>OX411308.1:92636715-93236715 GCA_948150685.1 Rhaphigaster nebulosa | reverse complement strand
TGGCGTTATTAATTACTTTTATTAATTTTAGATCGTGTTTATTCATCTTATATTTGATACACTCAGAATATAATTTTTAATAAATTTTATTCCGTCTTTGAACGTGTTAAAAAGATGATTTTATCGTTGACTTGTGTATTTGATTTACGACCTCGACCACCAAGATATTTTTATATTATTTTGGTTTCCAAAATAATTTGAAGATTTTATACAAAAAACTTCCATTGATATAATTATGTTTTATAAGCTACCAAATTAATAAATTCGGAATATCTAACGAAAATGTATGTATGTAATTTTTAACAATACATTTTATGTTCTTAATGTACAAATTGGATGATATATCTCAGACATTTGTGGATATCAATCCATTTGTAATTCAAAATAATACTAAAACAATCCTTCAAAAGCAATAGAAAAAGTAACTTCGTTATCCAAATATCATAAATGTTTATTTAATTAATATCATTGTTTGAAAACATCTTCTTTATGAATAATACTTAAAGTGTATTCTATTGTTTTGTTTTCGATAATTAGAAAACCCTGACCATCAGAAATAAAGAAAGAGAAGTCAATTAATGCTGTCAACTGAAAATAACATGGAAGTCTATTACGAAAAAAAAAGTAAATATTTCATTAAGTAAAGAGAGAGGAGACGAAAGAATTCAGAATAGTCCTGGCATTTGGACGGAGCTATTTTCTTTATTGGAGTCCCCATTAGCACCAAAAATAGTGCCTATAAACTATATATGTGCGCCCATCTTAATATTTAATACAATAAGACTTTTTTAATTTAAATATATAAAGATTAATAATACTTACAAATTACGTTATCATATTAATTAAAAATCTTTAATTTTAATTTGATTTCTTATATCTGCTTACTTTAAATGGCAATACTCTGAAATTTCCTATAACACCAATGGATTCTGTAGAATAGTTTCATATTATCCATTCCCAACTTTATTAATTAAAATTATTCTACTTTAAATATTTTTCTTTATTAACGGTTTATGATTCTGATGTTCTTGTTAATTACAAAGATTATTCATTGAATTCCTTGAGAGTAGTTATGAGAAAACTACGTTTTGAGAAATATTTAGCGATAAAAAGAGCTACGTTATAAATATAAATATGTTTTTAGTCTATAAACATGAACATTATAGTATCATATTAAATGTAAATTTAATGTTAATTTATTATTATTATTTAAGATTATTATTAAATTATTGTAGTTGATAAGTATAAAATTGATTTCCGAGAGATCATTTGAGCTGAGCGTTCAGCATGTCTCAACAGAAGTTAAATTTCAAAATACGTCTAAATTAAAATTACAATAATTTTTGGTGCATTATTTCTAGATTTTGTTTCTAGATTATAATTTATATATTTGGTAGAAGGGTACCAAAATGACTTGAAATCGAAAAATGCAAAATTTTTAGGCGTGCTAATCGTAATATGACTAATATAGTAGTAGGTAATATAGGGTAATATACCTAATATCGCTTTTGTGGTATCATTATAAAATGAAAAAGGGAAAATATAAAGTTAAATTTATTAAAGTGACGGTAATATGTGATATAAACAAAAAACATGTTGCTGGAGTTTTTAACATCATACATGTGTGAACGAGCTTTTTCTTGTTTAAAAATTATTAAGAGTAACCGCAAAAATCGTCTCCTTTCTTTGTAAGATGAAATCAACATGTTCACCATAATTCAGACCCCCTATTCGGCATTTAAATTTCTAAAAACAGTTTTTAAAAAAAAATGTGTTATTTTTCTATGCCAAATTATGTTTAGAAGTAAACCAATAGTACGTATTAACATTTTGTTTTTAAATACTCAAATTGTAGTCATTTTTTTTGTTTTTATTAGTGATTGTTAATAAAAAATACTATGATAGAATATTAAGTGGTCACTGGACATGAACATAAATATTGGTACAAATATTCCTCAAGAGTGAAAAGTTGGGAAACGCTGATATAGATTATGTATACTTTTTATTTACTAATATTCATTTTTTTTTTCGAACTTAACTTTTTAAAGAACATCTTATTGTTGTGTTCGAAACAACAGTCAGCACGAGATTTCGAAAAACGACTCACAACCTAATTTCCACCTCTCAAAGTATAATTTGGATATTTCTTAATGAAATTTGGCTAACGTGACTTTCTAAGCATTAGCTTATTTCCGAATTCGAGAAAAAAAAAACCTTAAAGTTCGTGTAAATATCCGCAGAAATTTCGGAAAACTACCCTTATTCTTAATAACTACCCTCTTTATTCTAGGTTAAATCCAGGCAAAGCAGGGTACTTTATCTAGTCGATTATAAATTTCTGTAAATACAAATTTATCCATTAAACCATTCTAGAGAAATATTACTCGTATTTGGATAATTATTACCGATAAATATAAGGTCACTACACAACATTCTAGCTGATGAATCATGCCCAAAGGGGGAAGAGATTAAAAATAAGACGCTTAACGTTGGGTGGTAACAGATAACAAGAAATGCGATTTAAATGTGGGACGGCATAGATTAATCTTTTTAATGAATCTAAAACTTGCAGCCGATTTCAAAGATCTTTTATTTTATTTTTTTACTTATATAATGAACATTTATTTTTTACAGTGAATTCAATTTTTTTTCTCTCTTAAAATATTAATTTACCCCTGTCAACATTGAGAGAGACAGATATTTAATAGACTAAACAATGAACTTATTGAAAAGAGAAATTCAAAAATTCAATAGGACAATTTATAATGCATATATAAATAACCATTCTACTGACGATGAAAGCTTGTAGAAGCATACCAAGAAGTTGCTATAACATCGAGAGGTATCAGTACCCCTTCGAAAAGAAGATGGTTTCTCAGCCATATCGAATAAGGAAAAATCTGAACTCTTCGCTACCCAATTTTCTTTTGTATTTAAACCATTTACTTACTTTATTAATACTTAGTTCACCAGGCATCCCAATTCAGTTGACACAACCACCTCCCTCGGTTACTCCATCTCAGGTTGCACTACAAATCAAACATTTGAGAAAATTTTCTGATTATGATTTGCCGATGCACGCCAACAGATGCCCAGGAAAGCACTAGTGTTTCTATATAGTGTAATATAATATAGTGTAAAAGAATAAAGAATATATATAAGTGTGTGTATGTATATATATATATACATACATACATATTTTAATCAAAGGTTTAAAATATATTCTAAAAAAAAGATTATTTATAAATTTCTTTGAAAGGAGGAAAAAGAAAAGGGTGGCTTCCTTTCAGCGAATGAAATTCGATATTACCACCCTTAACCTTCTGATAGCATTCCTTTACATAGAACTGTTGTAAAAATGAATTGTACTTCGGTGCCAAAGAATATCGTAGAATGTTTGAATTTGACTTTGTTTTATATCTACTAATTGGTTGTAATGGACCATTCAGCTTAGTGTTATTTTTATTATTATTATTTTTTTTTATGAGTTTGATATTAACTTATCTATTAAATAAAACAATTTCTAATAATTTGGCCATAGTAGAAAAACAGGTGCAAGACATAGAGTTTTTCAAAATAATTTTGCTTTGTAGAGAAATTTCTCTATCACTAAAAGAGAAAAGCACTAGAATCACTAAAGTAGTAAGCAATTGTTTGGTATACTACTTTAATAAATAAATTATACTTTACTATAATAGTTTAACATTTGTATAAAATATCTATCCAATACAGTAAAGTATAATACAATGTTTTTTTTTAAGAAATAAAACAAAACGTTACCGAAAAAATATCTGTAAATTTTCCATTGCAATTCTGAAATGAAATATGAAATGAAACTGTGAAGAATATAATTTTAACACCGCACTAACTATAAAAATACTGGTAGGGAATCGGACCATAGCTTATGGGAACTTTTTTGTTGCTCTTGAAGTTTTCTGGTTCTTATGATGTACATCCTGTATAATGTTGGTTAGTAGGTAAATTTCTTTACTACTAAAGGTGGAACAAATAATTATCTGGTGTAAATAAATTAAACTTTACCCTATTGGATAGATATTTTATACAAATATTCCAATATTATAGTAAAGTATAATTTTTTTTATTAAAGTAGTATACCAAACAATTACTTACCATTTTAGTGATTCTAGTGATTTTCTCTTTTAGTGATAGAGAAGTTTTCCTACAAACCTTTATTATTTTGAAAAACTCAATACTTTGCAACTTTTTTTTCTACTGTTACCACATTATTAGAAATTGTTTTATTTAATAGAAACTTTAATACTAAACTCAACTTTTGAGTGATTCCCATTTAATAAAAACGCGACTTACCTATAATAACACAAAACTTAAATTTCCTGCTTCCGGGGAATCGGACCATGGTTGATATAAACGTTTTTGTTGCTGTTGTGGTGCAAAATCAGTCCCTAGAGTTTCTTGGTTCATATATATATATATATATATATGATGACAGGCCAACCAAATGATTTTTCAATACGCAACTAAAAACAGACTAATGAGGAAGAGGAATGAGGAAAATAATCTTATTATTTAAAAATATTTATATTTTAGAGGAAACATTTTCTTTTCCTTAATCGGATTATTTTCCTCTTCTGCTATAAATAATGTGCTGAGTAACTTTATGATCTGGACAAGGAAGTTCTTTCCTACAACAACTACCAAATTTTCCTTAACCAGAGCTCTTTTCCTGAAGACCATTTTTTGAGGGGGGTTTTTTCCGTTGTTTCACATGTATTTCTGTTAATCATGTCCTAGTCTAACCTCCATCTGGCATTTTGCGGAAAGTAGTAATGTTCACGCTCATTTCTGAACTACTGTTTCTTGGTAGTCCTAATTCTGCAAAAATATTTCTCTATTTATCGTCGAATTCTCGGGCCCATAGGTGAGGATATATAAAAAGAATTAAACTATTAAAGATTAAAGCTATTTTTTTTCCAATAAATGTAGAAAGACTTATGTTTCTGTTTCATCCCATATGCTCTTACCTTATACCATCTAAATAATGGGAATTTCTTTCCCAATCGTTTTTGGTTAGTTTATATTCTTTAGCGTCATACTAATGCAAGAAGAAGAAGTTATCCTTTTGGATAGTAACCTATTCTAGCCAGGGTATGAAGGCCCAATTATAAGTTGGTCCGTTTCGAATTCTGGCCGGATTCTAACCAACACCACTCGACTTTGACTCTAGCAGAATCTCGAAATGTGTTATGAAAAAGATCTCAACATATTTTTTCTAAATTGGTCAAGGAACAATTTATAACAACGACTGGTCTTCTCACGGACCTTGTTTCTGACTGTATTCGGTAGTATACCTATACATGGATGCTGTCCGCATCATCTCTCTGTATAACCGTTTGTTATGAAAACTTACTGCTTGTTAAGTACCGAGGCCTTTCATGAAGTGCCGTTTATTTTTTTCTATTTTGTTATTTATTTTTATGTTTTTCTACCGCTTTCAAAGTTTTGTTGCTGAAGTCGTCCACAAATCATGATGAGTCTTTACAAAATAGTTTCTAAAACAAATTCGATTTTTCAAAATTACTAAAAACTTGTGGGGTCACTATTATCAAAACAATAGAAATCAAATGGCAGAATAACTAATGCATGATATTAAAATCTTTACTAGATACTTTAAAATTATATTTATTGAACATTTGGGCAGAATTTGTTAGCGTTTTTAACATTCGGTGTGAATGTGAAGCCTTTGCTTTCTACATACTACAATATCTAAAAAAGGCAATATTTATTCCTAAATACTTTACTACATCAAATTCCAAGGACCTTATATGCTTAGTAAGAAGTGTGCGATTTCATATGGAATCTCTTGACGAGCATAAGGATTCTCACACGAGTCGTGAAGAAGGGTTTCCAATCCATCAACATAATAATAACCTCTCGAAAAGAATGCATAAATAATTTATTAATTAGGTGCCATACTTTAGCTTATATTAGTAAGGAAGTATAATATAATATACTTAGATATAGATATCTATATTATAAATAGATATCTATATCTGTTAATATTCACTACATCCTTAGCCCAATTTTCAGAACAAACATACAAGTCATACTCAAGATTGGCAATGGTACAAATACAAATAATTACTAGTTTCCACCATTTCAGGAGAAAGGAATTATTCATAGATTCACAACAAAATAATAACTTTTAATAAATTATTCAATTCTATATTTACCCGTATATTATATTTATTTATAAATTATATATTATACGTTATATTATATTATTATGTATTAATTATATTATATATTATAAATTATATACGACCCATTATTAGTAAGTTTTTATGCAATTTTCCTTATATCCTAACATGTGTTTTAAATAGTAAATATAAATTAGCAGCTCACTGCTGAGAGAAATTTCAGCAGAGGAACGCAACGAGCGTATAATTTGTAGTGCTAATTGCTAGAGTTGCCAATTACCGGCGGTGCAGTGAGCTTTCGTTACTGATTTAATAATGGCAGAGAGGTGGCACTAATGATGCGTCAGTCACATCCCCGGACTTTTCCAATTACAGAACACCCCGATCGGCAAGGGGAAAAAAACTCTTGCTCAACTGAAACAGGCGCTGTTTAAACATTAGTATTTTTATGTTTAAAATACCAATGAGACCTCAGCTATTGTGCAAGGGAAAATCAATTTTATTCATTTGTTTTGCCTTAAGGTAATGTTATTTTTATCCCATTTAATGAATAAGCCCATGATTGAAATTCTCATACTATGGATTCAAACACTACCACTTTTTATCCGTTTTTAGTGTAGAACAACATCCAACGGATAAAACGCTTGTCAGTTTATTAAAATCTAAATATGGAATTTGTATGATTTTTTAAAATACCTTAAGCAAATTATTTTCGTCTCAAAAGTTACTTTAAAAAATTAAATCATTCGTAGAAACATTATTATTAAATTTAAAAAAAAATAGTTCCTTTGGCCAACATATTTTGGCTAATTAACGCAGCATTTTTCGCGGGATTTATGTGACGTCACTTTTCATTTCAACAAAGCTGTTTAAACGACTTTGCATTGGTTCTGGTGAAACTTGCTAAATCTGATCAAATTCTGTGTGATCAGTATAACCATGGAGCATGAGCGAAAGCCTTCGTATAAGTATTGTCTTGTACCTATGTGCAAGAATATAACGAAAAGTTCAGCGGATAAAGTATTTTTTTATCGTTCTATAAGTATCAACTGTACGAGCAAAGTGGTGGAAAGCCATGAGAAGAGATGGAGTATCTCCAATAACTACTATGCATTATTTTGAGGTCATTATAATGAATACTTCGCTTTTCCTTTACAATCGAATTTACAATTCTGTTGTTTTATGTTTAAAAAAATATCATAGCCTCAAAAAGTTTTGGTCAGACATTTGATGAAGTTTTACCATTTCATATTTTTATTAGTGGGATATTTTATTTCATATCAATGTTTTTATGTTAATATAATTAGTATTTTTTTCTTCGCTTTAGTTGCAAGATACTAAAAAAAAGTATATGCAATACAAAATAATGAGTCACCTTTCGATTCCCGTTGTGATCCACACCATAAATATTAGTTATAATAATCCTATCTGTATTACATTCTAACAACTGTAATATATGCACCTATTTACTCAATAAAATAGTTCATAATAATTGAATGCATTCGTTGATAAAATTATTTTTTCTGCATTCATTAGTTACCTATGTTTAGTTTTCCACATTAATACGGAAATTATGAACCCATACTGAGAGACTTCTGTTCTTAAGGAAGGATACGATGATCGAATGTTGTTGCTCCGGGCAATCCAGATATATGAGGCTATGGCATAGAAGGCCGTATCGCGATACAGATTCGAATGGCTATCTGCTATCTATGTGATCTTAGCTCTTGCCGCGTTTCGATAGAATGTTGTATTCACCTCAGTCTGTAGTTTCATGAGATGGTGTTAGGTGCTCATCTGGACTTGAAAACCGATTTGCTCGTAAGGAATAACGGAGTGTTCATCACAGAATTCCCAAATCTAATTCTGAATGATCTTTTCTTAAACTTTAGCGAGATGTAGTATCCAGGCTAATAGGTCTGTAATGGTCTGCTTTGTCTCCAGACTTACTCGGCTTGAGAAGTGAAAATAGATTTATCTTTGATTCATATTATTTCGATATCCAATTGCTTTCTCAACATAAATCAGCATTTTATTCGAGTTGAAATACTAAAAACGAAGAACCCTAGCAAATCATGGAGGTAAGAACTAGAAGAATGAATAAGATTTTAAAATAAATAAATCATAAAAAGAAATCAATGTTGCCCGCATTTAATATAAATTATTGCACTATTTATTAATGAATCATTATAAATTATTATTAGAAGTATTTGATAAAAACGCATATTTCTGTGAATTCACTTGATCAATCTGGTCAAAAGCATGATACCTTATTATACGATTTGTATAATATTGTATAGAATATAATATTTTACCTACCGCTTTTTATGCATCTTAGAAGGGTCTAGCGATGTCAGAAGATACGGTTCAGTACTAATAGCATACACAGCATTGGAAAGAGCTCAATTTAACATTCGCCAGGAATGGAGCTTTCAATTACAGTAGTACAAGTGATACAGGTGTCAAGGGGAGAACCCCTGTCACGATGCTGTTTGTTATTACAAAGTGGAAGCTGCAACCTGTTCCCCACTGTCAATGTCCTAACTAAATCAATATGTGGCTCTCTCTACAGCGTTAGGATAGCATTACTAACTCGTGTACATTACCGCTAATATAACATAAACTTCTTTTGAATATAACTGTTTATATTTACAATTATATTCAACAGAAGTTTATGTTATATTAGCGGTATTGTACATGAGTTAGTAATGCTATCGTAACTCTACTATTCTATATAAAAATATTATTATTTTTACACGTTGTATTATTACATATAAAATAACAGTTCAGACTAAGAAACACCAGAGATCGTATTTACTCCATTTAACTTCAAAGAGAAGTTACAATTCGAACAGATATGCTGTCATACGACGAAACATGGAACTTATAACCAATTTTAGATATAAAACAATATTTTATAATTTATATCTAACATTTATAGATTTATAGTTTTATGAAAAATCAACTACAGCTAAGTCAAGTATTAGAAGAAATTAAGGTTTAAAATTATTTATTCAGCTTGCATTTCCTTTTCATTTGTCGAAACAGAATTAGTATGAGCCATGCCTTATATTCTCCATACTTCTTAAACCATTATAAAAATTTATGTATAGTGCATTAAGCTTCGAATATGGGACAGAAATCCGAAACAACAGAGTTTGTCTGTTTTAATAAAAAATAACGCTGGTGAAACTGTGGGGCACAGCTAGTTATCTATATAATTTTAACAATTGGAAGCCTATTTCCATTTATCCTTGATATTATTTTATGTTTTCATATCTTCTTCCTCAACTACCTGTGCTACCGAACGGTTATTTTTTTTTTAAGTTTAAAAAAAAAAGAAGGAAGAAAATGTTTTCCTTTCTTCGTTTTCCCCGATTCCTAATGATCTATAATTTTCTTAAACTTTTAAATCGTTTTTTAGAAACCTTAGGAGAATGTAGCAGCTAAGGTTACTGAAAATAAGCTAGTTTTTAGAAAATAAATTCATGGTGCAGCATGAGGCAAAGTCCAAGCCGTCATGCATGGTCATTCGAGAACATTAAAATCTTAGGTAAGCTCCTTTCAGTTATGTTTCCTTTGTTATGCAAATAAACTTTTAGATTTCTTGTGTTTTTTTTTATTGTTTCCTTGACGATTTATTGATAAAAAACAATAATTAACATAAATAAATAAATTACAACGTCGTGGATATCAAATCCACAAAAAAAAAAAAAATGAAAAAATGCATTAAACGAATGAATTCCACTGAAGTAAACAAGTAATTAGTGTATTCATATAACACATACAATAATTTTGAGAATAATTTGAAATAAGAGGAAAAATTGTGATAAAAATTATAATACTAACTGCAAGTTTTCACTAAATAATAGCTTATGAAAAAAAAATTGTTAGTCCATAATGTTACAGGAATGACCGAAAAAAGAATATTTCTGCTATTGAATATTATTAGATAAATAATAGCAAGGAGGTTCAATGCCGATACCATTATAAAGCATTCGTTGCCCCTAGCCAGAGCAATGTAATAGATATTTATAACTATGCAAGCTTCCATTTTTATAGACATATCATTTCATACTTAAGTGATTGTTTCGCATTTATACTGAGTGTCTCTCCAGAACATATAGCGCTTGAGGGAATTATAGAAAATACAATGTTTATCAAAAAACGTCCTATGAAAATGGGTCATTAAAAGAAGTCTTGACTATTTCTCAGGCCAAAAACAAAAATACATTTTTCGTCTCTGGACGAAATGTAGTATTACCCAATAGATCAAGCACACAATCTTTGGTAAAATGTCGGAGCTGGCATGATCGGAGAGTCCACCTACTGATTTTTATGCGGTAACTTCATGCGGAGAATTTTTTTTTCTCAATAAAATAACCTAAAATTATTTTGCTAACAATGACAATTTGGTTTGGAATTCGACATTAACCAGTCGATTTTGAAAGTCATGTCAACTCCGACAACTCACCAAAGATTGCGTGTTTGATCTGTCAAGCTTTTATTGGTCTCATTCGAAGCCAAATCTAATTCTCCTTAACATTAGTTTTATTCCGTTTTTTTTTTTTTTTTTTTAATTAAATGAGTTGTTTCTTTATCAATTACCAAAAGGCTTCGAAAAATCATGTTTTTTGCTTGAAAACTGGTCAAGACTTTATTTGCTGACCCATTTTCATATGAACTTTTTTGTTCAGCGTTATATTTCCTAGAAAGCCTCCAAAGTTTATCATGTTTTAGCTGGGTTACTCAGTATATTGTTAGCTTTGATGTTGCATATTACATTATTAAGTATTTCGTGTCACCATACTGTAATTATAGACGGACAGGAAATCACTAACTATTGTCTGATAAACATTAGCTTATGAAAATCAGGAATTTGAATTGGACGGAATAGGAGGTAACAACTACGAGAAGCGATGTGTTCACAGTCCACTTGCTGTTGCCGATGTTTATGTTGCCAACTTCAAATTAATTCCTCATGCTACACCCACCCATTTTCAGACAAGAGAAGTGAAGCATACGAAAAGTTTTAATTGTATACAACAGCTTCGTTGGAACCGCATGTCATTTAAGAATTATACCACCAGATTTGCTGACAGATGAAAATGACTAGTCACAATAAATTAGAAGAAAAAAACAGCTTTTAAAAAGTTAATGAATAAACTTCTAGGCCTCTGACGTTTAGTACAACCAATTTTGAAATAGCTGTTCATTGAATTTCTATTGCGATGCATAACTAATTTAGTAATAAAAATTGTTATAGTATTCGCTTATATTTTATTAATTTCACCTCCAAAACTGGCATATCGTGTGATTCTGTCGTATATCACCTTTCAGAGTATATGATTGTTGTTAATCTATCGTCAAAGGTAATCATGGAATCGATTCATCATTGTCCGTTAATTTCGCTTTGCCATGTCTGGGACTAATTTCATCCATTAATGGTTGTATTATACATCTCAGTTCTTCCCTAATTTCGGAATTTAGAGCTTTACAATTTGGGTGCTTTTATTTATGATTTTTTTTTTTTTACAAATAGAATATACATTTACCTGAAGTATCTTAGGATGCCTGAAGCGTTCGAGCTGCTTGACACTACTGCGCAAGATTTCGGTGACCGTCTCTTTTCGCTTTGGTTTGTGGAGTTTTTCAGCCTGTTTTTTCTCGAATACGAATACCGAACATTCCTGAAACAAAAAATAATAACAAATTATCAAATTGCAACTGTATATGAGAATATTATTAAATCAGTGTATACTAAATAAGGAAACCAACAACATTAATTTAATCATAAATAACGAATACTAATTCTGTATGTAAGACCGTGGTACCCAAGCCTGTAAGGGGACGACCACTCGTAGAATATAAAACAGCTGATTCATAATCCGAGGCACAGTGGTAAATTTAGGAATGCAAGTGCCGAAAAACAAAAATTAAATTTACCTGTCGGTCCTAATACGTGTGTATAGACAAATAACTTTATATATATATATATATATATATATATATATATATATATATATATATATATATATATATATATTTTAGCACTTGTTTAACCACTTTCGTAAAAACTGCTACTGATAGCCAAACTCAATAAACAAATACTTTATATTTTTTCAAGTATTGGTAACCCGATTCATCCTTACAATTCATCCTTAAGATACGAAAAATAGCACCACTATTACATTATATAGCATTACTATTAGGCAAATTGAGTTTGGCTATCATTCAGCAGTTCAGCTATTGTACTTTTTACTCCACTACTTTTTAAAAGTAATGGATAATGAGTTTGTATTTCCAGAATGTAATCAGCTGAAAAAAGAAAAACACTTTTTTCATTGAACTCTCTCAAAAGAATTTTTATCGAAACGCCGTAATGACCACATCTCTATGTTTAGAAATAATTTCCAAGTTGCTAAGCCAGTGTTTATTATTAATTAAAGATAAGAAATACAGCCATAAAAAAGTTGCAAAAAATTAAAAAAAGAGATAAATTGCTTTTAAGAAAGAAGAAAAATATAATCAGGAAAAAGTTGAAGAATATCTTAAACCTCATCTCATCCCGCCTTTCTGGCAATTTGATAGATTCTTGAATAATCTATTTTTAAAAATAGATTCAAATGAAGAGACGGTTGTTCCATTAAGATTGTATTTATTAGATTGATTTCCGTAATTTAATCTGTTCCCTTCCTTTTGATAGTGTTACATAATATGTGTAATATGTCATATCGATAATGTGTCATATTAATTTAAAAATTATTAATTTGAAGATTGATAATAATTTTAATAATAAACATTAAATAAAACATCGTTATTTAATAATTATTTTCTTACAATCATTTTTGAAAAATTTATTATACATATTCCTTTTTTCAGTATTTTATATTTGATTTCCATATTGTGATTACACGAAAATCTGACTGGGTTGTTAATAAAACTTTATTTTTATAAAAAATATATATATATGGAATTGTCTTTAAATTTTTAAATGTCGCTATGTCACACCTAGTGATTAATTGTTCATTAGGACAGAAATGAAAATTAAATCTGTTCTATTGTGGTTTGTTTATTTATTTTCAATGACGGTTTATAGATATGACAGTTTATGCTCTTGAAATTTATTAACTGATATTTTGCACTGCTCCCTTCATTTCAATGGTGTTACATATTAGCACTAAGTCTTAATAGCAGCATAAGATATTAATATTATAATATGATTGTTGATAATAAATTATTGAAAGGAAATCCATTATTTATTAATTATATGCTGATTTTTCTTTAAAACTTTATTTATACATACACTATTCTTTAATATTTTATACTTTTTCAAGACAAAAATTATGAGAACGTATTTGCTGATTGTACTTATATTAATTGAAAAAAAAAAGAAAAAAGTAACTTTTTTAACAAATTTTGTTCTCTGAAATGTTAATATAACATAATTCTTTTAGCTGTATAGCCCAATGTATTATAGCCCAATGTATTTGTAGCAAGTTAGTAAGGAAGAAAAATAATAAAAAGTATTTTTTGTTTCATGCCTTTTTTGTTTGTCTAATCCGTAACTCAAAAGACACAAACTTATTACGTCCGAATATACCAACTTATTGACCATCCATGACAAATGTTTAAATATTGGGTAGAATAAGATTATTGTATTTTCTGGAAGCTATATTTAACATGTAAGTTGCGCACCATAATGGAAAGAATAGATGGGCCATAAAAGGAGATAATATTCAAGCAACGCTATCGTAAAGCCTGTTTCACTTGTTGCACAGCCACCCTACGGAATGAGTTACTGTCATTTGCTCCGTCTTGGGGTGAGGGAAATCCATCATGGATAAAAAAAAAATATCAGAGCATAAAGACGTGTATTTCTTTTTTTTTTTTTTTTTTTTTTTTTATACTATTGGCGTTTTCTTCGTGGAATCGTTTATTATGCTTTTAATAGTTCCAATTCCGTTTTTTCAATTAGATTTTTTATTGAGCATGGGCATTTCGATTCGCTAGCACTATTGAACTTTTCTTCGATATAGGTATCGTTCATTAGGTTTCCAAAGACGTTATTTCCGAACTGAGTATCGAATTCGACCGCGTATGCGAAATTTGATTTACTGTAAACATTGAAGTAATCTTCAACACAGGGATCGTTTATTAAGTTTTCGAGGGTTCTGATTCTCTTATTTAAATTAGAAATTTTATTGATCATGCGCATTTCGAATTACGATTGCATTTGATATCCAATTACCATTGTATTCGGCATGTACGATTGAAAATCCGATGGCCAATTCGGAAATAACGTCCTTGAAAACCTAGTAAACAGTCCCCATACCGAAGAAAACTTCTAATAATAAAGAATCGAAATGCGTAAACCTGATCGAAAATTCGATAGTAAATTCGGAAATAATGTCATTGAAAACTTTATAAACGATGCCTACACCGAAGAATTTTGAAAATCAATCATTAATTAAATATGCTCGTGCTTGAACAAAATGTGTAAAGCAAAATTCGACATTAGCAACTTAGAAAACCGAATGAACGATGAGCTAATTGATCATATCCACACCCTCCCCTCTTCCAAAAGATAAAAATAATAAATTTTAAAAATAAATTAACAATTCAAACAAAACAATTGGAAGTTTTAAACATATAACTGGACAAAATTGGAAAATCGTTCTTTATATGGATAAATAAGTTTTTCAAAAGGATAATACCTACAAAAATTTGTAATATTGTTTGAACCTAAAATAATAAGGTAGGATTGCTTGGTTAAAATTTTAAATTACCCTTTGTGATTTTGATGTAAATGGTGCAATATTTTTAATTTTATATGTATTATTTATAATTAGATGTGGGTCCTGAGGATGAAGCAAGAGCCACGAAACGTTGGACTTAATGTAGAAAACTGAATAAAGTTATAAGAAAGAGTTTTTTGTTCACGTGATCCTTGAAAAACCTTATAAAATATATTTTCCATACATATTATTTTGAATTACTATTTAAAAAAAAAAAAATATATATATATAGCTATTTGAAAATAGCCATTATAAACAAAAAAAATGTCAGAAAAATATTTCGATATTATTTTAAAAGTCATTATTGAAATTAAAATAATTATTATTAAATAAAAAGATAAATATAATATAATATTTTTGAAATAATTCAAGTCTGGTTGGTATACAATTGAATTAGAAAAAGTCAAAATTGAAATGGAAAAGGTTACAATTGAAATGAAAAAGTCAAAATTGAATTGTAAAGGGTTACAATTGAAATGGAAAAGGTTACAATTGAAATGGAAAAAGATATATTTGAAATGGTAAAAGATATATTTGAATTGGAAAGGGTTACAATTGAAATTGAAATGAAAATGGTTAAAATTAATTTGGAAAAGGTGGCAAATGACTTTGAAATACTATGTTATAAATAATTAAATGTTCTTACTCTGAGATATGTGAATAAGCTACGAGGGTTAAGTTTTATAATTTATCAATGAGAGGTCAATCCGTACCAAGTGGTCCAAAATTAATTGAACCATTTTTAATTTTTTTTATAATTTGTATGTTGATTCATTCATGTTTCTATAGATAAAAACTGTTGCAAACATTTTTTTTCCCTTGACTGTTTATAAATGGCAACCATTTTTCTTCAGTTCTACCTTCCAATTTCAGTTAATGCAAGCATTTGCGGTTTCCTCAATAGTTCAAAAACTTTGACTTGGAAAGTCAAACATAAACCATTTGAAATGCTCAAACATGAACCATGATGTTACTAGCTCGAACAGTATTATATATATATAACATAAAACAATAAAATTTACAATGTTCTATTAAGAATAATGTACATGTTACAAAGGAAAGTTAAATCAGTTACTTTTTTATTTTTATTATTTTTTAATTTTTTTTTTATTTTTTACATTAATCAACAGAATATTAATTGGAACACTATCTTGAATATTGCATGTAATGCCAACATAACCATCTGATAAAAATGGTTCATAAATATTCTTTGAAAATTCTGATTTTTTGACATTATTACCAAAAGTGTCACAGACTAAACCAAGGAGGTTTTAATTCATCACTTTCCTTTTTATTTTTTTATTTCATGCATTCAGAAATAACATGACCTGATTTTTTACGGTAATTACAGGTGATTAGGTAAAACGGGTTTTTACTGAGTCTATTATCTTTAGATTCAATATTACTAGGATCGGGAATTCTATGATTAAGGTTAAAAGTGTTATTAGCACTGCCATGGGTTAAAGTATATTCTTCTGCTAGCCTAGTAGCCATTTCCAAATTAGTCACGTGTTTCTCCTCGATAAATAAACGTATGTTTTTATCAATGCATGCCCTAAATTCTTCTATTAGAATAAGTTGCTTTAACTTATCAAAATTACGATCAACTCCATTCGATGCACACCATCTGGCAAATAATTTCTGAAGATGCTGAATGTACAAATTGAAATAACAACAACAAAATAACCTAAAAAACCACGGATGCATTTAGTAGGATGAGTATCTATTTAGGTTGACCTACTCACCACACAAAGGAGGTAAGTTGTTTATAGGTCTCCTTCTCATAGAAAAAAATGGTTTGAAAACGGACATTTCTAAATTTGAGTATCAACCTTAACTCTATTTGCTTATCATAATAGGAGTAGGAATAGATCGAATTCACTAACATTAAATTTCTTAGCATATAACATAGCATTTAAAATGGTGTTTGTTTCATCTTTCTAAGTCGTATAGACGAAACTGCAAATGCTTGCATTTCCTGTTTTTCCCAATTTTCGAACAGCTTTAAACAAGTGAGTTTTTATTTGCCATAATCCTTTTCCGAAATACTGCAACTTCTGTGAATTTTAGATTTTTAACTTCAGTCCCATCGGTGATATTAAAGCTTAATTTTTTTAAGAAATTGAAAAATTTCAAAAAATCATAAAAAACCAAGGATACACTTAGTAGGATTCGTGTTTATTATGATTGGCCTACAACACTAATAGGTAAATTGTTTATAAAATTCCTTCTCATATAAAAAATGGTTTGATAACGCAATTGTTTTTAATTTGAGAGTTTAATTCCAGGTCAATTTTTATCATATTACGAGTTGGAACACATTAAATGTACCAAGAATAAGTTATTTTAGTTTAAAGCGTTAACTTTAAAATCGTGTTTGTTTGATCTTTCTAAGTCATATAGTTTTTTAATTATCGACGAAACCGGCAAATGACAGCATTTACCGAAATTGATCGGTAGAACTGAAGAAAAATGACGGTCAAGGAAAAAATACCCAACGGTTTTTATCAATAGAAACATGGAAGAATCAACTTACAAACTATTAAACAAAATAAAAATGGTCAAACAAATATTGGACCACTTCATTTGGGTTGACGCTGATGCGATATTTTAGGAGGTAGAGCATGCGTTGAACATCCAAGAAGTTTTAATAATGGTTTCTTCGAATAAAAAATCATTTTTTCATATAAATGTTTATGTATGTGAGCATATAGGTAACATATATAAGCATTCAGCGAAATTAATTTGGTCTCAAATTAATTTATCTTTAATAATTTTATCTCAAAAAAAAAAAAATTAAACACAAAACACATGTCTATAATGTCTGTCTACGTTTGATTTGATACAAATCTGGATTATATAATTAACCCATTAGTTAATTATGAGGAAATTAGCCGAAGGAATGAACTTTAATACTCTGTTTCAACTGAAAATACTTGAAGCTAAATAAAGCTTTAGCTCCATTTCTGAAATACGGCCGATTTTTTTATAACTTTGTATTGGTGTTTCTTATTAAATGGCTAAATAAAAGGAAATTATAATTTCGTTTCTTTGGTGAGAAAATGGTATATCAACACTATTTAAGGCTTAGATCAATTTTGATGTAACTTACAATTAATACATGTGTTTCTTCTTATAAAAGCAACCCTCTGGTCTAATATTAAAAACGAAGAGAATTATTCCACGCATGTGGTAGTTTTGAAGAAAACGTGTTCACTTTATTTATTCTTGAACTATGCGATTACTATGCTGAAATGTGAAAATTGAAATATTAACAATTATTTTTTGCTGTTTTTTTTTTCCTGAAAAATGAAGCCCGATACTTCAGAAAGTAAGCAAACGCTTGCCAAGATGTTACGATGAGATATAAATTGGCAAGAGAAAATGAGACACCTGAGAAATAGTTTACTAATTCAAAATCGGCGTTTGAACTTATCGCACGAGATGACTGGCGAATCATTAATAGACAATTAATGCTGAGAAAAGAGTTTTGGTCCAATCTTATGGCACAAGATCGTATCAGAGATTTTTAAAGAAAATTATAATCAGAATTCTTAATTGATATATTCGTGAGTATCCTGAACATTTCAATATTGTTAGTCCATATAATTATCAGGTAAAATAATAATTAAAATATTGCAATGATAAGGTTTAATTAAATTCAACAGAATATTGTTTTTCCAATTGATTTAATTAGAAAGAAGCTCAAAAGATGCCAAGTAAAAATAAGTTTTATCGAGCATATTTCCTTATATTAAAAAAAGCAAAACAATTTTGTAACTTTTAAAAATAAACTTACATAGCATTCATAACTCTGTATGTACGTTTAAAATAATAAATTAGGATAAAATAGCGTACGCCGATTGTTAAACAAATAATTCTATTATGCAAAAATAAAACGTGTAACTGCCAGTTAGTTAAAGTTATCTCTATGCTTAAGCCCTCCCTATAAGCGATAACTTTTAAAATGCGGAGACATTTTTAACTTCACTACATCATAGAGCTTTTAAACTTTTTACATTTCCTTCCTTAACAAGTAGATTAATGGAGTTTAGTAGTAGATTAGTGAGACGAACTTTATATATGAAGTATATTTCTTTTTTTCTTTATAGGCTTCAGACTTTTAGATGAGAAAATGGAGAGGCAGCAATTAATGTTGTAAATTTTAAATAATTTATTGCACTGACCTAACTTTTGTTTAGTGCAACCAATTTTTAATCTATACCTATAAAACAAATTTGCTATCTATATAGTCATCACTCTATCTCAAAAACGACAATGCTTATGGCATTGAAATTTTTAATGGTGGATCCACTTATCCTCTAGATGTGCAACAAGGGTGGGTTTGAAAAAATTCTTAATCTAAGTGGTAGAAAAAAAAATATTTCTAAAGCCTAAGAAAAAAATAGTTTTTCGAATAATTTAAAAATACTAAACCTTCTGGAAAACTACAGGTACTAATTTGATAGATAATTCTATACAAAACTAACCCGGGCCAGTATTAGCAAAAATATCAGATGTATAAAAATAATAGATACATAGATTGGACATGGTGAACACAGTGACAGGTATAAAGATTGGATTCCTAAACTTATCTTAACATCAAGTAACAAATGTTTTGTTCTAAACGTAGAAAGCAATATTTGATTTGACCAAACTATCTATGGTTAATGATATTTACAGAATGGTATACCACCGGCTTTACAGTGACTGATACCTTTTGTATTATTTGAATTTGTAATTGTTATATATAACATAAATACTGTATATATGCTAAGAACGAAAAAAAAATAAAAAAATTAAAATGGAATATGGAAATGCATGCTACCCATTTGTAGACTTAATTGATATAAAATAAAAAAATAACAGCAACAAAAAATTATTTTTGTTTTAATTCGCTAGTCCGTAGTTGCTTCTCCAAAACATGATAAAGTTTTTGCTACGCACGACTGCGGTCAAGCGCTTAAAAAATAGAAAACTGTCAAGAAGAAATGTTAATCACAAAATATTTTGAAGAACAGCTTCTGTAGGTTACGTTTATGGTAACAAAAAAAAATCTACTTTCGCGGCTGATTTATGATATATTAGTGTTTAGTTAGGCCTCTTGCTCCGTAAAGAGAATTTCTTAGCAGTTGAGGATTTGGAATTTACGAGACAATTACGCAATTATCCCGAAGACGAAATCGTCCCAGCCCCCCTTAGTTACTTTCAGGTAAGGTGATGTAGTTTTTTAGTGCAACGACGAGCGATGGTCATCGAACGGTATTTCGCAGGAAACTAGCTGAGTGGTTGATGAGATCTGAAGAACTGTGGCCAGTAATAACTGGAATAGACGTACAAAATACTCAAATTGGATATCTAGGATCAATTAAAAAACATTAGAGAGAGAAGCAGGCAAACACCCCTGCATGCAAGTTGAAACCTGCCTTACTTTGAAGTTTTCGCCTCAGTCATCCTAATTGATATAACTTATATCATTAAAGCATATCTTATTATTTGTTATTATAATCGCTGGTATGTTTGTTTTGAGGGTACACATCGTGTTCTAGAGGATATTTGTTATTTCAAATTTTATAGAATTTACTATTCCCTAGGAATGTTCCTGTTTTGACTACACTCTAACTGAAACTCGCTACACTTTCAGCTTTGCTGCGGTAAATATGGCAAGGTATAGAAAAAGCAATGATGCAGAAAACGATGAACCATAAGGCTAGGAAACGTGATTGGCGAGGTTTGGTGCTTTAGTAGTTAAGTGGTTTAGACAAAGGGAGTTAGGAAGCTTGGCTACTTGTTGCCGGCTCAACAGGTGCCCTCGGATACTTTCGTCCCTTTTCGCTTCTTTTCGGCTCCGCGATCTTTAATGCCCAGGTCAAAAGAAGGGTCTCTCACTGAGGTCCACCCGGATGTGGGTTGACAGCTCCTTCACTATCTTTTCATTTGTTTAGTTCACTGGAATAAATCTTCTCCATGACAACAATGGATAAATTAAAAATGAATTCTTATGAATTATTTTTCTATTCGTTGTAAATGTTAATAAATTAATAAAATTAAAACTCTTGTTGGTGCCAACAAAAAAACCAAAACAAAGAACGTTGCCTGTATGATTCTCAGGTCACAAACCTCTTTAAAAATCCAAATCTACAAGATCAATCAACTCAATCCTCCCGCCTACGTCCTGGGATATTTAAACATCTCTCAGATGTTTACTCGTCGGTTCTGAGCAGGTTATTTTTCTCATTATTCGCTTTGTATTCATCCTAATGCAATTACATTAGCTATATTTAAGCGTTGAATGATATACGTTTATATAATTTTGTATAAATGTGAATGGAATTAGAAATATGGAATATGTGCGATGCGTCCTTTAATCCATATAAAATTCCAACGCTATATGATTTCACAGGAAGCACAATGTAGTAATCAAGTAAGACTAAAACTAGAAGATTTAAGTATGAAAGATCTATGTTCAATGAATATAGATATTAGAATATAGAACTATACGGAAAAAAAAAGTTTAATAGATATTACAACACACGTAGTGGACAAATTTAGCATGCAATCAATGCGATTCATATATGCTAACCTTAATTCACCATAAAGAGTTGAACTATAGAAATATAGGAAACTCCATTGAGAAGAATTAAGATTCTGGCTAAGTAATGTATCATCGACACCACACTGATTACAAAGATTATTATTAGTTAAATGAACGAAAGAGTTATATGAAAAAGGAATAAAAGTTAATGTCTGCGGAGAAGATGAATATGCATATATATTATATACATATACATATATATATATATATATATATATATATATATATATATATATATATATATATATAATGAGGGCCATGTGAAAAATCTAAAATTTTAAATAAAATATTATTTTTTTTTTAATCAATTATAAGAGTATACAGAAAAACAAAATATTGCACGATACATTAAATTTAAACATCAACATAAAATCTCAAGAAGCGCATTTTGGCTAAATCTCAAGAAGATGAGCCCAAGAGTCTTGAAGGAAAGCCGCGGATTGCACACGGACAGATTTGATTTGTATTCGATACTTAGATTCTGCGCATTTTGGAAAGTAAAATCTCAAATTTTGAGGAATAAAGATTTTTATTTTTTTGGTTGATTGCAAAGATTCATTATTGGAAATAATAAACCAAAACATAATACTTAAATTGCCAGTTTCTTATGGGGAATCAGACAAGAGTTCATATGACCTTTTTTGTTGCTCTTAAGATGCAGAATCTGCGCTTGAAGTGTCCTGGTTTATATCATGTACACTCTATAGAAATAAATAATAAAATTGATTAAGAACTATTTTTTACTTTCCCTTATCTATATCTGAAGTATCTAGTAAGGAAAAGTATTGCAATCGTGAAATTTTTCGAATTCGAGTTTTCAACGGAAATAAACGTTTTATGGTGCCCTGAGCCAAAATAACCAAGTCTCGCAAAATGGTCTGTGTGTATATGAACAGTCAAGCTCAAAAAGGAAAAACTATACGAAACTGAAATTACGTATTTAAGATAGGTATGTGCCTGTGATGTTACAGCAATTTTTTTTTTCGATTTTTTCTTCAAAATCGACTAACAGGAAGTGCCACTTTATATTTTCGATTTTACATCGATTTTTTTATAATTTTCTCGAAAATGGCTCGAATGATTTCGATGAAACTTGCCTACAGGAAAATATTTCTACTTTAATTAATTATAAAATTCTTTCCTTGCTTATATTCATCAAATTTTGTTACTATTAATAATGAGAGACGGTTAATTATTTCAAATCAAGAAAAATGAAGGTACTTAAGAGAAAACCATTTTGAAAATTCGGTATTTAAGTCCTATTGGACTATTTCAATGAGGATAAGACCCAGCTGTTATTATAGGCGATTTAATTGTATATTTATATAACGAGTTTGATCAAAATCTGTTGAGCATTATTCGAGAAAATTGTGAAAATATGTTAAATGTAAAGTGGCACTTCCGGTAAGTCTAATTTGGACAAGTTGCTGTAACATTCCAAGCATACACCTACCTCAAATATTTAATTTCATTTTCGTACAACTTTTTTTTTTTGAGCTTGGACTCACACACACGTATACACACCCATTTGCGATACTTAGTTATTTGGACCTTAAAACATGTATTTTCGTTTAAAAGTCGGATACGAAATTTTTCACGATCATAATACTTTTCCTTGCTATATATTTGATACATATTGTATATATGTAATATCTATATGTAATATGTATACAAATATATATATTGTATGTGAAAGTAAAAATGTAAATACATTTAACAGTCATTTCGACACCATATTAAAAAAGTCCGATCACAGATTAACCCTCGCGATTTTGAAATTTGTTTTACTTTCTTTTAATCACATGCATAAATTCGTAAGTTGATTGTACTTTGAATCAGTCAATAAATGAAAGGATAAATAGAGGAGTAAGTTTTTTCATCAAACTAGCGCATGCGCACTAAATGGTCATTTCTTAATATTTTTTTTCTATATAATGATTTATCACTTTTATAAGATGAGATATATGTTTTCTTTTTTAATCTGTAATTGTAATTTAATCTCAATATGTTCTCATGCCATCCTTATTGCAATATATATGTGTGTATATATATATATATATATATATATATATATATATATATATATATATATATATATATATATATATATATATATATATATATATATTTATATATATATATATAAATATATATATAATTATATATATATATATATATATATATATATATATATATATATATATATATATATATATAAACAATTTCATGAATATTGTGGATAGGTGTAATAATTAACAATATTCTCATAGATTGGTAAGAACATTTAAGATGAGTTTTTTGTTGTGATGACAGGTTGTTAAAAGTAAGTAAAGAATTTAATTTGCTCATGAATGTTTTTAAATATTGCAGTGCATATATAGAAGAGCTATTTTTTCTTATTTTTTCAGGGGATAGGTTGTATTTTTATTTACTTAAAGATGGACTAAAATATTAAATATGAAATGAAGAGAAACTGATTTTCTAAACATGAAGATCCGACAATTTAATAGATATATCTTCTCCAACTAAACCACGTAACATGTCTGTATCTGATGTTGAAATCTAGTTCATTGATGTTCTCAGTATAAGCGAGAGCTATATCTGAAATTAATTAAATCGGTGATCCTATCGATTTGGCACACTTGCAAGACAATATAATGTTAAATTATACGTGTCTTAATTAACATGAACCGATAATTTATAGTGCATCGGTGCGTATATGAACACACAATAGATACGGATGTTAGGATGTGATAGCAGTAAATGAAAAGGCAGATAACAGCATCGACAATTTTCAGAATGCATTTAAATTTTTCCAAGTACCTACACCTTCTATTGGCGCTCAGGTATTAATCTTAACAAATGATCAAGATCAAAAGGTTTTGTTTTCAAGGATATAAACAATTTTCAAAACGCGAAAATGGCCGCGTGAATTTTTTTTTTAAAGACCAGATTAAGAGTCTTAAGTATACAAAGATAACGTACATATAAATAAAAATGTTTTGCAAGTTTCAACAGCCCTTTATTTGTATTTGTATTTTTTTTTGTGTGTATGATTAGATTAAAAGTTTTAATTATATACAAAAACAACAGAACAAAAATTTCCAAGTCCAAAAAAATTCATTTTTAATATTTTGTTATGAAGAAATATTTCTTCAGCATCTAGTAGTGGGGAAAAATTCGGTTAGACATAAATAATTGAGTAAAAAATTTAATGGACTAAAGCTTGCCCGTAAAATGAGAATTACCCACAGAGCTTTGAAAGCGTTGCTTTTCCGTCTCAGCTCATTGGTGGAGGAAACCGCAGATGTGGGAAAATAACCATCAATGCGTTTCTTGGTAGCAGAACATATTGTTGGTATAATACACTGGTATATTGCAAACAACATATATAATGAATTATTATTTCAAAAAAGTAATCATAAAATATAATATTGGCTTTCTAATAAAAGAAAAAAAAACTATAAAACACATTTTATGGATTCCCATTGTTCATAATTAAAGAAATAATCACTATAGTTATTTTCTAGACTTATGCCAAGGCAAATCGAAATTTCAATAAATCTATTCCATTTACATCTTTTCTATGTTATTTAAGTTTCCATCTTCAACCTAGAAAACAAGAAGAATATATCAAATGTTAAAATATGTCTATAAATGTACTAAAAACTGCATCTTCATTCATGATTTTACTAGAAGATGGTAGGAGATTGAGCCTTGTTTTGATAAAACTTTCTCAGCACACGTTCTCCTTGAAACCTCGGCCAAAAATTTACATTTTAACAATATTTACACTCACCTGCAATTATAAATTTGATTAATGTTGTTGAAGTTATTCAACAGTCATCCTGAGAACTGCCGGATCACTGACCCTAAGCTCTGCGAAATGATGGACCCGATGAGTCTACTCAGATTTGCAAAGGCTACTGGCCTGTTTTAAACGGTTTAGGCCAGCGCACAATAGGCCTCAATAGGCCGCGGTGCATGTATGCTGGGTCAAAAAAAAAAAAGGAAGTCGGTCAACAACTTGCTAAAAAACTATTAAAAACCGCAAAATATGGCCATTTTTGAATATATTATTAAGGGCCGTTTGCACGAGAAATAAAAATTGTATATTGCACAGAAATATTTCTAGAAACATTGCTCGGCAACATTTGCGGCAATAAGTTGCCGGAAAATAGTGTTTAGCCGGGCCACACATAGAGACAGTGACGATCTTCGTTTTTATTGGCTGAGGCGAGCGCAGCCAATTCGGTTCGAGTTCGACGGTTTTGTTTGTACTCATTGTATTTTTGTTTATCCATCGATCCAGTAAACATAATAAAACAGACGGTAAGGAAACAAACTATCGAAGCATGTGAGGGACTAAAGAAATAGGGGTGGGAATGAAAGTGTCAAAGAAGAGAAGTTTCAAAGGAACTATTGTTCCTAACTTATAATGAGCTTATAAGCGCTATAGCCTCAAGTTAACATTAATATATGCACCTCTTTACTCCATAAAATAATTTAACGTATAATATAAAGATATATTATTTGAATAAGAATAAGATAAAATGATTCATATTTCTATATTGCACTGCATTGGTTGATAAAATATTTTTATCTGCATTTACATGTTTTGTAATAGGATAATTTGAGGATTCAAAATTTAAATTTGTAATCAGCACTCTAAAAAATATAAATGAGCAAATTTTCATAACTTTTCAAAACTTTCCAGGAAATACACACCACAATTGTACTCCAGAATAACAGACCAATTAAGTAGTGCAATAAAGTGAAAAAGTGTAAGCACCTATTCATAATTATTCAATTGTCCTAATAGCTTATTAAATCGTTAAAACAAACACATTGAAAATTATATATCGATAAAAACAGGATCTTCTCCCTCTCATTTATCAGCTTATCCTCTGAACTCCTATACTGCGACAGAGGGCTAATGCTGTTATTAGTTGGTTGTCCCTTCAACACTTCTAATTGTCCTGTTTCAACCTCTAGTTCCATCCCGCTACTCTACTAGATACTCTTTGTTTGAGGTCTTCTAATGCATCCTATCACTCTCACCTCAACTACATTTACAATACCTCAACAGGTACATAATGAAATGTGGTAGGTATATTCTTGATACTCGTATCATATTGAGGTCATTAAATTATTTTCAGCTAAAAGGTTTCATGGGCCTATAAGCACTTATTGCAGCTATAGCCTTAACTGAACATCAATATATGCACCGATTTACTCCATAAAATAAAATGAGTAAGATAAGATAATATATTATATTAATTTCTGTTTAATGTAGAAAAGATTAAGATTAAATAATTCATATTTCTAAATTTAAAATCATTTGTTGATAAAATAATGTTATCTGCATTTATATGTTCTGGTAACTTTTCCAAATTAATATGTATTAAAAGATGTTCATTAACATGTATCGAAAGAGCTATTAAGGATTAATGTGTGTTGTAGAGATGTGTATTAACAGAGTTAACTTATTTGAAATAATATGAGCGAATAATAATTGTCTAGTTAAATAACTTTTAAAATAACCATTTATATAAAATAATATTAAAAATTAATTCAAATAAAATCTCAATAATAATAAATAATCGCCTCTAGAAGCAAGGGTGAGACGCAAAAAGTGAGTGAGAGGTTAGGATTTATGGAGGCAGAGGCGGGTATGACCCGGCAATATAAAACATTTTCCAACCTCTCTGGACCGGCAAACCCTCGGTAATGCTCGGCAACAAGCTACAAATAGGCAAATGTGGCCAGCAATATGACCGGTCCATACGTAGATATTTGGACAACATTGCCGGCAACACTACTAAAGCCACACATTGCCGGAAAATATGGCCCGTCTAAACGGCCCTTTACAGAGCTTGTAATTGTCGCCGGAACTTATTTTGGGCCTTAAATTATTAAATTTGATCAGTATCTATCTACAATAAAAATTGTATGCAAAAAAAAACATTACTTTTTCCTAAAATTGATGCGTCTCTAACGGCTGGATATGATAGAGCCTTTGTCATTCCCCCTCTGCTACCTTGCCTCTAGCGGTTGTAGAGAAACTCATCGGGAACAAATAACGCTTAAAATATCGCTCTGGGATCATTTTGGCCCTTGGTCATATCTTTTTTCGAAAACATCTGTTTTTACATTTTCTCAATTCCCAGAAAATGTAATGATTTTTTTTGCATAAAATTTTTATCGCTGATAAGCACTAAAACAAGCTGCAATTTAAAGTCCAAAACAGGTTTCTACGATAATTACAATCCCTAATATAAAATTTTCAAAAATGCCCAAGTGTCGCGGTTTTTAATTATTTTTTGCGAAAATGTGTTGGCCAGCTTCAATTATTTAAAAATCAAGTTTTTCGTTTCTTTAAACGCTATTACGTATTATTTTTTATTATAAAATATTAACATCTGTAATGTGTAAAACACTTTTCGGCATGTTTATGAATTTAGTTCACCAGGTTGCTACATACACTGTTTGTTTCTAATATTTATCTCCTAAATACCAAGTTGAGAAAGTCCATTGGAAATTTGGGCTAATGGTATCTGTCATCTATTAGTAAATTAAATATCATTTAGAGATTCTTAGTTTGTCCGTGTTCAGTGAGAAAGCGTGATCGTTTGTTGGCTATATTTTATCAATAATTTTTATCAGAAATCGCGAAATCCAACGTATAAAACAAACAAAAAACATTTCACCCTTCCACTCAAAATCATGCCAATTTATCCGTGCAATCCCTTTCATCCTCCCTTTCACCCAAGTGAAATAGGTCGTTGGCAAAAAAGGAAATGACCAAGGGATCTCTTGATTTTCTAAAATCTGGTAACAGGAAAATCAAGATGATCGAAGCAGAATAATAACACCTCATTCGCTTGATGTGCAAATCATAGTTTCAAGTGTATATACTACATTTATTAATGAATTAATTTAAAAAATGAAATGGAAACCAAAAAACAACTTTTAATAAAGATCTAGATTTTCTAGCCAATGCCCAGTCTTGATTCCAGTCAGTAATAATTTCCTGTTTTCAGTCATTCTTAATATAAAAAAAAAATCATATTTTTCCCAAAAATTACAGACTTTTGCACTTTTGTCTCAGTCCTCGGAGGAGATGGAGGTGCATTTTAAATCCGTTTCATAACTTTTGGGACACGTTTTGGGGGGTTTCGGATACAAAAAGTAATAATAATAATTTTTTCATTAAATTATCGCCAACCTAAGCTATTTGGTTTTATTAGATAACTAATTCATTTGCTTCTTATCCAATTTGAATCTGTTATCTATATTGCTATATAAAAACAAATTTAATTTATTTTTTTATTTTATTTTCCACCCTACACTGCACAAACACCCCTATACTACCTATAAGGCAATACGGGTGTTTTCAGCAGTGTGATGTTATGAATTCCTGCAGCACACTCTTGGGTCTTCTGTCCGGCGGCCTCCCTGGCACAGTTCCTTCTGTGCAAGGAACATCAAAAATGCGTTGGACCCACTATCGTCTTCCTACCACACACAAAGTTGAAGTGAGGATAATATTGTTTCGCCATCAGCTGAGGGAACTCGCTCTCAGTCAGAACATAGCGCCTGGTCTCCCTCAGTAGTTTGGCCCTCAGTGCCTCATAGATGGTGCAAGGATGTGTTCGGCGGTTTCCGGTAAACCACAACTGGGGCATAGGGTATCGATGTCTATTCCATGTTTAAGATTCGCTCTGAAACCCCCATGTCCTGTTAGAATCTGTGAGACCGTCGTCCTAAGATGGCAGCCCCTAACTTAGGAGTAAGATCGCAAAACCAGAAAATGAATGTACCTGTATGTTTCGTACTACACTTACTAAAATGTCTCAAATGAAAAACTCCTTTCAAGTTTCTATATTACACAAAAAATAATGAGACCAACTCCCCCTTCGGAAAACAACACAGCTCCTAGCTTCCAACATCCAATTTGGCTTCCATACAGATATAATAAAGGGAAATAAATGTTCCGTCGTTCCAGTGGTGGTCACGGCTAGTAACGTTAAACAGGTATGAACCGTGGTCTGCGAAAATTGGAAAATTGGAACCCCATTCTTATATTTATGTAGATAAATATAAATTTTCGCAGACCATATATATATATATATATATATATATATATATATATATATATATATATATATATATATATATATATACATATATATAGAGAGAGAGAGAGAGAGAGAAAATTATTTATATATATATATATATATATATATAAATATATATATATATATATATATATATATATATATATATATATATATACATTTCTTTATTTATATTTGTTTTTTTCCATCTAGATTGTGACACTTCCAGAGGTCCCCTTAGGATGAAATGAGCTGATATTCGGTATGTTTGTTTTCTAGACAGAACAATGACTTAGAAGTGGTGGGAGGTAGAAGTGCGTTTTTATGATTTCAAGCACTCATACAGCCCTTCAAAAGCGGGTTGAAGTCTTTGAAATTTGTATGTGAATTAATTTGGTATTTGAGAATTACTTTTAGGGATCCTCGAAATTTTTATTCCATTTCCACCATTTTAATATTTTCAATTTTGTATTTCAGTTCTTCAATATACGTTAGTTATTATTGATTTTACCAAGATAAGTTATATAACAGAAATAATTGTAAAGCATGTTTAAAATAAGTAGTGTAACGTTACGCAAAAATCTCTTTGGAGAGATTTATTTTAATATTGGCACGAGGAAGTTCACTTCTGCTTGTAACCAATTTTCAATTTCTCAAGAGCTTTTTTCATTAAACTAAAATTTCTAACGATTAAAATGAAAGAAAGTGAAAAGAAAATAGGACGGATACTATGCTGATTATTCTTTTTTAATTATAAGCAGCTGCATTTTACATGAAATGTGACTTCATCTATTTAATCATTGAAATACGATTTTATGGTAATTATTTATTTATGACTTTTGTTTTGGGAAATTGAATAGATTACATACAGATAATTCAATTCAATTTATTCCTAATTTATTAATATTCCGTTAGCATCCAGAGTTATATAAGGTTTAATTTTATTCGTAAGCAACCAATTATTGAGTTTGTTAAGAGTTACAGAGCGCAGCTGATTGATCGTTATCAAACGCCCGTTTGGTTTATAACCCTATACTGGGATTTGATTGGTTGCAATAAAGAGCTGAACGGAGGGCAGCTCTGTCCGGTTCTTTGATTGGCTATTAATTGTTATAAGCGGACAAATCCTATCAGCCAATCTGATTGAGATATAGCGGCAATATTTACACTGACCAATCTCCCAAACGGATCCCCTACATTTATCACTGTTTACCATCTGTTATGCCGGTTGATGGAGCGTTCGTCTCAGGTTTAATAGTAATTATATATTGACATTTATTCACACAGTTTTTTAGATGCGGCGAGTTGGTTGGGAGCATATATTTATGTTATTTTGGTTAAGAAAAACTTTAAATAAATGAAAATTTTACTACATCGTTTCAAATGGTTGTATCGTTCCTTACTATCAATTAATTTTTTAAAGAGTTAATTATTTTTGTTTTAAATAAAGAAATGTGGGATAAGTGTACACTAGATTTTACTATATTTGACATTAAATAATTGTAACATCTTTATTTTTTAAGGTATATAGGCTGTCTTTTCTCAAGGGTGTCCTGGATGGAACAGATCTGAAGTTTCTCTCTGATACTTTCCTTCCCGTCGAGTTTTCCCTGCAATTCATCGAAGAAACTTCATTTCGGCAGCAGTGATACGACTTTGCAGTTGTTTAGCAAAAATACAGCTCTCCGGTCCATACAACAGCACTGGTAAGTATACTGACTTAAACAAGAGAAGTTTCACTTCCTTACCTACTTCTCTCTTTCCGATCACTGTGTTACAGATCTGGTAGTAGAGGGAATTTGCTTTTGTTATCCTGTTCGATATTTCTGGTTCTACCTTCCCAGTTTTATTGATCACAGTTTCCAGGTAAGTGAAGTCTGTCACTACTTCGATTGGTTCCCCATTACATGTTATGTTACATTTTCTTGGGTTCTACTAACATGAAAACTTTTTTTAGTATTTATCTGCATGCCTTTTCTTCTTAGTTCTTGGTACCACTCTGTCATGGCCTGCTATAATCTTTCTGTGGAATCCGCTAGTAGGACTATATCTTCTGCATAGAAAAGGAACTATATGACTACTGCAAGGAGGTTCCACTGACCCAGATGTATTCTTGCTTTACGCCGTTTACAAATTGAGGCAATTTCGTCTATATAGGTAATAAAGAAAACCGGGCCTAAAGAATCCTCCTGCTTAACCCCTTTTTTCATATCGAAGGCTCTTGATTCCTGGCCGTTCAGTCGCACAACACCTTTAGGGTCCTGCTATGTGGACTTGATTGCCTCAATTAAGGTCCTTGGGATATTTTTCGCTTGGAGAGCTTTCCATATTTCTTTACGAGGCACAGAATCAAAAGCAGCCTTGAGATCTATAAACGCCATATATACGTTGCGGTCTCGGTCCCAAGATTTTTCTATTATATTCCTCAATGTAAAAACGTGGTCTCGGGTGTGTCTATTTGGCCTGAAAGCGCTTTGTTCTTCTTCTAAGAGGGGTTCCACGTGGAGTCGTACCCGACTCTCAAGGATGGAGGATAAACTTTATACAGAATGGGAAACAAACAATTGTGTCTGTAGTTGGATCATATACCTTGGCTCCCTTTCTTATGTATTGGAATAATGATGTTAAGCTCCCAATCTTTGGGAATTTTCTTCTCATCCCAAAATCTTTGATAAACATTCTGAAGAGCCTTAACAAGATCCATTCCCTGCAGTTTTCCCGGTCTTAATTTTCATTATGGCTAGCTCATCCTCTTCCTCGATTGTCCCACCGCATTGTTCATAATTTTGTCTTTCGCTTTCGTTGCGATGGTAGTGATTGCCTGGTTCATCTTGAAACTGTTTTCAGTAATCTTTAATGTAAACTTTGAGTACCGCAGTTTCATCGGAGACCATTTCTCCTCTTTCATAACGTATATTCCTTACTTGTTTTGGCTTTCTGCCTCTAAGAGATTTAATTTTCCTCCAGAATAGTCTCGAGTTCTCAATATGGTCTTTGTTCAGCATTCTATCAAACTCTTCCCAGGATTTCTTCTTGGCTTCTTTTACAACCACTTTTTCTCTATTTATCTTTTCCTTATAGGTCTGGTAGTTTTCGTTTGATTTGCCCAAGCAGTAATCCTTCCAGGCAATTTTTATCATTAATTACTGTTCTTATCTCTTCATTCCTCCAGTCTGAGCGTTTTCTTTTAGTGCAGATTCTTTTGACACCACATATTAGGGTCGCTGATTCCAATATAGCTACTTTGACGTTTTGCCATATTTCGTCGAAGCTTTTACCGATGTCTATTTCTTGGAGCCTTTTCCTTAACTCATTCTCATATAGACATCTTTTCATTGGGTCTTGGAGCTGTTTAACGATATTCCAAAAGTGGATATATTGATTTTTTATAGACAATCCTCAAATGTATGGAAATATAAAATAAAAGGACTTTTATTTTAATGTTCTCGTCCCCAGTGAACTTGGCCATCCAAGCCTCTGAAATCCACTTTACCCACGAAGGTTTAAAAATAAAACTCTTATTTTGTTATTATTAACTTATGAAAATTATTTATAAATGATGAATACATTTTGTCAACTCAAAGCACTACTTGATAATGATACAGAGAATGAGAAATAAGCATTTATACGAGCTGATTAAAAAACCGGACGTTATCGAAAGATTCGCCTGATGGCAATGGCTAAAACACTAAATTAACTCGGAAAGGAGAGAAAAAAGAGAAATGGCCAGAGATCTCATTCTTCTGATGTAATCTCCTGAAGAAAGTCGTTTTTTTTCCAGGCAAGCTGAGACCGTATTCTTTCGTCTTATTTTCTTTTCTCCTCGGGCCTTCTTAGGATTGTATGCTATCCCTCTATCAGTCTACTTTCTTTATACACTCCCATTTAATTTTTTTACGGCCTCGTGATTCGGTTAGGAGATGAAGTATGTAAAAATGGTATGTATATCAGATACCAGCATTTCTTCAGTTTAAAATAAACTCTTACCCAGAATTACGTAAAACAAATCATATATAGTTTATCAATTGATCATAGTTTACGAATATTGATTCTATAATATCAGTGATTCCTAAGCTGACTTGTTTCTAAAATTATGAAAATAGTTCAAAGAGTTCACCATAACTCCCTGCTTGATAGTTGACATCTTCCCCTTCCGGTAATATATTTAATGAAAAAGGTTATTAAGTTGATTCTAATTGCACACATAGGTGTATTTAAAATCAATGACAAACTATCATTTACTTAATGTAAAGTTGCTTAATAAACTGGATTTGGTAAAAAAAAAAAACTATTTTAGGTTAGAAACTAGAAGGTTTGAGAGAATATTCAGTTTATTATCGAAGGACACTTATTTTGGACAATTTATTTTGAGTCAAATCAGCAACATATGCGACTTTGAAATCATTATGGGTAATTTTATATATGGCATAACAAGGTAGAAGATATTACAAAGAATTTTAGATTTTTACGTGAGGGATGGTTTTAATGGAGCCCAAAGGTCAAATCCTTTCTTCTCTTTCGTTTTTTTATTATTTTTTTGTATATACATTATTATTGTAATTACTTAAAAAAATTAATAAATTAAATAGTTTTTTCTAGTTACTGAGGCAACAATAATCTTTCTTTGTTATTAGCCCTTAAAACCAAGCAACTAGGATTCATTAAAACAATAATTAAATAAAATTAAATGTGCTAACTTCATATTATTATTATCATTATTGTTCATAACTCATGTGTGAACCCAAGAACTTCTCGACCGTCTTCAGTCACTTAAGCCATCCAGTACCTTCACAAAACTATTTTTCAATTTTATTTATTTATTTATCAATTCTATTTATCAATTTTTGCTATTTCTGAAAGTAAGGAATGTAAAAATGAACTTTTTAAATTAAGTAACAAAACATCTAAATAAATGAAAATTTGGATGTATTTCAAATTTTCTCGGAAAATCTGTTAATTGTAAATCTCATTATAAACACATATTTTCTAAAAGTCAAGCATTATGAAATTCCAACGGTCCTATTAAATAATGACAATTATTCCGGTTAGATGTTGGATTAACGTTCAGTGATGTATTTTGTTGAGCAGATCAGGTTCAAACAGTGTTTGAGGGGAAATGGAGATAGTATGCAAATCTTACAATGGCAACCACCATTCAAACAGACATTTCAAACGACCATCTGTCCTTTGTCTACTTAAGTTTACTCGAGTCAGGACTGTCACCATGTTCTTTAGAAAACTTCAATTTACTCTATTTCTTCCCTCTCCCCCAATTATGGATATTACATTCAGCTCTAGGAAAACAGGTGGGGAATCATCTAATTACCTAATATTAATACTTATATAGTAAGTACATCAACTTTAATAGTGGTGAATTACGATAACGAATTATTTAAAATAATTATACAACATCAATTATTAATTATTAACTGTTTTTAATGTTAGATATTTAAATCTGTCTTATCCGAGGACATAAAGTAATAGTGATATATTTATCCTTTCGTATCATATTTACAGATTAGCCTAAATTGATTTATTAGTAACAAAATAAATCAATAAAAATAATGACAATTAAAATTAATGTTAAAATATTAGAAAAAAAAATATTTAAAACACAGCATATATATATATATATATATATATATATATATATATATATATATATATATATATATATATATATATAATATATATATGTAGTATATATATATATATATATATATATATATATATATATATATATATATATATATATATATATATATATATATAATATATATATGTACAATATTTACACAGCCTGAATACTATACTGAATATTACACACAGACTACTGTCGTTTCAGCCTTCAAAGATGATTGGGGAGGTGAGTAGGTTTCACTTGAAATACGAAATAATTTAAAGGAATAAGATCTAAAACATATGGAATGTTGAGGGTGGTGATGTAGGGTATTGTTTGTTACTTAGTTTGGTTATTAATTATTGTTTGAAGAGCTTTTGGCTTAATGTTCGAACATATTTCTTGTCCCCTTAAGTCCAAGTAAACAAAATAGTAAAGAGAAATAGAAAAACGGGCAGTTATCTACTTGAGATGTTTTCTAGTGTTTGAAGTATTAAATAATGTTTCGCCAGATTATGAGTTATTTGTTTCGAACATGGATTTCGTATGTTTCGCAACAAAGATATAAAGATTAATTGTTTTTTGTTGAAGAGAAGCCACTTGCCAACGATAATAAGGCAAACATTACAGTGCTTATATTATTATAGCAATTACTATTCATCATGTTATATACTCATGATTCTAAAGCATTATTACTTACACTAATTGCAATAATTATTAAATTAAGATTTATACAGTAATTAGTCATATTATCATTTCGGCTTGTAATGAGAAGATAATTCTGATCTAATGGTCTTTAAGTTGACGATGAAACTGGTTGCTTTCCTGTAGCTACGGTGTGGTCGATCATCACGAGACCTCCGCTAACAAACTTTCGATCCTTGCCGAAGATGATCTAATATAGATGGGATTTCTAATGGTGAGGTGATATCCCTTTAATTATTACATAATATCCTTTAATATAATATTAATGGCTGTCTATTAAAATGAATTTTGGATATCACCAGATCAAGCCTGGATCAAAACTAGCCTCACAGAAACAGTTTTCGATTGGTTTCTAGCCCAGTTTTCGCGCTGCAGTCTTTTTTGTTTCTCAATCAGTTGTTTTTCAGCTATTGCGCATAGAACGCCAGATTTAGTACTCAGGCACCAAGGCCAAGATCAACAAAAAAATAATAATACTATTTCTTTCTCAAAACACGTCTTTGTCGGAGAACTATTGATATTTTTTTTAATAATCTTTGTTAATTACAATATTAATTTCTAAATCTCTGTAAAGATAATTAGTGACAGAATTCGTTCCAGGTGTGAGAAAAAAATGTATTAGTTTAAAAATATGAAACCTTTTATATATATATATATATATATATATATATATATATATATATATATATATATTACCCTTCTTTCTGTAAAAGGTTCTTTAAACTAACTATATCTCTCGGTAGGAGGACAGGTTACTAACCCATTTTATCCAATCAATTATTAAAATAAATAATTTATGTTTGATACAATTAAGGAAACAATAATAAGATATTGTAATTATTGGCCTCATTTAAAAAATGATATTCCACATTGTTTTTCATGACAAAAGTCTCCCCTCCCCCCATTTCCATTCTGTGAAATCTTACGGAACCACAGGATTGCCTCGCCACAGGCTCAACTCTCAAATTCAGTGATCAATTCTCCATTCTCAACTCTTTCCATATCAGTTTCCTACTCAATCTGCTTTCTTGAAAATATTACACGATCCATCAGAAATCTTAATTTTATTGAGCATCCTACACCATAGATCAGAATATTATATAACAAGATTACAAAATGTAAACAATCAATATAAAAAATCAACAGTGCTTTGCTTCAATTCCTTTCTAATCGCTTCCATAATCGTCCCATAAAAGCTTCCATCTACAAGTTACTTATTTTGTATCTCCTATTCTGTCATATAAATCAATGACCAGTCAAATAATCCACCCCTATTCAATTCATCTCTGTACGGATGATATCCATTCCGCCTTTCGATCTATGGAAAGTCTTATAAAAACTACTGCTCAAATGTCTAAATCGATTCTGACGCTTTCCACCTTGATTTATTTAAGTAAATTAATCTGCCACTCTTACGGACGTAAACGGGAAGGATTTCAAAGCTGAGATCATATATAAATACAATAACAGCAAAAAACATTGATAGTTAGAGACCAGTATTGGTGGTTATTGGTGTTTGTTTCCCTAAAAAATATACCTATGTAGATTCAAAATAACCAACCATAAACAATAGAGATTATCTTATTTTCAACTAAAGCCAGATGAACAGAGAAAATTGAAGTTAATTGTGCAATAATTCAGAAGTCAGACCTTCAAGAGTGTACTGGTGGAGAAATACAGTGAATATACAAATAGAAATTGCTTTTGATGGCAATTATAGGCAAATGTTATTGAACCCGATGCTGATCCCTTTATTCATTAAAGCATAAATTTGTTTAATATACAATATTAAATAACTCAATTCAAACAATAATATACAATATCCTGTTCACTCTTTTCAATCTTGTTTCATAGCAATGTCTTTCTAAAAACATTTTTTTTTATTCATATATCCGTCCTCAACTCGATAATAAAGTTATTTCAACTGCATAATATCACAATTTCTGACAAATGTAGACGACAAGCATGCCTTGATTTGTAGCAAATGCTTTCGAATAAGCAGTTGGCATTGAGTTACAAGTCATGTTTACAAATGGTATTTCTGACAGGAGTAGCGTCTAACTCACAAATTGGATTTGCGAGCGGTGCAGCTTGTTCCAAAGCCCATACAATCGGAAGTCCTATAGCCAGCTAGAATAAATACAACTGTACAAACTTCCAATTATCTGTCCCTGCATTATCAGCTAGGATTTCTAAATCCAGTCTTTGTTCCTAATGATTAAATTACTAAAAATTAGAAAACTAACCATAAAAGGAAAACTAAAATAGAATTAAATCGGTTTCTACTAAATTAATTAATAGACAACTACTTGAACAAACCCACACATACAGATGGAATATATTAGAAAAATCGAAGTTCGTAAGATTTCTCAATTAACCATATATTTTTTTATTGTTTTATGATTCAAAAAGCACTGTTTATACAACCATACTAATGATATGGTTATTAATAATTTATTTTCCCAGAATTATACGTTCAATATCCACAAATTTTACTATGTTTTAGTTCAAATTTGAGACTATTTATAAACTACATTATGTTTCTAAATTCATAATTTGATTTATTTTATTGATCTGCAACAATTTTTGTTATATCGTTTTTGAGCAGCTAGCCGATCTATAAAATTTTCATTCTGAATCATACTCCAGATTTTTAAAAAAAAATAAGTTATGTCACGATTCACACAAAATAAATTAAAATGGCTGGTTTTTGTAATTTTTCTTTTAAATTTCAATCAAAAACAACCAAAAATATACCAATTATTATAATAAAAAATTTCGCTTTAGATCAGCTGGCCTATTCTTAAAATTATGGATACGATAACGGATTGTGCATCCAGTAGTGTTTAGTCATTGATAGTGTACAGAGCTCCAGAGGATTACCTGTCCAGCTATTGCCTACAGATAAGAATATTTTCAGTTCCTTTCTTTTTATTTTACTCTTTTCATTGGTTATACATATATTTTTATTAGAGGTTATTCTTTATTTTCCTTTTATTTTATTTGCTATTGGAAGTAGTTAAAAAAGGGAAGTTAAAATGGATGAGCTATTTTTTAGCTCAAATAAAAGAAGAAAACGAGGTCGGATAAAAACTCCACCAGATCCAATACAATTAAATGAAATTGTAAACATTGTACCCACTTATTTATTAATAAATAGAGAAGGAGATGAGGGGTTTCAAAAAGTGTCCCCATTTTTAATTTATAAATTTATTAATGGTTTGGTAGGAGATGTGAAAAACGTCAAGAAATTACGAGATGGAGATCTACTTATTGAAACATATAATGGCAAACAATCAAAAAAGCTTTTAGACTGCAAAATATTTGCAGAGCAGTTTAATATATCAGTTAAACCGCATTCGACACTGAATTACAGTAAGGGGGTTATCAGATGTTTTGATCTGCAATATTTAGATAAAAATGAAATAATGGCCGAATTGAATGGGAAAATTAACGATATCCAAAGAATAAAAATAAAGATAAATGGAAACGAAAAATTCACCAATTCATATATAGTAACTTTCCCCACACCATTTCCGCCTGAAATACTCAAAATAGGGTATCAAAATATCAGAGTACAACAGTATATACCTAGTCCCATGAGGTGTTATAAGTGCCTCAGTTTTTCCCATCCAACTCTTAAATGCACAAATTCTAAAATTATATGCTCACAATGTGGTAATGAAAAACACACAGACGGTAAATGCACTTTAACCCCAAAATGCATAAATTGTAGCGGCGAACATAATAGTTTAGACCGTTCATGCCCTATTTATAAAATGAACAAAGATATAAAATGTATACAATTTAGTAAAAAAGTACCGTACAACGAGGCAAAAAAAATTTATAAACAGGATAATCCCCAAAATTTTAATAAACTGTTTTCTGAAATAACTAGATCTAAGAAAACTCTTAAAACAGAGGAAACAGGTACACAAACAGATATATTTTTTAAATTTGATGCTCCGACAAATCAACAGGTAAAAGTAACGCCAAAACACTCATCTCCTGTTCCAAGCACATCAGTTGTGCTGGAACCAAGGCCGCAGCGTACGATCGTGACACGTTCGGTTACGTCGGCGACGAGCCATGGCCCCACTCCAGTCCATGCTCCCCCACTACCACTCCCCTCTCCGTCACATCCTCCCTCCCCATCTCCCTCTCCGGTCCTCTCCCATCCTCCCACCCTATCCTTATTAAGTCCGTCTTCCTCGTCCTTAGATATGGTTCCTTTAAACAAGGGCCACCCTGAAGGCGATGAACCGATTGACGTAGATCCGTCAGGTAAAGATGAAGGATATACCGAAGTAACATATAAAAAGGGAAAAATTAAAAAGGAAAATTCAGTTAGTAAAACTAAATATGCCATTACGAAATAAATAATATGAATAATTATTTTTTATATTATTTTCATTGTTATTATTATCATATTTTTATAGTCTTGTTATGTTATTTTCTCTTTATATTGTATTTTTTATCATTTTTATTTCTGTCATTATTTACACCTTATCTTATAATTAATATTTATTCCAAAACGCAACTTAGGCCTAACATAAATACTCCAGCTATTAATAGAAAGATAGTTCATATTGCTTACTTTTACATAAGAATTTTATTATATTTTTTATTTTTATTTTGTTTTCCTGTCAATGTTTATTTATCTATTATTTCTCTTATTTATTTATTTGCTTTTATTATTATCATTATCTCTTTTTTCTCTCTTTCTTCCTCTCGCATTATTATCATTTCCCTCTTATTATTATTATTATTTTATTCCTTATCGATTTATCTTTTTACACTCATTCTATTTATTTTCATCTATTTATTTCTATGGAGATCAAATGTTTTTCGCAAATATATATTATACCTAAACTATGACTCTAGTCCAATGGAACTGCAACGAGATTAAAAGTCATTTCAATGATTTGAAGATATTAATCGAAGATGAAGATCCATTTTGTATATGTCTTCAGGAAACGCATCTGAGACCTTCAGATCAATTTACTCTTAAAGGCTTCGACGTTTACAGAACTGATTGTAGTCCAAATTATGAGCGGGCGTGCAGGGGAGTAGCAATAGCCGTAAAAGGTACAGTATATTCCCATCATGTAGAAATAGATTCCCCACTTCAGGTAATAGCAGTTACACTTCATCTAAATACCACTTTCACAGTCTGCAATATTTACCTTCCTCAAGACAATACCATAGAGACAGAACACCTGCTCCATATCCATAGACAATTGACGAAACCAGTTTTATACACCGGAGATTTTAATGGCCACAATTCATTATGGGGCTCACAAAATACAAATTCCAGAGGACGAATAATTGGAAATTTTTTAGATCTAACTGACCTTCTATTACTTAATTCCGGCGAGCCAACGTGCCATGTGCCATAAGCTCCACCTATGGCACATTTTCAAGTATAGATCTCTCTATATGTAGCAATTCACTGATTGATATTATAGACTGGACAGTTCTACCAGAACCTTATGGCAGTGATCACTTCCCAATACGTCTAAAATTTAGGAATGCTGAATGCAATAATCACAGAATGCCAAGATGGATTTTAGAAAAAGCAGATTGGCTCCTATTCACTTCTCTAGCTGCCCCACCTCGAGATCTCCCAAATAGTCTGACTATCGATGACGGTTGCCAAGCTATAACCGAGGCTATATTGACAGCTGCAGAAGCCTCTATTCCAAAAAGTAAGGGATGCTGCAAAAGGCCACCAGTTCCTTGGTTTAATGACGATTGTAAAAATGCTATACGGCTTAGAAGAAAAGCGCTTAAGAAATTTCAAAAAAACATGAATCTGGCTAATCACATAGAATATAAAAAACAAAGGGCTATGTGTAGAAGAATTATAAAATGTCAAAAAAAAGAATCATGGAAATCATTCATAGAGTCCATTAATTCTTCTACCCCTTGCAAAGTTGTATGGGACAAAATAAGGAAGATAAGAGGAACCAGCTCTTCTTATAGATACACCTTAATATGCGAAGGGAAATTATGCGACAACCCAGAAATGATAGGAAATAAATTTGCCGACTATTACGCTGAGATGTACACAGCTATTCCTAGAGACAGTACCTTTCAGAAATTAGACTTCTCCGGCAATAACCCTTATCAAGATTATAATGTACCATTTACTATGTGGGAGCTCCAATCTGTACTTCAAAACGTCAAAGGATCTTCACCCGGACCTGATAATATACATTATACTATGATACAAAATCTTCCAAGTCTTACACTGAACTGGCTTTTAGATTTCTACAATCACATCTGGCTTAGTGGTGACTTTCCAAGCAGCTGGCATCAATCTATAGTCGTCCCTATTCTGAAAGCTGATCAAGATAAGCGCTACCCATCCAGCTACAGACCAATTTTTTTGACCAGCTGCCTGAGTAAAATAATTGAACGCATGGTAAATAAGAGGCTCATATGGATCCTAGAAAAGTATCATTACATCCAAAACTTCCAATGCGGTTTTCGTAAAAGGAGATCGACTATAGATCACCTGGTTCAAATGGAAGCCGAACTACAGTACGCATTCATCCAAGAAGAACAAGCTGTGGCAGTTTACTTTGATATGCAGAAGGCCTTCGATAGAACCGACCAGCACTCAATATTAAAGAAACTGCAATCATTGGGATTCAGTGGTAATTTACCCAAATTTATCCAAGAATTCCTCTCGAACCGCTCCTTTCAGATCCGTATAGGAACATCATTGTCGAAGCAATGCGAACAAATAAGTGGAGTACCACAAGGCTGTGTTTTGAGCACCACGCTTTTCGCTCTGGCAATTAGAGACCTGGGACAAAATCTACCACGTGGTGTTAGAGTGATGCTCTTCGTCGATGATCTCGCTATTCTATGCCGTGCAAAAGACATCCTCTCTATAAAAGAAAAGCTCCAAGATGCACTTAATCGCATTAATGACTGGTCCAATTCTTCGGGATTACGTTTTTCTTCTGAAAAAACAAAATGTATCCACTTTAGTAGAAAAAGGAACACCCCACAATCACCAGAACTCTTTCTAGGTGAAGTTACCTTACCGTACGTAAACATCTGCAAGTTTCTAGGGTTGTCATTTGATAGACGCTTGTCTTGGGAACACCACATAAAATCACTAAAAGAAACTTGCACTAAGAAACTTCAAATATTGAGAGTCCTTAGCGGTACCAACTGGGGAGCGGACAGGACTACGATGCTTAAAGTGTATCAAGCTTTGATCCTTTCCAAAATGGATTATGGCAGTTTTGTCTATGGGTCTGCTCGAAAAAATACCCTAGCCAAACTGGACTCAGTACACCACACAGGGATTCGTCTCGCGACAGGAGCCTTTAGAACAAGCCCGATCTTGAGCATTTGTGTCGAATCTGGGCAAACACCTTTATTCTTCAGAAGACAGAAACTAGCCGTTAACTATATAACTAAGCTATATCCACAAACCACACACCCCACTCACAAATACGTGTTCCAATCCAAATTTGCAGCACGATTTCAACAGCAGAGGAATGCCACATTTCCATTAGCAGAAAGAATGCTCATTGCAATTAATGAACTGAAACAAATCAAATTGAACACAATAGAAAACGAAATACCTCCTTGGACGTATATACGACCCGAACTATACCTCCAACTCTCAAAACTCAGAAAAGAAACTACAATAACAGAAGAGTATAAAGAACAATACCACAAAATAATCCTCTCAATGCCCGAACACCTAATAATATTCACCGACGGGTCTAAATCAAACTCATCTACAGCATCTGCCTTTGTTACTCCCCATACAACCCACAAATGTAAATTACACCACCTTTGTAATATCTACACAGCGGAGATCAACGCCATCATAATGGCTCTCCGATACGCCATAAAATCCCCAATTAAAAATATTGGAATTGTATCAGATTCACTGAGTACGTTAAAAGCCATGAATAACATGTATCCAGATCACCCAGGAATCCATTGCATTTTAGGACTTGTAAAAAAGCTAAAAGGTGATGGAATATCAATATGTTTTATTTGGTCGCCTAGTCATATAGGCATTAAAGGCAATGAAATGGCTGATAGGGCAGCGAAAGAAGCACTCACCCTTCCAGGGCGCGGTAAAGCTTTCTTGTCAGCATCAGAACTAGCGCGGCCACTAAGAGAAGCCATACACCAGGATTGGCAGGCACTGTGGGACAACAGCCCAGCTAGCAAACTGGGGACTATAAAGAAGGACGTAGGGCCGTGGAGCAGCTCCAGCCGCAGTAGCCGTAGAGAAGAGGTAGCCCTCACGCGGCTGAGAATCGGTCATACAAGATTGACACATCTCCATCTAATAACGAAAGAGGCTCCTCCCAGATGTCAAAAATGTGGCAATATATTGACAATATCGCACATTTTAGAGGACTGTCCTTTCTACATCAGAAAGTTAAAGGAATTTGGTATCCCTTTGAATATATCAATATCTCTGGGTAATAAGGAGGAAACGGCTACCAAGATAGTCAACTTTCTATCCAAAGAAGGTTTATTGATAAACATATAATATGTTTTAATCTATTTATTATTATTATTGGGTTTTTTTTTTTTTTTCTTTCTTATTTATATTGAAGGTAATATAACATAATTTGGAAAAATAAATAGGAATAAATAAAAATAAAAGGCGTTGATGACCAATAGGTTTTACGTCTTGACATCCAAATAACTAACTAACGGATTGTGCATCGATAGTATATATCATCCCCACCACGCAACTAACCAATATAAACTAGTGATTTCCCCTTTGCGAATAATTTTATTATCTTTCGGCCTATTAACCTCAATGAGTCCTAGACTTGTGTTTATATGATTTTATTTTGCAAATATGTTTCTGGTGAATTAATATGACTAAGGAATCCACAAAAGCTATTTTTCAAATTCGTATCATCATAAGCGAAGATTTTTTTTTGTTTTTAACTCATTGTGCTCTAAATAATAGTTCATAGCTAGACAGAAGGAAGCTATTTAGAATTCGAGAGGGAAGAGGACAGACATTTTTTAAAAATTACTTATATGAGGCTTAGTGAATCTGTGTAGACTAAGTGAGAAATATAGGATGTAATTGATTATTTATTTTCAGAAATAAGTTTATTACCCATCATACTCTTTCACCATAATTACCGTCATGATATCTTTTATTTATTCAACTCTATTAACACAACGAACAGTTTTATCGATTTTCAATTGTCCCATTCTCTATTCTCTATATATACCTCTCTCTCCCTCTCTCTCTCTCTCTCTCTCTCTCTCTCTCTATATATATATATATATATATATATATATATATATAGTAGTGGCTGATCTTCTGCATTCTTATAAAGCTAAGGGATGCAACATGTCTTTAAAAATTCACTTCTTGCACTCTCACTTAGACTTCTTCCCGTAAATGTTGCGGCTGTCAGCGAGCACAGTGAGCGTTTTCATCAGCAAATTTCTAAAATGGAAAAGAGGTTCTAGGGCAAGTGGAGTTCTAATATGCTGGCTGACTACTATTGGACCAATAAGAGAGATTTTTCAGATGCAAAATATGCCTGAAAATCACTATGTACCACTTTCAGAATTCAGGGAAGTCAGAATGAGTAATTAATACAAAATTCAAATGAATATCACACAAAACTCCTGCCCGATGGATAAAAACTGAAATGTTATTTGGATTCAACATAAAAAACACTTCTAGTATCTGTTATTTTTATTCGTGTGAAAGAAAAGTAGTTCTTTAATTATCACTGATATGAACCTACCTTATTTGTTTATAGATATATGAGTTAATATTCTCGAATAACAACACGAATTTCATTTCATATATATCATTATATATCTATAAATACTATATATATATATATATATATATATATATATATATATATATATATATATATATATATATATATATATATATTAATATATATATTTTTTAATTTAAGCATATGTAGGTGCTTAAATTAATGACTTAAGATATCAATATTTTTAGCCTCTAAAATATTTAAATTTTAACATCTTCCGGCTGTTATAAGACCAATAAATATAGTTATCTAAACTTCTGGCATGTTCACTAATTTTTATGAAAATGGCAATTATTGACAATTAAGTAATTTATAACAAATAAATAATCGTAAGGAGCGACCCTCCCCCCACCTCCCAACAGTAAACCATATATGGAGTGAAATATAATCGAAATAAGTCATTAGTATAAGAAAAATAAAATTAAAATTATCTATAAACTAGGTACACAACTTCGATACAATTTTCTCCTCAAAACTAAATGATGTACTTAATCCAGAAATCGAAAATTCTATGATAAATGAACAGACCAGCAAAGATGCATACATAAAATGTTCGGGTTACAAATCTCCTTGCCGTTAACTTTATTTTATAATAAAAAACCATTTTATGAGCAAACAGTTCAATATTGATAACTGACTAAATATAATTTTAAAAAATAAATTAAATATGGTATGAAAATAAATTTCGAAAACAAATATTTCCAGTTAAATTAGGAGTTCATTTTCAGAAAATTACATTTTTGATAAACATTTATTAAAAATATACTTATTCCCGTCCCTTAAAATTTTTCAACGAACACAAGAGGTAATTTACTACAAAGTTTAGGATTTAAATTATTAACATGGTTATTTATGTGTACATTTCTAGATAATTTGTCATTTATCACAGATTTCATCTTTCCATTCCCTATCTCTGGATTCCAGCTTTCGGAAGAGAAATGAGGCACAGAGATAAAAATAAATCTTACAAATCTTTCTTTATTCGAATAGACGATATTTTTCTTGAGGATTAGCCCAGTTTTACAGGTTTCTCCGCTACATCTGTTGAGTTACCAGCAGCACCAAATAATGGAATCAAATAAGAAACTTTGATGAATTATCTAATTAAGTAGTTCATTTTTCAATTGCATTAATATGAATATTAATGAGTAGCTAGTCGAGAAAGCACTAATACTACTATACTATGTCAAACTCCATAAGGATTCAAAACTTCATATCCTGATGAATATTCACTAGTAACTGGCTCTCAGTACATGAAAACCTAAATTATAACCTAAAAACCTAACCTAAATTATAACCTTATAAAACCTAAATCTTTAATAATAATCAATAATGGTGATAAGGCCCCAATAGTTAGATATTTCCCCTACTACACAAATAACTGTTGAAAGAGGATACGAACATTTATAGATATCAAAAAATAGAAATTTTTGGATTTGATTTTTTTTTGAGGATTTTATTTTGTCCGGCGTTCACTTAAGCATTCATAACTCCCAAGGATTTATCCAAATTTAACGTTACTATTACCGTTGAAAAACTCGAAAGCGAAAATATTGAGCTAAAAAGTTTTTTGTTTTCAATTGCTATGAAAATTCGTATTGATGGGTTCTTCGATGTGCGAAAAACGAATATCAACTTAAAAAATATTTTACCCCACTTTAATTCGAAAAGTGGTCTAAATTCTCCCATCATGGTGCGAAAATCCTGTCGTGCTTGTTATTCGAAGTTGTGGCTTTAGTTTATATATGTTTATTAAGCACATTAAATTAGTAATTTTATCGATTTTAATCACGAATTTTATCGTTTTTAATAATGATGAATAATAGTTATGGTATTTATATAATCTATTTTTAAAAAAATTAAATTATTTATATAAAAACATAAAAAAAAAAATATGGTCTTATGACGATTAATTTTTTATACCTGTTATTCAAGCGCTTTAAATTCTGAAGAGCATTTAAAAAAAATAGCTTTAATAGTTAATTCCAATTACTTATTATTGTAGCAATAATAATTATTATTTATTAGTATAAACTTAATAAGTATAACTTAACTAAATACAATTAACAATTACGATTAAATTCGTAATTAAAATTCATAGAATTATCAATTTAATATCATAAATAGGTGTAAACTAGAATCGCAACTTCGTAAGACCACTGTGCAACGTAAGTAGGATAAACGTTTTTTTATGGAGAACGTTAATATTCGTTTTCCGCACCTCAAAAAAAACATACGAATTTTCATAGCAATCAAAAATAAAACTTTTTTGCTCAAAATTTTCGCCTTTATTAAATCACAAAAATAACTTTAACACGTCTCCATCGATCCACTCGAAACTTGAAAGTAGTTTAGGGCTTTATAAACTAGACGAAATGGCATGTACCCGACCTACGTAAGATCACATTAGATCTGGAGATATAAAATAAAACTTTCGAGGAGTTTTTTTTTTTTTAATTTCATATTAGTTTTTCTCCCTTATAAAGACATAAAATCTAAAAGTCATTGGTACCGGCTAGGGATCAGAATTTCAGTTTTTCAACAGTTGTAGTAAAGTTAATTCTGAATAAAATCCGCAGAAATTATGAATGCTTAAGTGAATGCCGGACATCCGCTGGAAAAGAAAACCCTCCAAAAAAATTATGTTTTGATTTCTATGAAAATTCTTATTTAAGAATCCTAAAAACGGATCTGATTCGCATTTTCTAAAATAATTGTTTGGCATACTTTACTGGAGGTGTCTTTAATTAAACTCATTTAATACAATGGGCGATATATTTTTTTATTTTACCCACAAAAAAAAATCAATTGGTAAATAAGAACATTGAAATCCGTGCAGAGCAAAGGCAGAAAACAATAATATAAAAAATTTTGAAATTTTATAGGCGAGGGTTCTTGCCAATGCGTCCTAGGACACATGTCTTATATTTTTTCGACTTAGTTGCCAATACACCTTTCATTGAAATCGATGATCCCACGTTCATAGTCTCCCCTTTTCAGTTCAAATATTGTCCACAACTATGGCTGTGTTTACAATTCATTTAGAATAAAATGTATAAATTTCATTTTACTTCTTTCTTTTTTTTTTTTTAATATGTTAGTTTTTATTTTATTTTCATTTTCCGTGATTTGATTTGTTAATGTGGTATGAATATTTTCTTATATCATTATTGATAATTGTCCTTAAATGTGGTAGATTGTTAATATCTGACAGTAAATACTGTTTATTCATTATATGGACTGCTAGTTAAGTCGAATTTAAAATATTTATAATATATTTCTGAATTTTGCATATTGCGCCCAATTTTAAGGCTAGTTGCTGAGTCAAGGGATGGCTATAGTCTTGGTTTAACCGAATCTATTCTCCTCGAAGAGATGACTACAAATATTTAATGACGGTAGGAAGCCTGGCAGGACATGGCATCAGTGAGGATCAAACCTTGGATAAAGAGGACTAGAAAAAATTTGAAAGACATTTAGGTCAAGGAAAACCCTTTGAAAATTCCTCTAAAAAAAAAAAAAAATGTTAACGGCATTTTTAATTAAAGGGATAGCGTACTTTGTATCTTAATAAACATTAGATGTACAAAAGGCTGTGGTAAGTTAATTTTCTTTGATGTAAATTTTACTCATAAGTTATATCGACTAAATCAGTATTGAACGGCCCTTGCAGCTATTGCTTTTTTTTTTTTTCATATCATCTTCAACCTAATTATATCTTAAAGCTTGAACTATAGAGGAAAAATAGATATCGACACAAATGAAAGATTTTTATTCTTAGGTAGTAGAGTCAATTATTGAATAACCAATGTTTATGTCGTTTGGATTAGATATTCAGGATCAAATAATGCCTTGCATGGTTTCATTTGATGGAATGTATTGCATATTATTTACAAAAATTCACTATATCAGATGTTATAGTCAGAAATATATTTAAGGGATCAACAACAAAGAGCACTAGTAGTTACTTTATCCCGCAGAAGGTCGGCTAAGGCAGGCATTTAAGAGTTTCTAGCAAGAGTTTACTGTCACAACAACCACCCTCAGCCTCCCAATAGAAAGCGAGCTCTGAAAAGGGTTCTAATGAACACAACCTAATTAACTCAGGGCTTGTTTTGCCCCTTCAGCATTAAACTCTCTTTTCTTTCCCATCTCCGTTTATTTTTAATGAAAACAAAGTTTTCTTAAAGGAGTATCTTTTATATTTGCTTGAGATTTATTGAATTAATGAAATCGTTCAGTCGTTAAATACATTTTTCAACTATCAATCAGTCGAAATCACTTCATAATTGTATAAATAAATTGGGATGTTATTTATTTTTATATTTTGCTTTGGAGAACTTGTTATTGGTTGGCTATATTAATTGGCGCCATATACATCGCCTATTTCTCCACATTTCATACTTGCTATTGCTTGAAATTTGTACCAATTTCCAATAAGAGCATGTTGATGCTTGTGGTGCCAATATTTATTTTTCTATTTGGTTTTGATATGTTGACTGATCTCTTGTCAATTGAATATTAATCGCATTTTGATAGATGTCTTTAGTTTGAGCTATATACCGCTTAATCCATGACGTGAGAGGTGTACCCTTGGGTCCCATAGGCATATTTATCTTTCTTATATTGGCGGCGCTGTCTTTAAGGTTCCGACGCTGGTTTTGTAAATTCTTATAAGTTTTTTCTTGAATAGTTTACGATGAGGTAGGACACTGATTTAATTATTTATGATTAATACGCCGCTTTATGGAGCATATCGGGTCCGTCAGACCCACCTGTCACGTCGGGATGTTTTGTTCTGAATATTCCCCGTTGAAAGCTTGTAGGCCAGTTAATTAGACATTCCTGACACCCCGGTTGGACGTAAGTGTTGGAAAGCTGGAAACAGTTTTAATCTGTTCATTAGACGTCAGATAATAATAACCTAAGTTTTCCCTGTTCTAAGTGGTTAGCCAAGGCGGGGATTGGGAAAAATCCCCAAATTTTCAGATTTGTGTTTTAATTTTTGACATATACCATTTAAAGGGCGCATCCTAGCGAAAATTGTATTCTTATATAAATTAAAGGACATTAAATTCTGCGTAAAACTAGTATCTCAATCGTTGGATTCTATTTGACGGAAGAATCAAAACTGAATATCTAAAAACATCAGGATCCCAGCGCAGGCCATAGATCAGCATCTGACCCTAAATTCAGTACCATGGTCTAAATCAGTACAATACCTCGGTTTAAATCTGGACAAATCCCTAACTTTCACAGAACACTTTAACAGGAAAACAGATAAAGCCATAAAAAATATATTTAAAATGTTCCTATATTTCAATAAAAAATCCAAGCTAAGCACCAAAAACAAACTTATTTTCTATAAATCAATGATTCGATCTCAGCTTACCTGCGCCTCTCCAGTGTGAAGCTCAACTTGTAAAACTAATTTTAATAAACTTGAAAGGATTTGTATGCCTTTGTATAAGAATCATAAATAACTACCCCGGTGTACTAAAATCACGTCCATGTTCAAAGACCTAGAACTTCCCACAATTCAATAAAACGTCTTCAATCAAACCCAATCATATTTTGCAAGAACAATAGCTTCCGAAAACCCATTGATAAAAGAGATCGGCAATTACATTAAAGATTTCCTCCGACGTTACACTCACAAAAGAATCAAACACTTTATATTTTACTTTATTATATTTTACTCTAATTATATATTCTTTTTATTTATTTATTTATTTTTATTTTTCTAAGTTGGTTTTTATTTTATATTTTTCCTACTATTTTAAAACGAACAATATAAATATGTAAAATCTAATTATTGTTTTAAAAATTATTAATCATGTAAAGGATGTGAAACCCGGAACATGATTGCCCAGAGTTTTTGTAATTTTAGAAATTGAGAATAAAACTTATTTATTATTATTAAAAAAACTGAAAAGCTAAACCAAAAACTCTTTAGAATAAAAATTTGTAGATAATTTACTTTTCTTTAATTTAATGTAAAATAAATATTGTAATTTATTCGAATAAAATAGTTTTTCAAGGTATGAGCAAAATAAAACTTTTTTGTATACTTCCGGGACAAATTCGATGTACAAAAGTTAAAAATTAAATTAAAGTTAAAATTAAATTCCCAAACCTTTCCTCTGAGAGATCTTGCTAAATAATTAATTTAGACTTTCCGTCTCATAAATTCGAATCGCGTTCGCTTCAAAAATGGAGCGTCCAAACAAAAAAATCTTTTGAATCAAAATGTAGGTAATTTACTATTTTTTTATTTATTATATAATAAATATTAGAATTTATTCGAATAATGCATGGTTTCCAGGCATGAGCATGAAAAAACATAATTTTCTTTATTTTGCTTGCTTTTTTTTATACTTCCGCGACAAATTTGAGGTAACAAAATTTAAAATCGGTATCAGTATCCTATAGATACTGAATTATACATAATTGTCCTCCGAGATCTGTTTCTGGTCTCAACTGGGGTCTGTATGTTTTTCAATTTTCAATGTTGATTCTACTATCAAACCGAAAAAAAGGCCGAAAATTTGGGAAAGGTTTCCCTCTCCCTTCCCCCTGCATTGGCTCACCACTTAGAACGGGGAAAACTTAGGTTACTATTATCTGACGTCTAATGAACAGAAAACCGTTTCCACCTTTCCAACACTAATTTCCAACCTGAGTCTCAGATTAACTGAGCTAGTAGTATTCTCTTGGTGACTCAGAGGTATCCTAAATTATTTTTATGTAAATTGTAAACTATAAATTTTTTTATTTACCATTTCTTTATTTCAACTAATTAATATTTTTTTTTAAATATTCTATTTCCTTGTAGATGGCCTATAATGGTAAAATGATATTGGGCGCAAATTTCGGAAATGAATTAATAAATTTAAATTTGAAATTACTAAATGAATTAATGAATTAGAAAGGCTCCATCCTCCACTGGCACCTTTAGTGACAAAATAAAAAATAAACAGCCTTGTTATTTATGTTAATATAAAAAAGATCGAAAGACAAACTGCATGAGTGTAGTGCAAAAATACTGTGTGCCTAGAATGCTTCAAAAAGTGTACAACAAAGTATAACGACAAGGAAATTGTTTTATTTGAAAGGATGTGGATAAAATGTTGTTTTTTTCCAAATTTATTATTCCATTTTAGTATGGACAGAATTATCTAAAGCAAAATGTTTTCCAAATTGAATGAAACTCTAGTCAACCAAAGTAAAGATTAGTCATTTGAATTAACGATAAAGTATTGAAATGAGACTAGATTAATTAATAAAATAGTGTTCATTGTTATATTTTATCTAAAGTTTATAATATGATTCAAGTCTTTGTCTTTCTCTAATAGTTTACAGTTTCTTAAGGTCATTATTTATTCTGTGTTTTACTCTAAAATATCTGATGTGGACAACACATGACTTCCTTGTACGCCTATTAAACTATAAATCGGTGGCACAAAAAGTGATCCTGAATTTGGTTACTAGTTTCCGAAGATCGCAGTATCTCAAAAACAATACTCGGCGTCGCGACATCCATCTATTGACATAAACACACACACACACACACACACACACACACACACACACACACACACACACACACACACACACACACACACACACACACACACACACAAACAGGGATGAAAATCAGTATATTACACTAGATTTTAACACATAAAACAAGTAATAAAAATGTTTAATTGGATTGGAAACCAAATTGCGATTGTAACCTTTATTACCGAAACATATGATTTATGTATTTAATTTAAATATAATCTTTGATGTAAACTTATTATGACCTTCAAGTAAAGTACCGTTTTCGGCTCACCAATTTTAACCAAAATATAGTAAATACATTCACATCAATATAAAAATCCTATTTACCAAATTTGAGATGTTTTACATTATATTTTAATATAATTTTTGATGAAAGTCTAATATGACCTTTAAGTAAAGTACCGTTTCCGGTTTTCCAATTTAGACCAAAATCTAGTATGTTATTTAAATCAATATATCAGTTATAAATACTAAATTTGAGAAGTTTTGGAAAGTATTTTAATAAAAGTTTTGATGGAAATCAATTATGACCTTCAAGTAAAGTATCACTTCCGGTGATTAAGCAGTGACCAAAAAGGGAGGTTCACAACTAGATTTTACAATAATCCTAAATACAAAATTTCAACTTTCTACGGCTAACGTTCGTTCGTTTTGAGAACGAACGAACGTACGTAAGTACGTACAGGAGCCACGACGAAAATAGTCAAAATGGATCCAGGGATGGTCAAAATGGATATTTCCGTTGAAATCTGAAAACCGAAAATTTTTGCGATTACTATACTTCCTTTACTTCGTACAAGGAAGTAAAAATGAAAGTATTAAAAAATGTTTAGTAAAATAAAATTTTGATTTTCTAAACTAATTTTTTTATTTATTTCTACTTACGTAAATAAGAAGATTAATAATTTTATAATAAATAGAGTTATATGATATGATATGTATCTTTTTTTCCCCTCTAAAAAGTAGACAAATAATGCTACTGGGTCCGAGAGACCCACTCCCACCTGTCGCCAGGAAGGAGTAACTGGCACCCGTCCCCGTTGTGAGTTAAAAAAAATAACACTAAAATTGCCACATAAAGTTTGCAAGACCTAGTCAGGGGGACCAAATTTTATCAGTTATTGCATTAAATTAAGAATGAGAAAAAGATTTATTGTTGGTGTTATTGCTGGCTTTTACAATTGTAAAATAGATTTTAAACATATAAAATCTTCTACACTTGAGTATAAATAGTTACTGGAAGATGATGAGAGACCCGAAAGGTCCTAGACCAAAGGCTAGTAAGAAAATACTTTCAATAATCTCAACCCTTTGCAAAAATACATACTTAATTGAAAAATAAACAATCGGCATAAGATAAGTCACCATTAATCAATCCAAATGATCTTCAAATTAGTCAAATAAAGAGATTGTTACTGTATACGCCAGTTTCTGCAAGATCGAAGCGCCAGATCAATCAGTATTGAAGTTTTTATAGGTTATAGGTTCTTAGTACTTAATAAAAATATACAAACATAAATATCGTTCTATCTCATTTCAAAAAGCCATACAAAATAATAACAATAATAATAAAATAACGGTTTCTCTTTTATGTTGTTGATTCAATTATTGAAATAAGGAAATTAAAATCTCTCTAAGCACATTTAACCAAATTGTAAAAGATAGAGGGAAAAAATACTCATCTTTTTGATCCCTCATAAATATTGTTAATTTATCAATTATTTTACCATAGTGACAAGAACAATAACTTCTATATCGTTAAAATGCTCCATAGCCTGAATATTTAAGCAATTCATTGGGAAACAATGGATTAAGCATCAATGGAATCAGTTTTTCTTATTTTCTTATTTCCAAGGTGAATGCTTAAGGAAAACATATATTACGAGATGTACGATATATTACGAGTTTCATCATTAAAAAGTTTCTTGGGAAGTGTATTGATTGAGAAAATATGGCATTCTGTATATGATCCTTTGAGTTTGTCTATATAAACTACATAACATTGGTTTGATAAACTAATAGCATAACAAAGAGTGTAGAAAACAAATAACATTGTAATTTTTTAGATTTTACAAGTAATCTGGTTAAAAATATTTAGTATTCATAAATACGCACTTGCACTTCCTTCCCCTGCTCATTTTGTTCTCAACATTGTTGATTTCAAATAATTTTTCTTAGTACAGCCTACTTTTCTCTTTCCAATTGTTACCATTTGCGCAGGCAACAGTGAGCTGTAATTCAGGATGGTGGGAAACTGAAATCTACCATTTGGTTGCTTAAAATTAAATCTAATCCATTCTTTACTTTTGTCCTTTCATAGTTCTACTCGCATGAAACTTTGGTATGGAAGGCTGAAAACTGGCTTCCATTCTTTATCATTTCATCTCCTTTTTGTTATTATTCCACTTCCATCTGAATCCTTCGTGTGTAACTAGTCTGTTTGCGTCATGGTGTTTCCATCAACTGTTATAGCCTTTGTAGAAAGCGAAAATCCTTTTAGTCCATGGAGTAATTGAGCTTTTGACTTTCATGAATTTTGAATTCGCCATTAGATTAATGGGACATGATGGATTCATTGTATTGTTGTTTATTGGTTATTATGGTGGGGGAAGGAGAAATAAAAAAAAAAAGTGATAAGTTGAATAATAATCTAAGTAACCACCACTTTAAGGAGTTTAAATAAATAATAAAGTATTCTAACATGTTAAAATAAGTCCTCACGACTTTACCTCAAATATTTAGTTCGTCCACCAAACGAAGAATCTCAACTGGAGGAACTTAATAAACGCCATCGATAAGCGCCTGCGGCCATTTTTTACCGAGAGAAATCTCGCAATTTCATTTGCATTTTTAATTCTGTAATATTGGGGAGGGAAGAGGTATTTTAATTTCAGAACCCCAGTCTTTATCTGCAAGGTCAGATTGTTCAGAACTTTTTTCTCAATTTAGAATTAAAGAAGAAAATCACCATTTGGCAATGTCCACTCAGCATCGCCTGCACTAAAGTATAAGTGTAGATTTAAAGTATAAGAAAAATGTTACCATTAAAATCAAAATTACTTTGTTAAATGCATTAAGGCATGAAAATTGAAAAATGAAGAAATCCATTAAAACCCAATTGCAGTGGATGGACTTCAACTTTTTTTTTAATTGAGTACCTTAAACCAAGGAGTAAAAAGTTTAACATTAAAAGTTTCACTTTTCTTTTTTCTTCTCTTTATTTTTTTTTATCTAGAAAATTTTATCTGAACTTTGTATCAGATATACAATGATAAATGTCCTTGAAAAATAGAAATTGATTTATTTCATTAATCGGAATTTAAATTTACTTTGAAAACTTTATCTCGAGAACTATTTGAAGTATAGATCTCTATTACCACTCACACTGGAGCTAATTAGTGCAACGTAAAGTACTTCATTATTATTACCTCAGTTTCTATGATATTCGACAAAATAAATTTAAAAAGTGGTATTTTTTGAAAAACTTTATAAAATAAATTTGAGCCCTAACAGAGCTCTTTACATTTGCCAGTAAAGAGCTCTGTTAGGGCTCAAATTTATTTTACTTTAAATGAAATATTCATGTTTTTCGTGCGGTTGATAGTTTTCAAGATATTGAGCACTGAATGAAAAATTAGCAAAACTTTTGTTTTTTCTTTAATAAAGTGAACTTCCGATTATTGAAATAGTTCAATGTCTGTTTCTCAAGAACATTTACTGTTTCCATTGTATGCTGGTTCCAAATAAAACTGTAGCGTTGGGTGTTCCATACTAACTGAATCCAGATATATGATCCTGAATAATTAAATATATGCTCCCACCATCAACCAGCGACTTTAACCCAGAATACTACGGAGACTAGGAAGCACTATCGTCATTAGATGTAGCAAATATCTACACCACATCAGATATATCCAAATATCTGGAATTTCAAACTAAGATGACCTGGGACCAGCTTTGGTAAACCACTGAAGAGCTCAACTTCTTTTTAAAAAAATCAAAAAAGAAACTAGAGCCTGGAAAAGCTCAAACCGTAATAACAGAAGAGAAGCTTTTGTCACTAAAATGAGGATTGTGCAGACACAACTCATACACGGTTTCCTTATCAATAAGACTGCACATCTATAATGTGAAATTAGTAATGGGCAGATGACGATTGGTCATCTTTTAGAAGACTGGCCAGGACATGAAAGGTATTTTTTCACAGCACAAAGATATAAAGAAAGCTTCAAACAATACCACCACCAAGCTAGAACAAACACAGAAAAAATAATTCAATTTCTTAAAAAAAAAAAATAGCTTGTTTAATGAAATATTAAAATTTTATAAATTATACATTTTTCAATAATACAAAATAAAGTTTATAAAATTAACATGGTAAATTGCAGTTTTATTTTTCTGCAACAATGTTTAAAATTACATAGAATTGTTCTTTGCTCAGCCTATCATATATCAAAAAACATTCTTTTAATGGCCCGGTCATCAGATATTGAATCCCTTCGTAAATCGATAGGCTACTATTTATGGGTTGCATCCACAGTCTATTTATGTAGTGAACAGCCAAATTCTTTATGCTCATCTAAAGCATCCAAACTCTTCTATTTATTCCGAATGATATGAAAACCAAACAACAGCTGACGTGAATTTATCATCTTGCGTCAGCTTAATGTGCACAGCTCGCGCCTGATCTGTGCACGTCAGCTGACATGGAGATAGTAATAAAGAAAGTGGATTTCGCGATGTTCAAACAGAAATCAATTGTACTGGCTACACCACTTCACCTGCCGATATGACTGGAGAATCAGTTGCAGAAGCTCTTTTTAGTGCATGGATTTCTCGTTTTGGAAGTTAGGAAAAAATAACTACGGACCATATAAAATAATTTTATTGTGGACGTTTTATCCATCTATCTCATGTTATGGGATTTTCTCACTTTAAAACATTTTCTGCCATCCTGTCACTAATGGGGATGTAGAACGTTGGCATCTCTGACTTTAATTCGGCAATGAAATCCCAACTCACTGATGAAGAGGCGCTCCAATGACCAGTCATCTTGGCTTCCTTTATTTTATCATCTCGGAATATCAGACAACAGCAGCAAAAATTGTATACGATTAACTAGCCACCTTACTCATTGATTTCTTTTTTCCAGATATTCAATTGCGGCTGATAAAGCTGAATGATTACACTAAAAGACTGAAACTCATTCCATTCATAATGCAATGCATTTTAGTAAATCCGGGCTTTGCTCACTGCACATATTTACATGATCCAATACATGCTGTCCGACATGATGCAATACGAAATAAACTTCAACTAATACACGTTACGATGACCCATACCGTGTTAAATCACAATCTTTTAAGACCTTCATTAGTGCACTCACTCCAGGTCATGAAACCATCTCCGTTGACAGGTTTAAGCTAGCATTTCCGATCAAGAAGGAGAATAAACAGAAAAATTAATGATCGGAAAGAGATTATTTGACTCAGGAGCATACAGAAAATGCTTGATCTGCAGCTAGGAGCCTCAGCAAGCAGTCAATGGATATGATGCAGCGTTACACGATGTTGCCGAAGAGGAGCACGTTTTCCTTCTAACAGTAAAAGTCAGTTTCGTTGTAAGTTTATATTCGTTGTAAGTTCAGTGTTATTTTAAATTTGTTTAGTAAAGTTTAACGTTAAAGAACGTAATGCTATAACTCTAAATTATCGTTTATTTCATATATTTTTTTTTAATCTTTAAAACACGTGGGCTTCCAATAAATTATCTTTGTGTTCCAACCAATTAGATGTTTATTCGGTGAAGGTAGCATCAAAGAAATACGTTTAATTTTATCAAAATCCTTAAATCGTATGTGCTATTAAATAAATAAATATTTCGAACTTTAATGGTATATCATTTGAGATTACTCATCAAACATGCAATTATTTATTAAAATTAATTCACACGAAATCTATCACATAAAATTTTACTACATATTTAAGAATTGTGGTAATAGCAAATAATAAATAAGTCTTGGTCCAGAGTTGAAAACCCCGTAAAGTCGTCCCCGATCACTACTTCCGGTGTAAGGTCTGTCTATATAATAAAGATATTATATTTTAAAACATACGTTTCGAAAAATCATTTTTAACATGTGATTCTAAAAAAAACTCCCAATTCACAAGACACCAGGTTAACACGCAAAGCAAAGATAACTAATGGAACACGTCATTAACCGCTTATGAAAAACATCACGAACTTTATCAACTGTAAAGATGGAGGTTTACTACGATGGGATATCAGCCGACGACGACAACTACCACAAAATCAAGAAGCTTGGTAAGGAAGAACTTCTAAGCCTGACTAGCCAATGCTTCGCCGCACACGGTTTCACGCCTCTCCCACTGTCCGTAGTAAGTAAACAATTCATTATTAGATTTTTTCCTTTCCAGAAAATTCTCAAAAATTAATTAACTTATAACTCTTTTGATAATCATTTCACTGGATGGATGGATCGATGGACAACAATCGATTTAAATATGAAGGAATGAAAAGCAGAGGTGTGCAAGTGGCAATTTAATAATTTTGTGAAAAAGCATTTTTAAGTTCAAACATTTTGATAGAACTTAAAACGTAGTTGTCTTATATTATGGTTCTACTGCTTATCCCTTGAAAATTAAGCAGCATTGTTTTTAAAAATAAATTTATATGCATTAAATATCCATAACCACACTTAACCCTATCTTTGAAAACAAAATCACTTAACACCTTAGCTGGATGGTCGAGACGTGATAAATTTCAATAAAGCAGATTTCATGTTTTGACGTTATTAATATCGTGATACTACACGGAATTGGGGTTTGAGCATCGTTATATTTCGGCGAGATCGATATGTATGAAAAAATTAACAAAAATATAAAAAAAAATTTATATTCCACATTTCTTTTCATTCATAAAAAAAGAAATATGGAATAAATTAATACATGTTAATCACCTACTGTTTTCTTATGTATCTTTTTAACCAGTTTTAAATAGTTATTATTCTTACTACTAGATGAAGTATTATGAACAAAAAATTGTACAATGTGCAACTCAAAAATATCAAATTTATTTGCGAAAGGTGGTACCGCGAATGTCAAGACAAGGGTGTGTATTTTTTTTTTTTTTTTTTTTTTTTTTTTTTGTGAACTTGCCAATGTTTTTTCCTGCATACAGGAATATTGGATCAAAGATCGGGGGCAGTGGTAAACCTCGGCAGATTGAATAAACAACACGGTACGTTTGAACAAGCACATTTAAGGCCGAAACGGACTTCCTCTTAGACAAAAAATTCCACTGAAGCCATAATTGCATTCTATTGCAGCTGAAATTTTTAGAGCAGTTATTCAAAGGTAGCTAAATCATAAAAATAGCTAAGCCCTTCTGGAGGTCGATGGAGCATTTTTCAAAGATTTGAAAATCTTTTGTCCTCGCTTTTTCAGAAAAATATTGTATACCTCAAATATTCACAATAAGGCAAATTATTGAAGAGTTAATTGCGTTTAATTCTTTCCGATATGAGGTATATATCTAAAAAAATTCAATTTGTTATAATAGAAAATAAAGACTCACGAAAAAAAATAAAATAATGTAAGCTTGAATTGAACAATTTTCGACTGGCTACTATAGCTCATTTTGGAACCATTCCATGGGTCATTTAAGAGACATGTCTTTTCGGAAAAATTATAGAAAGACTAAACCTTTAACTATTCAAGGACCATAAATCACTAAAAAAGGTTCTTAAACACATTTAAATTTAAATACTGGTATAATGGCATTTTATCCACCCTCGCCCCGCTGTTCGCCGTAGTTGGATAAAAATGAAATACATTATAATGGTTACTTATTATTACTATGTGTCTATGCACATTTTGCTATAATTAATTTATAAACCTCTAATGAAGTAATGAAGTATATAAATAAATGGGAAAAGCAGGTATATAACATTTTAATACATAATACTCTCCATACTAAAACTATATACCCGGAGAATGATTATAAAAGAACCATTAAATGTAGGAGTATATTATCGTTTAATGTATTCTTTTGAACAATGGTTTTCACCGTTGGTACGGTTTATAAATTTGCCGTCATTTTCCGTTGTATAGAAGAGTAAAATATTATCAGTTTTGATAGAGAACAATTCCCATACGTCACCCTCCCATTTTTCGGTATCCTTGGAGAATTGAAAGGTGCTGCTGTTTCTCAGATAGGCATCAATATATTCATTATTTCTTTTAATTATTAATTATTCGTAAGCTCAGAATATCATTTCGAAAAAAATATGGCGGTGTGTAGATTTAATCTAGTAATTATCTATTAAAGTTTGGACATGAGACTTATTCATGGTAAAACTTGAAAAAAAGAATAAATCTAAAGCATTTTGGTGATTTTGCACTAAAAATTGTGGCTAAAACTGAATTTCTGTGTAAATGATGTTACATTTTCTTCCAGGTATTTGAGTTTGTTATTAATGAGCATTCCATACTCGCCGACGTTTTTGTGTTTAGGTCATCGTATTAGAGATTACAAAATTATACTGAGACACCATGTTTTTTTTTATGCTTATAAGTTACTCATTTCTTTGTTGGAACAGTATTGGAAGGGATTAAGGCAAACTGAAGTTGATATGTAATGATAAAAAATACCAATCGAAAATTTTATAAATGTAACAACGAAAAAATAAAACAATTAATAATAATAAGTGGATACACAAAGAGAAAATTCCAACTGAAGCTTGAATGCCGCAAAATTTACAAAAAATGTAACGTTCAAGGTTCTTCTCTTTCTTTCATGGCTGTAAACCTCTCAAAGAGTCCATCATCTCATCAAAAGGCTGTTGTTGCATAAGATGATTAAGACATCATTACCCACTCTATCAACCCATCGCGCTCTTTCCTTTTCGTTCGAATAACTTCATCTAGGAGTTTCCTCGAAATCTGATAGTCCGCCATTCTAGCAATAAGTGATGAACATGTATCGATGTTCGAGTAACAATATTAATACTTTGATATAGTTCGATCAACTTCCTGTTTGTTCTCAGTCTCTACATTGGTTCTCCATTTATTGTTGCTCCATATTTTGATGCTCGGCATATTTGTTACTCATATGTTACCAAATATTATTCTTTGCATTCGGCGATCAAATCAAAGGAAAAAGTCAAGGTTGTTTATAAATAAACTGGTAAAGAACAATAAGGCAGTCCGCGCAAGATTCGTTGCCAATGCTATGGGTAAGAGATGCGTTTAATTCTCGTGAAGCGTGCAAAAAAATTATTTTTATCTCTCTCGTTTCACCTCCGCAGACTGGTCGTCAAACTATCGTCAGGGGAACGTCAGTATGCCCCCTAACATCAGTGGATTGCTTTAAAAATGACAAGTACTTCATTGAGTAATGATGATGAGGATGCATTATTATATTATAACCACTACACCATGCAGTCCGGAAATCACGGAAACAATGGAGGTCATGGGTTCAACTCTGCTTGGAGAGGAACAAGCATTGTAGGCCCTTCATCGCAGCAAAGGAGTTGAACTCCACTCCAAAGTTTTGATGTTTTATAGGATGACAATACCTTCCTATTATCATTCAGTAGAACCTCTTAAGCCTTTATCTAACTATATAAGGAATTCGGCTTGAGGAATGCAGTGCACCACGCTTGAAACGCACCAACACAGAGACGACTGTGTTTCTCACTCTTGAAGATTGGTAGGCGTTCCATTGGTCGTCTCTCTATTATTTACCATATGAGGATTGAGCGTACAAATATCACATCCTTGACGATTCTAGCACGACCCTTGTGCGGACGGCCTAACTTGTCCAGTTCCACTCAAAACAAAGCCCAATAGTTCATTTTATAAATACTTTTTTATTTCAATATATTTGAGATTGATGATATTTTCTCATGTTATTAATTTAATACATTTTAAACATGTATATTGCATATATTTTATTTCACATTAATGATAAGACATAGTTGATATTATTTAAATTATGTAGAAGTACAGAAACCCTTAAGAAACTTCATCAGCATTATAGTTAGTTAACGAAATCACTGAAAACACTTTATATTTCAATTTATTATTCTATCAATAATTTCTAGATATTGATGTGGCTGTCTGAAAAATTGAACATATCCACTCAGAAACTTATGCCGTATGCGAAGGAGGCGCTTAACTATGGCATTCAATGTGGTTATCTTTCCTTGAGCCATGGTAAGCTAGTTTTCCTCCTCGAGAAACACCATCCTAGGTTGAACAACCAAAACCCAATAAAACAAGTGAAGTATATGTAAAAGCAATTATATTGATGTGTTTCTCATATTTTTTTATATATTATATTATAATTATTATACATTAAATATATACATTCCTTTGGTTAAGAGAAATATGAATATTTATATTTATTTACAACCTCCACGCCGAATTCGAAGAGGAGCTTCATCTTAATTTTAAGTTCGGCTACCTCAAATAAAATTTAAAAATACCCATTACTATGTGTGTGGGTAAATAAAATTGCACGGTTGATGCATTACAAATTTTATGATTTAATGTTCATTATTGAAATTCACAACTTTATGTAATTCTATATTTTAGATTAGTAAGTCTCTAGCTTTATGGAAAAAAAAAATAACAACTTTAATGAATCACTGGTTCACACATTAAGTTTTTTTCCTGGGAAACTTCCTCGAGGAATTATCTTAAAAAGCATTGTTGATAAAGCGTTGATAAAGTATAATAGAAAGTTTTCACATTTTGTGATATCAGGGCTCATTCCTGGATTTAACCTGATAAAAGAAGCCACAGCTAAAGTTTGTGACTTTTTCGTGAACTGAGATTCATCTTGAAGAAGGGCGGGCTGACATACCAGACATTCAAATTAGTTGCAATATATTCCTCTGCATGTAATAGCGGTGTGGATGAGCAAAAAGGAATATAGAAGTTAGTTTTCGTATGCTCTAAAGCCTACTGCCGTTCGGAACTTCTGGTTGGCTGGTGGAGCGCCTACAGGGCCGATGTCGATCGCACTAGCCGATTTAGATCAATACTCTTAATCTATACTCTTGGAATAATTAAGAACTTAATTACACTTAACATTTCTAATCAAAACATTTGAGTGCAAAGGTGAAAGCGGGGCTATCAAAAACAACCCTAGTGCTCAAACTTTCCTCCAACTTTGGACCAAATCGGACAAGCCGTTATAAAACTAGTGGCCTGTCAAGGAAAATATGTTAGCACATGTGTAAACTAAAGCAATAAAAAAAATTATACATTATTACTAACCGACTTCAATAAAAGAAGTTATCAGTTTGACATTATGTTCTGTGTATGTCCAGACAGAGCTTGGCCAGTCTTCAACCGATTTCTGTGATTATTGATAATAATCACAAAAAGTCATTAATATAAAAGTCATTAGCTTCGGCATTCTCAGGAAAGAACCCTTCAATCAACATCACTACTACTTGTAGAATAACATCCTGATAATGCGCGCCTCAACGTTGGTGCAGCTGCATAGCTTGATCTGAAGAAGAGTAGGATTAAGTGAACTGAAACGAAACCCTCTAGGGCTAACAACCTTAGTTGTACAATGTTGGACTATGTCCATTACGAATGTGATTACCCTGAAGACAAAGTGAGGCGATCGGATCCCAGGGTGCCTGACAGATTGAAGCAAGTGCGTTAATTGGAGCGCCACACAAACCTCACCTTAAAAAAGAAAAGTATATATTTCTTCGGAACGTACAACATTAACTCTCTCATCCAAGTTGGAAAGCTAAAGCAGTTAACAACAGAACTACGTAGACTCAACATTTCTCTATTGGCGCTCCAAGAAACAAGATTTATAGATGAGGAAACATTTGAAACAGATGGCTTCAGAATCTTCAAGGGGAAATCTGGAACTATGATCATGAAAAATGTCCCGCATCTCGGAACAGCATTTATTGTGATAAAAAAAATTCTTGAACGCCATAATAGACTTCAAGAGTACAAACTCCAGACATTTACTCTTAGCAACGAAATCTGCCAACAAAAAGTACAGGATAATAAATGCCCATCACCTACTAATCAGGATAACAGAACTAACCCTGATAAAGTAGAAGAATTTTGGGATAAATTGGAAAATGAAGAAATACTTAGGATCCCAAAAAACAATATCATCATCCTTGTGGGAGATTTCAATGCTCAGCGGGACCATGAAAGGAAATATCATACAATAGTGGGAGAGTACCCTGCTCACAAAAGGACTAACAGAAATGGAGAGAGATTGATCAACATATACAAAATGACTAACCTGAAGATTATGTCTACCGACTTAAGTCCTCAACTGCGAAATACTTTAGGAAACTAAAACTAAAAATAAAAAATGGAGACACCAAAAAATCCAAATTATGAACCACCGGATGAAGCAGAAGTAAGAGAGGCAATAGATTCATTGAAAAACAACTAAGCATCTGGGGAAGATGAACCCTGGAAGGTGGCCAATAATGATTTTATGACTATAACAACAAAACTTTAAGAGAGGGCGCTCTTGTCCAGAACAAATATTTTGCTTGAAAATGATCATCAACTATTACACCACACGAGCTATAGACATCTTCATATCTTTTGTTGACTTCAAAAAGGCCTATGACTCAGTAGGCAGAAAAACACTATTCGAGGTACTGAGAAAATATGGAGTTGATCAAAAAACATTAAACCTGATCAAATTAACACTCACAAACACTGTATCAAAAGTAAAATTTCAGGGAGAGATCAGCAAACCATTTCATGTGAGGACAGGACTAATACAAGGTGATGGCCTTTCACCGATGCTGTTTTGTGGTTTTGGATAAGATAGTGAAGACATTTTGGCAAGATAATGACTCTGGAGCAATAATTGGATCAAAGAACAAAAACGTCAATCCCAAATGCCTGGCCTTGGCAGACTACCTGGCTCTCTTAGCTGAGACTGAACAGGAAGCTGTAATACAAATCAATGAACTCAAGGAAATAGCGGAGAAAGCTGGACTCCGGATCTCCTTCCAGAAAACAGAAATAATGACGACCAAGAAAAATTATACGAAGAAAACAGTTAAGACCAAATATGGGCAGATTAAAGTCACAAAACAGTTCAAATACCTTGGAGAGGTTATCAGCAACAATGGATCCGATACACCTACAATAGAAAATAAAAGACTGAAACTAGAGAAACTAAATTTCATCACTGAAAACGTCTACAACAAAAATAACTTGTCCATCGATGCAAAAATATAGCACTATAATGCTGTGGTAAAGCCGGTGATACTGTATGGAATGGAAACTGCAATCTTAACAAGCCTGGAAAAGCTTCTGAAAATCGATAGAAGGATATTACGAAGAATCTATGGTCCAGGAATAGTAAATGGAAACTACAGATTGAGATCGAACAAGGAAATTTATGAGCAGGTAGAAGATTTGGAAAGAACTATCAGGAAGAGGCGACTGAGATTTATTCTACGGCCACATGATAAACAGATCTTCGGCAAAATATATAACCTGAAAAGCCAGAGTGGTTATGCCAAGCAGATGAAGAAAGAATTAATAAGACTTGGAATCACAGATGAAGACTGCCAAGATAGAGACGGATACAGAGAAGGACTCAACAGCATGAAAGTTCTAGTTGAAGAGAAAGTGAAACGTGGGAATAGCAAATGGACGGAAGAGAGACGAATACAACAATCCGAGAGAATGAAGGTTTTTGGGAGGAGGAAGAAAAGTGAGAATGAGAACCGAACAGTGATATCTGCGTGGCCCTTAGACGTTCGTGAAATAATAAAAGTCATTACATTTAGCTTTTCACTTCTAAAGTAATGAAATATTAAAAAATGTTCTCATGGAGCTAAAAAATTCTCATGGGCTTAAAAAAGATGATATTTCATTTTATCTTGAGAGCTTTAAGTCTCTCGGACAAACTTAGGATATGTAGTTATTTATTTCTAAGGTATTACAAACCTGGAATCGTTTTTAACCCCTCCGTTAAATAAAGATGTAGAGGGCAGGATGATATGATATATTTTTTAGAGGATATACATTTACTTTTTTCCGTTATTTTTTTTTCTTTTTCAACGTTTCTTCTATATTATTATTGTAAATATATATTTATTTTAAAAGTTAAATTTATCTAATCATCAATAACCTAATGTGAGTATGAGGAAGTTGATAACTACGTGACGTTGAAAAGATTGGGATGAGCTGCTCATGTACTGAGTAAATACACGCACGGATATTGGGATAATAAAAAAAATTATGTACCATAACATAAGAAATAAATATAATATGACAAAGTGGCGTTATGTGAATATATCGCATCCTGCTGAGGGTTCCGGAACGGGTTAATGTAACTAATTATGTACAGCTTGTAATGGCACATGTTGAACAGGGTGTCTCTAATTATACGAGATGTCAGCTGAATACAGGCTCTGCTTTAGTGCTCTCAATTGGCAGGCCTGCACAGCTTTGTGGGGCTTCGGCCACATCCAGTCGGGATTACAGCTCCTTCGGCGAATATCTTCTTTAGATGGCGAAAAAATCTTCTCTCACAAACTATTTATTTAAAATATTGACATACAAACAATAACCAATAATGTAGTTTAAATATTCCAGTTGATTCGAGAGTTTTCAATTACTTGAACATATGGCACGTTAGATAACAAACGTAAAGTTGTTTGTTTCAGTCACGGGTGGATGGTAAGAAACTTAATTTTCTCAAAAATATCATTGAATAACTTTTGCCTTTAACTCGACGGTATATAAATTGAAGAGTTCGGAACACACAATAGGTTAAAGCCGAGTATTTAAAAATTGAATTAAGTGAGAAATTAATACTATTTTATAAATGTATATTGTGGAAAAGAGATCCAGCTGAGATAATGAAATTATCACTGAGTTTAGTGAACTCACTAAGTGAAGTTCATTTCTGCAGGAGTGTTAATTTCTGCCCTCAATCTAATTTTGAAAAAAAAACTCATCTTGAACTGATTGGGTTCCGACCTCCTAAATTAAGATATCGTCGGGTAAGAGGTAAAAGTGACTAAGGGACATTTTTGGAAAAATGAGTTTTCTTAATAGCAAGATTACGAAGTCAAAAAATTTAATTTTTAATTACTAATTGCGGAAGGCCAGCCTTACCGTTGCGTTTTTACTTCCTTGTACGCAGTAAAGGAAGTATTGTAAACGCGAAAATATTCATTTTTCAGATTTCAACGGAAATATCCATTTTGACCATACCTGAATCGACTTTAACTATTCTTGAAACCATTTTTGAGTAGTTTCGTTGTGCCGTCTGTACGTACGTTCGTACATACGTTCGCACGTCCGGTCGTTCGTCCGGTCGTTCGTTCGTACTTACTCGCATAACTCAAAAACGGTTAGCCGTAGAAAGTTAAATTTTGTATTTAAGATTACTGTAAAATCTAGTTGTGAGCCTCCCTTTTTTGTCACTGCATGATTACCGAAAGTGGTACTTTACTGGAAGGTAATTATTGATTTTTATCAAATATTATATTAAAATATGATGCAAAATTTCTGAAATTTGGTATTTAAGACTTACATACCAATATTAATAACATAATAAATTTTCATTAAAATTGGCAAACCATAAGTGGTTCTTTACTTGAAGGTCATATTAGACTTTCATCAAAAATGATATTCAAATATAATGTAAAACATCTAAAATTTGGAAAATTAGGTTTTGGATATCAATATAAGTAATTTAATATATTTTGGTTGAAATTGAATATCAGAAAGGGGTACTTTACTGGAAAGTCATTATAAACTTACATCAAAAGTTACAACTTACATTAAGAGATCATGTGGTTCGGTGATAATGGTTATAAACGCGATTTCATTCCACTCTAATTAAACAATTTTATTAATAGTTTTAAGTGTTAATAATAATTGGGTGTAAAATACTTTTTTTTCCTTCCCATTTGTGAGCTGAACAAGTCTGCAGCAGGAGAATAAGATTCGGGTTCTTCCGCTTAAAATGTTTAAACCGTCGATTTACAATACTATATCTAGTGACATAGACAGTTCTAATGTTGTCAATGAACACGAAGGAGCTAGGAGCTTAGGAGCTTGTTATCAATTGAATGAAAAGGAGATATCATAACGGAATAAGACCAACAGAAACAAGAGCTTGTGTGTGTGTCTGTTTGCGCGTATGTGCGCTGTGCACGTGTGTATGCGTGTGTGTGTGCGTGCGTGTCTCGAGACCGAGTGTCGTTTTTGAGATACTGATATCTTTGGAAACTAGTAACCAAATTCAGGGTCACTTTTTGAGCTACCGATTTATAGTTGGCGTTCAAGAAAATCACGGGCTGTCCGCATCAGACATTTGTATCAATCATTGTTATACAACCGATTGTTATTTTACGGCCGATGTCTCAATCAATGAAGTTTTCTCTTAGCTATTAAGTTCAGTTTGATGAATCGAACTGTAAACAAAAAACAACTAAATATCCTTGAAGGTTCATTGAAATCAGTTCTCAATTTTATGATAACCAAAAAAACTTAGAATAGGGGACGCAGAGACAGAATAGTTTTATAAATAACTTTTATAAATAACCAAACTTTATTTCGACCTGACTTCTCCTTCTTCAAGTAGATTTGGAAGGCGAAAATCGACATCGAACAAAGTTGAGCAGCTAATGAATCAACATATCACTTGGTTCAACCACTCTTAAAATATGAAAACATAATTGATGACAATTATAAATAAATAGTGCAATAATAAAACTTCATTGAGGAATATATTTGGTTCACTTTTAAGATCAACAGACTTTATAATGACACTAACAGGAGATCATTAGTACAAGTTGAAGGAAGGTTTGATAAGAGCCTTCTGTTTATCTTTTCCTCAAAGAGATGACTCAACGTCTTCAATTAGTCCCGGGTGGCCTTCGTGCTCGAGAGGACATCCCTTTTCCACTCCTCAACTTTGATTTTCCAACTAAGCAAATAGAAATCGAGCGGATCCGAGGTTTGGATTCATCAAGTTTTATTTATAAAAGATAAGGGATCTCGTTTGTTCTGGTGGATATTTAAAAAATATAAGAGTTTAGGGAATAAATGAGTTTATTCAATCTTATTCCGACAGAGAATAAGGTCGGGCTAATCTTATTAACTGATATATCTTATAAGGCAAGCTGTTATCAAAAAAATAAATAAAAAACTTTTTCTCTTCTCTGCTGCCTCAAAAAAACCCAAGATATAACTTTTTTTATAGTATTTTAGTCAGATCTTGCATTCCTTGACGCGGTATGTAAAATATTTACTTGCTAATGTCAAACTTAATCTGTTAAGTTTAATGAACAAGAATGGGCTATTACAAAAATATGTATCACAGTACTTAGGGTCCGAAGGTTTTTTTAAAATGATTATTATTAAAAAATCCTGTTTTTCTTGCAATTGTATTAGAAATATCATTCCATCACCGAGCCGTTTATATTCCCACAAAAATGTATCGACGTGTTCATCTTACCTAATTAGTGAAACTATTTTGTATTATATAAAAATAGGTAGCTCAGGATGACCTCAGAAATTAAGAAATCATCGTAATATAAATTGACTCATCAATTTCATGCATTAAATAACATTTTTATTTATATAGAATGAAGATAAATGAAATAAAACAATCAATAGTGCATTGATGGATAAATAATTAATTAAACAGTTTTGCAGCAGCCCAAGAAGGTGCTGGGGACAGGGGCTAGATTGTTGTTACTAGAATGTACTTGAGTGTTTACCTTGCTGAGCTCTAGGATATTCTATACAAAGTAAAATATATTCTTGTGATGGGCATACAATGATATATCATTATTATAATATATAAAGGGTTAAAAATGACCATGATTTCGTATGGGCTGAAGATCCTTACTCTTTTAATTAGTTACATGTATCAATTATATTGATAAAAATAAGAATTGAATCATCTGCCTTAAGTCTTTTTATATCTTTTCTCCTTTCTTTTTTTCCTGAGGTTTTAAATTTTTGGAAAGATTTCTGAATATATTTTATATAGTGAAGTTCTTGAGTGTTCTTTACAACTTACCCATTCTAGCGGATTTTTTTGTACTCTCACTTTTCTCTGGATAAAGCGGTAAAAGTAAAAACTTAGTGTTGGTCATTCAATGCTGTACATATAGAAATAAAGACAGGATAAGAGACTATATCAGGCTTTCCGAAACATATCGGATAAGGCATAAAGTAATATTACGAAAAGATTAGTATTTGAGATATTGGATACGTAATTGGTTCTACGGTTTTTTCATATAAATACTCATTAAAACTCCAATAGTAAATTGGATTATTAAATGGAATATTAAAAATCCAAACGCTTTTTAATATCCACGAAGTCAGAATCAATCAGTAGTTTCTTTCCATTCAAACATTTTATGAAAATTTCATATCAGCCACCAATCAAGAATTAGTCAACAGGGCTAGACGGAATGCAGAGAAGAATACTGGAAAGCAAGTCACCTTAGTTTTATAGTTGATAAAACTTAAGGTTCGGGACAAAAAGATAGCCCACCCTGATATTTTTCTGTTTATTGAACTTTGACCAGTGCTAATAATTTTCTTTTATAATAAATAGCTCCTTTAGCTTAAGTTTAAATGTACTTTACCTAATAGACCATAAATAAAAATAATTTCTAGAAATAAATATATAATATTGGATTTGAGATGGGACAAAATGATAGCTCAAGTGCTGTGTATTTACAAATGCAAGCATTTTAGATAAATAGAAAGGACTAATTCAGTTCAAACTCTTGTATCAAGTGATCTCTTGTAACAGTGGAGATGGGACGAGCCAAATCTTTATCTTGGACTGAAAGAAATATCATTCAGCGAATGAAAAATCAACGCTTTTCTGTTTCTGATATTTCGAAAAATTCAGGTAGGAGTAGAAAAGATATTTCCAATTTTTTAAAATCTCCAAATTATTATGGAATAAAGAAATCTCCGGGAAGGCCCTCTGTATCATCAAAAAACCAAAAACGAGCTACATTAAGAATTGCTTCTAACATTACTTTAACAGCTCGTCAAATTGCTGATCGTGCTGGAGTGCAAACAAATATAAAAAACGTTATAAAGGGCCTTCAAACTGCACCTCAAATAAAGAGGAAACCAATTCAACGTTTTTCACCCCTCAGTATGGCGCATGAGGATAAATGAAAGAAATTTGCCCGTGACCATGTTCAGTGGAAAGAGGAATGGTGGAAATTACTGTTTACAGATGAAAAAAAAATTAATTTGTATGGTCCAGATGACTGGGCTCACTATTATCACGACCTTCGGAAAGAAGAAAAGGTATTTTCTAAAAGGCAAATGGGAGGAGGTAGTGTGATGATATGTGGTGGCATCAGGTATGATCAAAGAACAGATATCGTTACTATTTCTGGCCGAATGAAAATCAAAGATTATCTGGAATTAATAGAAAAACAGTTAAAAAATTATTCTGAAACAGAACCCAAAAATAACTTTCTTTTTTAACACGAAAATGTCCCAGTACACACATCGAAATTAGTAAAAGAGTTTTTAAAAAAGAAAGTGTACCGGTTATGGATTGGCCTGCAAGATCTTCAGTCTTTAATATTATTGAAAATATCTGGGGACACTTTGCCAGGAAGGTGTACAGTTGTAGCCGTCAGTTTTCATGCGTTTAGGAGTTAAAATAAAAACAATTCAGGCGGCCAAAGCAATGAGCCAAGATCCCTCAAGAACTGTTTCGTCGCTATTTCGAATCTCTTCCTTATCGGATGATTGCTGCATTGGAGAAAGGTGGTCACTAATTGCTTAATAAATACCATTATGAAAGCTATTAGTGTATTGCAACTTAATAAATTTATTTAATATTTATAACTGTGCTATCATTTTGTCCCACCTAAAATACAATATTATTTGTTTATTCATACAAATTATTTTCATTGTTCACCTGTTGGGTAAAGGACAGCTAAATTTAAGTAAGTGGAGCTATATATGGTCAAAAAATAAAATAATAACAATGCTTAAAGCCTGATAAACGAAAAAAAACAGAGTGGGCTATCATTTTGTCCCGGACCTTAAATGCAATCGGACTAGGACACACTATATAAATAAGGAAGAACAATTAAAAACAAACCTTTTTTATAACTATTTCTCCCAATTATATATGAGGCGCTTCATAGAAGAAAGGAGAGTCCATCTCACCATTAATGCGTTTTTAATTTTAAAATTGTTATAATATTATATATGGTATTCTTGGTATGTATGTATATATGATCTATGATATGGAACGCCTCATATATTCATATATTCACATATATTCAAAAACAAAGTGTAACGTAGAATTGTAAATATTGTAGTATGGGTACGGACTACTTTTTTTATAAATCTGTCAAATAACACATGAAAATAATAGACATAAATTTTGAAGTCCTGTCAAACTGTCCTCGAGGCTGCCACTGACAATTTGATTGATAAGCATTAACTTTACACATCCCACTGGAACTTTTATCGAATCAATTGATCAAATGATTTGCTTCTTCTTAAAAAAAAAAAAAATAAATACTAAGATAAATAACTATTGCTTTATAATACAATTCTGTAGGTAAGTTTAATTTTTCACAGAATGCACTTACATGAATTGTTGGAGATCAGTCAATGGTCAACATAATAACAAAACAAGAAGTTTGAGTTTTTATTTTTTATGTATTTATTTATTTTACAGACGGCGTTTTATTGCAATGGCATAGCCTATCTTCAGGGCTATAGAACTGTGTATCACCTAATCTATCAGAAGAACTGGTTTGTGCATTTTGTTTGGTTCGAATCGTCACCTTCAAAAATTAATAAAAACAAAGCTTATAATTTTGTTTTTCCACTAACCGTTGACTAATCCGAAAATGCATTATCATTATAAATCAGAACAAAAACCTGCCATACCACTTCTAAACATCATTTTCATAGAACAGTGTCAGATTACAATTAAATTATGAACTAATAATAAGTCAATATAATTTCAAGATATGACATACATTCCATATAACTGGCGTGATACGAATATAATATTTATATTAAGTCAAAATAGTATTAGTAAGCCAAGGAGCCAGTAATAAGCGATAATTCAAATACTTACTGGCTTATCATACTATTTTTTTTTCTTTTCCTAAAATTAGTGGGCTTTATCAGAGTTAGAACTGCGGTAAAACAGCCGCGCCTAGGTTTAGTCTTACGAAAATAAATATTTCGAGAATAAATAGCATTATTTATAGCTTATGTATGTTTTTCATTGTCACTTGAAAATAATAAAATTAATGAATACATATGAAGAGGAAAGTATAAATATTCGTCCATTGGAGGGAAAAATATTTTGTTTATTGGATTGGCCGAAAAAAAAACAAATATAATTTCTAAATTCTTTCACTTTTTGGAAATGACACTTTCCAATCCTTAAATCGGTTCTTTCTCATTCTCGTAGAAAATAAAATATTTTTATAAATTGTTAGTAATATTGTTAAAAGTACCGTGTGAATTAGCAAAAAATACTGAAGACTTTATGCATTATTTTCTTCCTACCATGTGAAAGTTTTAATAATTATTCAGGAATAATTGGAGTTTTATTAAAAAAATTCATGAAGCGAAAAAAGAAGAATTATTTAATATTCATATAAAATAATTATATAAAACACATCCCTTCTCTCATATGTATCTGTCTGAGGCTCATACATCTAGTGTATTAGACCGGGTCCGTCTATACTTTTCATTTTGTTTTTCCAAGGTCGTACGTAATGACTTACCTATTCTTCTTCTTTTACCTGTATACTACCTTGCACAGTCTTCTATCTATATTATTATAAGCATCCAAAGAAATTTAGAGAATTTCTCTCATGCTTCTTTACGTTATTTCCTCCTGCTCATTTTGTCTCTGATTATTTCATTCCTGACTTTCCTCCTACTGCAGATTCTTTTCAATTTATTTTGTATTTTATTTGCCTTATAAGTGGGGAAAAAGAAATATTTGTATTCTATCAGCTTATAAAGACTCATTACTAGGTTGTCACAAAAGTCCTGGTGCATGAGCACAAGCCTTAATTCTAACTCTAATAATTATCCTTTAAGAATGTTTTTGTTCCTACTATTTATGGCAATGTCTACTTTGACGAATCCTTTAACTCTTTGTGACTTTAATTGGCTTTATGGGGGTCATTAAAATTTTTAAAACGCACGAGCAATGTCAGAAGAAAAAATCGTGATTCATGGTCTTTTGAGACATTAGAGGAAAAAAAAGTTAAAGCGCAAAGGTAGGCGCCGAAGAAATTATTGACATAGAAGGAGAGTCAATTATCTATCGAAATACTGCGGCACAACCCAGATCAGGTCGCCCATCGGTCGTTGATAATGACGTTCTTCTTGAATATGTGAACCAGGATCCACGTGCAACTACTCTTGATTTATCGGCCTTAGTAGGGACTCAAACCTTTACTGTGAACAGCTAGACAGAGTTAATGCAGAATTGAGGACAAAGTACCTCGCTTTAGTCAACAGGAACAAAGCCATTTTGCAAACGAAAATGCCCCTGCACACCGTTCTCGTTTGACCAAGGAAAAATTATGACAAATGCAAGGAGTAAACGTTTTGCCTCGTCCTGCTTACTATATAGATATTGCACCATCAGATTATGATTTGCTTAGATCAATTGTTCAGTTTTTAAAAGGTCAGATCTTTGATAATTACGAGGACGTAAAAATTGGATGTGAAGAGTTCTTTACCACAAAACCAAAGGAGTGGTGCCGGCATTAAATTCAATAACTGGCTGGAAGATAGAAGTCAATATTAAATAAATACTATATTATTTTTAAAGGATTTCATATAATATAAATACAAGTTCTACTTTGGTTAAAATGCGAGATTTTACATACATCACTTTTATTCTAATTTTCAAATTTTATTTTGGGAATATCAGTTTTTATTGAAATCTGCAACTTTTTAGAAATTAATAATAAAAAAAATAGTTTTGACAAAAAATGTCAATAATTAGCAGTATGTAAAATTTCTATTTGAACTTGTAATATAAGTATAGATTACAGATCTTCGACCACAATTTAAAACCACGCTAAATCCCTACTTTTCAGCAGAGACAAAAAAAAAGAACGTTTAAGAAATAAATGTTTCTTCATATTGAGATATGTTTTTTTTTTGTTGTAGTAATTACCAACAATTAATATAATATCGATTATAAACAATTAACAATTAATAATATGCATAAAATGTTTGAAAAAATAAAATAACTCTAAATCAAAATGTTTTGTACGTACATGGTCACATTGTGACCGACGAAATGTACATATTACCAAGTTTATCAGCCTCAATCCTGTTTCATGTAATGTACCGTTGTCAATGTAAACATGTGAGCATGTGAAGCGTTGTAATTGCAGTGTAATTGCAATCATCTATCGCGTCAAGATTCAGAGCTACAATTGCTCGCAGCAGCTCTTCGTGGGAAATTTATTATTTTAATAGATTAGTTAATATCTTGCATGATCACCGAAAGTGGTACTTTACTTGAAGGTCATAATTGATTTCCATCAAAAATTATATTAAAATATAATACAAAACTTCTCAAATTTAGTATTTATAATTTATATATTGATTTAAATAACACTAGATTTTGGTCTAAATTGAAAAACCAGAAGCGGTACTTTACTTGAAGGTCACAATAAACATTCATTAAAAATTATAGTAAGTTATAATACAATACATCTCAAATTTGGTAAATAAGACTTTTATATCAATTTAAATGATATACTAAATTTTGGTTTAAATTGAAGGACCGACAGAGGTACTTTACTTGAAGATCATAATAAATTTACATAAAAAATTATATTAAAATTAAATACAGAGATCATATGGTTCAGTAATAAAGGTTACAAACGCGATTTTTTTTTCTAATTAAACAATTTTATTACTTGCTTAAGTGTTAAAATTGAGTGTATAATATATTTTCCTCCCATTTGTGAGTTGAACAAGTCTGCAGCAGGAGATTGATATATCGAAGCCGTCGATTTCCAATGCTTTATCTAGTGACATTGACATTACTAATGTCATGGAACACGAAGAAATCTCTTGGGAACTTGTTGCCTACTGAAAGAAAACGAAATATAATAACGGAATGAGACCTCCAGAAACCAGAGCTTGTGTGTCTGTGTGTGTGTGTGTGTGTGTGTGTGTGTGTGTGTGTGTGTGTCTATAGGCGGTTTTCACGACGGCGAGTGTCGTATTTACTGTAATCTTTGGAAACTAATAATCAAATTCAGGATCATTTTTTGAGCCACCGATTTATAGTTAAATAGGAAGTCATGTTTTGTCCACATCATATATTTTTATTTTATCTTAATTATTGTACTTTTTTAAAAATTGGAATAGTGTCAATTTTTATTATTTTTTTTAATCTTAATTATTGTACATTTTTTTAAATTGAAATAGAATCAATTTTATTTTTGAAATTAGATAGTTATGAAATTAGATATAGCATTGAAAAATATGGTATGTCCCATAACGAAATATGTAAATAAAAAAATAAACCATCATTTCACATTCACTGCTCATTATAAAAATTCCACATTCTTTTCTCGTCAGGTTTTTGTGAACATATAAAATTTAATGCACGTTTAAAAAAGATTTTAATAATGATCCAATGTTATGTTTTCCACCCCGGTATACTCGTTCGTTTAGACGAATAAAAAAAGTTAAATCTTCATACTGACATAATTATTTTTATTTTCAAAAACCGACATAATCTATTATTTTATCCTCGAAGCACTAACGTTTGGCGTACAACAGTAATATTTTTTCAAAGCGTGACGTTTAGTGTACGAGGAGTTTCTCTTCGAAACCAGCACAAATGAAGTTTGTTTGATCTCAGCACAATAAAGAAAAAACAAGGCCGAGCCCTTTGAAGATGAATTGTGAAAAAATAAAAATATTCACCCTACCACAGGGTTGAATGCCCTTATAACCGAAAGTTTTTTTTACGCACTCTTGCTAACCGATAAGTTAGCAACTAAGCTACTAGAACAAAGATACTAAGGGAGCTAGGATGGTTAAAGAAGATATGGAGAATAAAATTGCTAATTGGTACTGAAATTAATGAACCGTATTCGGGATATTTATCTTTTCCATTCATGAGCTCTAGAATCCAATTGATTGTTTCCCAGTAACAATCGAGCTGAGATTGCGTCAGGCCACAATATATATTGTTAGTATAGTATTGTTTTTTTCTAAAATAAGACAAGTGAAATTTTTCAACCCATCGCCTTTTAAATCAACAAAAATTCATGCCTAGTTCGATAAATAAAAATTTTCTATAAATAATTCTTGAGTATAATCACAATCTATGCTCATGATACATACGTGTCGTCCTTAAACGATGATTTATTTACTACATCTCGAATTTTCCATTCGCATATCCTAACAAATCACTTTTACTATATGTCAAAAAAATACTGCGTTATGCCATCCGGATCTTTTAATAAAGTTGCACTAATTATTGCAGCTCAGATCCAATTTATTGAATTCATCACGATAGAATCTCAGTACCGATACCCTGGATTTCATTTCGACTAACGGCTTGCATAGAAACCCTCATATAAGACTGAAAATATGATTTCGACTATACCGTGCCTATATCGAGTAACTCAGAACTTCTAACAAGCGTCAAAAGATATATAACTATTAACAGGCCTATTTGGACTAAAGGATTCTACGAAATCATCAAATTCTTCCTCTATCTAAACATTACAATCCAAAATCCTCTCAAGATTCTTATTGCGGTCTCAAATCAATTTATGCCATTAATATTTTAATATTTTCAATAGAAATGATCAGGCTAAAAATAGATATATTTTTTGCACAGTAAATCTGTAAGTCAGAGGTAAACTTTCGAAAGTAACATTTTCAAAGTTTTACAAGATGGCCGAAAGAAGATTTAGATCGCACAGTATTGCTTGTTGTGGATAGCGGTCAATCTTTACATTTAAAGTGTTAAATATTTTATTCTCTTTCTGGAACCAAAAAATCAGAATACCATAAAATCAAAATTAGCAGAATTCGACTTAGGACAGTTTATCGCTGCCGTACAGAAATATGGCTCAAATCCGTGACTGCATAATCTCACCATCATCATATTCCCGAAAATCCTACGTGACGGCTGGAATGAAAATGTCCTAACGACCATCTAATATAGTGAATCTTTCTTTTAATTGCTGCATGAATAGCTTCTCTCGAAATCATGTATTTCATGTACATCTAATTTACTTAATGGTTCTTGTTAAATTTCTATTAAGAAAAGATCTCATACGTAAATTTTATGCTTTTTTCGTCACTCTCCATTACCATTCTAAGGCTGTATATGTAAGATATTAATTTTTCTAAAATCTTCAGTTTCCAACGATATATTATACATCTATGTTATTACGCTTATTTCCGAAAATTTGTTTTCAGCCTTGGAATTTTTTTTCCATTAGTTAATTATCATTTTATTTCATAACTAATATTTATCTATTTTATTAACTACTAACAATGAGAGTCATAAAACAATTAATTGTGCTTTAGGGCAATTAAACCTGTCAGACTATTTCAATGAGAATACGACCTAGGTGATATTAAAGATCATTTAATGTTACATTAATGCAACCAGTTTAATCAAAATCGTATGAATCGTTTACGAGAAAAATATAAATAAGTGTAAAATCAATGATATAAAGTGGCACTTTCGCTATATCGATTTTTAGCGAAAAAGTTATTGTAACATCCCAGGCATACCTCAAATACATAATTTAAGTTTCTTACAACTTTTCGTTTTGTGATAAGACAGTCAACATACACAAACTCACAGACACGCACACTAAAACATACACATACACACAGAGCTCAAGTAACCTTTAAACGTGTAGTTCTGTTGAAATGCATACAAAGGTAAACATATTTCATATATAGGCAAGTGAAAGTAAGGACAAAATAAATACGAAGGAATCATTGCTTTAAGCTCATTTAAAAATGTATGAGATATACGCTGGTGGCGAAAACATATTTAAAAAATGTTTAATTAAAAAGGTCTTATCGAATCGGTTTCATTCAACCTTAATCATCTTCTTTGTATCAAAAAACTTTATCAAATACAGATCACTATTTGCAGTGGCAACAGTGTCTCAAGATACATTCAGCCCAATCTAGGGCGCTATTTATCAAGGTTTAGCAACCTGTGGATTCCATACAATAGTCCAATGGATCCCCCTTCAGGCAAAATAAACAACACTCAAGTGAATCTTCTAATTAATGACACTATTGATTAAATAATCATTCTTAATTAACCAAGCATTTACACCAACAAGTTCATTCAATCATATAACAACAACAAGATTAGTCAGAATTGTCTGTGGAATATCTACTTAAGAATAATTGAATTTTGTTGTTATTTTAGTTTTTTTCATTAGTTTATGGAAAGAAAAAACAAAAATATGTTCTGAAGAGGTGGTAAATGGTTTTAATGTTGAAATCTCATTTGATCGAGTTCGGCAAAAACTATCTTATATTTTCATTGATTACTACTTATTTCCAATAATTTTTCAGTAACGATCTGCGATCTGTGATTTTTATTTATATCAATCGATCAAAAATTATAATGTGAAAATTGGAATTAGTCAGCAAAAGTGGGAAACCACTTAAGTGAGAAAAGGTTTGTTTTAGAGTTATTTTATTATTGCGTAGATTTTATACTCTGCAATTAATTTTTAATTTCTTCTCTAGAATATACTATAAAAAAACAAAAGAAAAACCTCAATATGATGAAAATTAAATTTTTTAAACTTTTTGCCTCTCTTTGAAAAGCTGGAATTTGACAGTTATGCAATCTAACAATTATGCGCAGCTTCAACTTCTCTATCGTAGTTGCTAAGGGGGGAGCCTAGAGCTAACTTTTCTTGAAATAGACAACAGTAGTACACAGCTTCAGTTTTTCGCCGTCTGGGATTGAAGATTCGTCGGTGAATGTGAATCCACTAGTCTTCTGGGCATTCTTCATAAATGGTCAGTAGGGTTAGCTGCTTCAATTCATATTATATGGAGGCATGTTTTGGCATCGAATGGTTTTTAAGTTTGTAGCGAGCTAAAGATAAGTAGTTAAAGAAGAAGTCCTGGTAGGCATAAAGCGGTGCAGCACCCATGGGTTGGATATCATATTTTCGTAGGAGTTTTTCATATGCGGTAAATTAAGTTCGTATCCTTTGTGTTTTAGCCTTGATGTTATCTGCTGATAATTTGCCCATTGATATTTATATTTCCGCCTAAAGCGCGCCCAAAATCTCAGTGCTGCCTTTTCTCGGTATGATTGAACATGTTCAATTTGAGTCTTTGCCTCCATGGCTGCAATAGAGGTGGACTTAGCAGCGCCTGTAATCATCCTTAAGGCCGCATTTTGTACCAGATTGCTTATTGTGCTAGCAGTGACAGTTTCTTGGCTACTGTTTTTTTTTTTTTTCAAAACCCCTTTTTACTTAATATTAATCTTACAACTATTTAATTTATATAATATTGTTCTATATATGTTCTAGCATTTGTTGTTGCCAACGTACAGGGGCTGACGCTGGTGTTAAGGTCTTTAATAGAGGATTATTCAGTGTATGTAATGAATCAAAAAATTGTATGTGTCTGCGTTTGACGAATTCAGGAACCGTCGGTAAGTTAAAGAACTCATGGAGCTGTTCCGGCTTCATTTTCTTCACAGACTTAGACCGCACCATCTTTCTCAATACCGTATTCTGGAACTGTTTTAGGTGCCGCTGTGTTCCGTCTCGGAGGTGGGTGAACTGTGGAGCTCCATACAGCAGTGCAGGCCTCAGGCCTAATGCTTTTGTATATTTTAATTTTTAGTCTTAGTGATAGGACGGGGGATAGTAGTAGGTGATGAAGCCGGTATGATCTTCTGATCGTACGGGCTTTAGAGCAGCAGTGGGCTGAAAGTGTCATGTGTGCGTCCAGTCTGATACCTAAGTATACTATGGTATTAGATGATTTTAGGGTAGTGTTTGCCACTTGGAGTTTCCTTGGCAATTTTGATTTTTTCCCCTTCTCTAAGGCGAACACTACGCAATCCGTCTTGGTCGGGTTTACCTTGACTCGGCCTGTCGTAGCGCAGCCTTAGTACTGCTGCTGTAGATGGCGATATCGTCTGCGTAAGCGGCGATCGTCGCTGTTCCCTAGTTTTTGCCAACTACATCAGGAGTATAAATTGAGAATAAGTTCGCTCCTGTATTCTAGCACTGGTCTTATATACGACTTGTAAACTGACTTCAGAATTATTTGGTTGTGGTACAACAACGGATGCTGAACATCAAAAGGATTGCTTAACCCTAGACCTCACCTCACGGAATGAGAGCCCGGAGTTTAGAGCAGCACATTTATTTAATAAATTGGTCAGCACCTCGCCAAATGGCTCAACTGCCAAGGGCGGGCGTATGCGAGCAGCACAATTATGCCGACGAAATATTCATTAAAATAATCGTGAAACATTTTGTTTTACAATATATATATATTGTAAAACAAAATGTTTCACGATTATTTTAATGAATATTTCGTCGGCATAATTGTGCTGCCCGCATACGCCCGCCCTTGGCAGTTGAGCCATTTGGCGAGGTGCTGACCAATTTATTAAATAAATGTGCTGCACTAAAATATTTACAAGTAAGAGATGACGTCAAGAAAAGAATTCAACAAGAATTTAAGTCACTTTTGAAGTTCATAATATAAAAATCAAAACCGGCATATGATGCTATTTAATGTTCTTTAAATACTGATAAAAATTTACCTAAAAATTATGATATCATAGCAAGGTTTTATCCTTCGGTAACTTTTAAATAGTTGTGCAGAATGGAGATGTGAAATTTTACTGAAACACACCTGTATGAATAGAATTTAAAAAACGGTCTTAATGTACCAGTAATCAGTATAGATAGATAATATATACTTAATAATGATAATAACACAACCATCTAATGGTTACGTTACTAAAGTACCATTTAAGTTTTTATAACAAATGGATTAGAGTGTGGGAAGGAACAGGTGGGAAAAGACCCCTTCAACGCCAACGAGATCAAAACACTTGACAACTTTGATTGGTTTTACTACTCTCTGTTCTTCTAACAGCTTCAAATCACACAAACAACATAGAAAAACTTCCACGCGCTAGAAAAAGTTTAAACCTGTCCAATCAATCAGGAAATAATGAAAACATGAAAATTGTTTTATGGCTTATAATATAAACTTAAATTATTTATTCAAAATGCAAAGGTAAGGTTAAATACATATTACATCGTTTCAAGTTTATGATATAATAAACTCTCAAATAAATAAAAGCTCATTTGCAAGATAATTCAATTCCCTACAAAAGAAACAAAAAAAATCACCTAATGTGAGCCGTGGGGGTCGAGAGAAAAAAATAATAAAGCACGTTGAAACTGCTTTATTTTAGTCGAATTAGAAAAGTGATATCGATATGTTTGTTTTTTTTTTCCAGCAAAACATTTGTTTTTAACGGGTATTAAAGTAAAAATAAAAACATTAAAAAATAATTTATTTTTAGTCAAATACATTTAAAATACGGATATTTTAAATGTATTTGACTAAAAATCAATTATTTTTTAATGTTTTTATTTCATTAATTTATTTAATTAAATTAATTAATTTCATGTTTTATTAATTAATGTCATGTGTTATCCACTTCGAAATGTGGATAACACATGACTTCCTTGTACGCCTATTAAACTATAAATCGGTGGCTCAAAAAGTGATCGGAAAAAAAAGTTTCAGTATATCAAAAACGACATTCGGCTTCGCGACATCCATCTATTGACACACACAAATGGGGAGGAAAACCAGTATTTTACACTCAATTTTAACACTTAAAACAAGTAATAAAAATGTTTAATTGGATTGGAAACCAAATTGCGTTTGTAACCTTTAGGACTCATAATAAATGAAAATAAAACTATGTACATGCTGTCGTCTAGGAAAGGCTCAAGCAGTAGGGAGAGGGTGTAGCTTTGAGGTGGTTGAAAAATTTCATATATCTTGGTACAATTGTAACCGAAGATAACAAAATGGAAAAAGAGATAAAGGCAAGAATTGAGAATAGAAACAAATGTTATTGGTCGCTCAGGAAAGTCTTTCAAAATCGAGATATACCCCGAAACCTCAAAATAAGGGTATATAGGACGGCCCTTCGTCCAGTTTTAATGTATGGTACTGAGGCATGGACTCTAACCAAGCAGGTCCAATCACCGAAATAATCGTTCACTTCATTCTCTGAGCAAATGCGAAATACCCACTACGCGTTGTGGGTAAATTCGTTTGCTCAATCACCGATATGATCATTCACTTCGGTCTTTGGGCAAATGCAAAATACCCGCAACTCGTTGTGGGCATTATGCATTTGCTCAAAGACCGAAAAGGCCTAGATTCAATTTCGTGTGGTCTAAATTCAAATGCAGCTGTAAGAAATATTATGCTTGAACATCTATATCTCCCTAGTAAGGAATTAATAAACGTCAGAAATTAATAACCACTAAGACAATGTTCACCCATAAGAAGATTAGGTAACGTATTTACACAAGTAGAGTTCCTGTGGCATTTCATCTTGCAATTTTAAGAAAATAATAATTACTTATAAGACTAATAATAACAATAATAATTCTTATAGTTAAATTTTATGAACTGTATTTGAATTGCCAATCTAAGCCATTTTGGTTTGTCCACGTCGCGTTGTGGGTAAAAATTTCGGTCAGTGGCCCAATTCGGCGATTGAGTGTAATATAAATATATATATATATATATATATATATATATATATATACCTTGAATGTGTGTTTGGTTGTATATATACAACTGAACAAGTAAGAATTGAAATAAAAGCATCGTTGAATACTTAATTGTATCCGATATCCTACCATTCCGATATAGGTAAAACGAGACCTTAATTAGTGAATAACTCCAAATCTTGTCATAGAATTTGTTGTGCTCATGGAGACTTTTTCCCAGAATGACAAAAACAAGCTTCCTGCAAAGTTTCAGAGCTTTTGATTGAAACCACTTTTCCTATGAAGTACTGCGGCGTCCTTTCAATAAAAAGATTAACTGCTGAATCCGTGCCTAAGCCTCGCGAGATGTGGTAGACCACATAAAAGGCGTTTACGGATCTGTTGCTTGTACACGTGTCTTTGCCAGAGCCGATGAAGATCTCTTTTATCCACGTGTATGTATCAGAAGTTGTGGTGATAATATAGCTTCCCGGTATTATACGAAACTACGTAAATATAAAATCTCATTAAATTCAATTTTGTTTGAAAAACGCGAACAAATATCCCGGAATAAAAAGCGTACAACCTGCAGTGTATATTTTAATATCCACCAAAAAAAAAAATTAACTGAATCCCCAATAAGAATTCAAATAAATAAGGAGAATTATTTAGAACCAACCAAACATTTCTCACATAAATAAATCATTTTAAATAGATAAAAGAAGTTTATTTTTGTATGGGTGTGAGCCACTGAGATCCTCGTAATATTTTTTTATCTTAACTAAATTAAAATTTAATAATTTAACATTCTTCTGATCCGAAAGCACTTCTAAAATAATTACGCAATATATTTCAGTCCATTACATACATTTTATTTCATTGTGAAACTTAAATGAATAACATTTTGAATTTGATAACTGATTCCACCAATTTGATAGCGGAGTGATGAAATAGATTGTTTCAGCTCATGTGCTGTTTCATTAATAAGATGTATAGTTAGTAAACTATTAATCATTACTATAGACCAGATTTGTATGCAAATGCATGTTTTTCTTGATACGTTTTTCAACCAAAATGATCGAACATCTTTACAAATCAATTCATACCGTAGATATATTAAATTTGATTTTACATATTTTGCATATTTTGTGGGATATTGCATATTTTTGAATATATGACCAAAAAAAAAAATTAACATGAGAGGACAAGTTCATTGAACATATTAAAAAATTGGAACTACCGGAGTTATTACGATCGCAAACCCCTTTTTCGAGCTAATTGCATTGGCATATTAAGAAATGTAGTCATATTTAATAAAATGTTGGGTAGTTAGAGATTATTTATTAAGTAGATATTTTTAACCCATTCATTAATTTGTGAAAGAAAGAAATTTATTTTATGCATTTTTCATATACCTAATAAAGCTCAATACTTCTTGCTTATACTTGCTTACTTATGCTATAATATGTTTATTGCATCATTCACCATTAATGCTTAATACATAAAGCATTTTATGTTCATGCATTAAGAATTTAGCTACAGACGGATAATTCATTTGGTGTTGCCCAGGTATATATATTTTTGCTGTCATTTACGATAATAACTACAGTTCCAGGATCTACAAGTTTTCCTTAAGAGATTTTACACTTCCTTTGGTACTGGTTTGTTTTAGGCTCCACCAAAACAAAATAACCTATATCCCTGCTAATACTGGTTTGATTTCAATGATATATTTTTAGGTTTGTAGGAAATTTTATTACATATTTATTAAATATAATATTTTCTTTTTAACAAAATTTAATTTTCTAAATTTTTTCCATTTTCTTCTTCGTATTTATGGGAATTAATACTACAGCCTTGAAAAAATTAATTTATTATTCATTGGAAATATTAAAATGATTATTGGCTTAATTAGATCACAGCTGCCGATTTATGCCCGCAAATATATATAATGGAAATATCATACCAAATCTCGCGGACTTTCTTCGATTGATTATTCCTGAAATTTTGAAAATATTGGAAATCTCAAAAGAAACATTTCCATGTCATGAATTTAAATAATGGTAAGGCCTCAACTGAAAAGGATTCGTTGGGAATTTGTATAACTCTTGAGCGAGTGCAGCAAGCAGAAATCGATAGCTGTGATAATTAAAGTAGTAATCATTTTAATAATGCCAATGAATACAAATTTTTAATACCGGCAAATAAATTAATCGGTACATTTTATTTTCAATTATATTTTTGTGGTGGGTACTACAAACTAGTAACGTTATAGTTATATAAAACTAAAAATAAAATTTCCTAGAAAACAATAAATATCATCGAAATCGAATCAGTATAAGTAGATATACAGCGTATTTGTTTTAGGTGGGGCGTACAACAAATCTGTAATCTTCCTTCAATGCCTGAAGCCCATTGAAACCGAGACGACAATAGTGCGTGAGGAAACGAGGTAAAATATTTTCCCATTGGTCAACAAGAGAAAACTCTAGAATTATAGTGACTACATATTTCTGCTACAATATATATATATATATATATATATATATATATATATATATATATATATATATATATATATATATATATATATATATATATATACGAGTATATATATATATTCAAATGTAATAATCTAGAATTGACTTTAAGCAAATGCATAACAGATCAGTTTTTCAGGCAATATCAGTCAAATATAATACAATGCTAGATAATTTCTATAGTAGAATATCTTCATATTGTTAATTCTTTTACGCTTTGAATATTATATAAATTATGTATACCTTAAGTTCTTTTAAATCACACAATTTCGTATAAATAAAAACTTGTTTTGGGAAAATTAAAAATTTCTTTTGGGATTGGGACAAGCGGCTGAGAAAAACATTCACAAGTAAAGATAAATTAAATAAAAAAAAAAAATCGCTGTTGGTCTCTCCAAAAGTGTCTTTACAATAGTTTTAGTTAAGAAAAACTATATTTCTAAACTGGAATTTTGTCTACTTTACGATGGTGAAATCTGAACTCACATAATTTCCTTGAATAGTTTTTGAGTAATCGCTTCCTAGTCAACAAAAAACATCGATAGAGTAAATCAAGAAAAGCGTTTCCTAACAAAGTAGTGAACGCAAGACCCAGATTTTTTTTTTTTTATATATATATATATATATACATCTGGTATTAGTGTTAAATAGGAAATGATGAGTCCCTTACCTAATAACTTTATTTTACTTTATCGTTATATTGTGTAAAGTATTTAAATATATATTATTCAGATACACTGTAAATTGGTGATAAAAGATATAAAGTGGACAAGGTGTCCTTGTATTCCACAGCTTATGTATACCAGTACTGAGAAAGAAGAAAAATTCAGGTTTTTGGCATCTTTCCTTATAAAATCTTTTAGTATTATGATTATAATGAATCGACTTAATTACAGCATGATAGTGAGTTAGGTGTCCTAATCAAGACCGTGGCTTGGCTTGGAGTCAAAATGATTGACAAGCTACCGTTGTGTTCATAGTCATGCCCCTGGGCTATATTCTCCACCCAATTATTAAAGTAAACCAATCTCCCCACCACTATTGCCGCCACTTTCCACCCGACATTTAATGGCATGCACTTCAATCTTCATGCAGCAATCACACATTACTCAAAATTCCTAATACTGTTCAGTGTTTGTCGTATTTTATAATGATATGTATTATATTCATGTATTTATTTATAATTCATGTATGTATTATATTCATAATGTGTGTTATTTTTGGACAATATTATTCTTAGGCACAAATTATATATAGCAAGCACTAGGTGCGAACAAAAGGTAAGGAACCAGCAGGTAGGAAGGCAATTCACCTCAACACTCACCTACTCTTTACCCTCAGATATAAGAAATAAGTTAATTTAAAAACCTAAGTGGACAGTGTGACAAAGCCAAAAGGTGGTCCGTCCGGGAAGACGTAATCAATTTTAGGAAAACGGTCATCCATAGATCTCTGGACAAGGGGTGGAACTATCCGTTGAAATCCCGGAATTTCCTCCCTCTATAAAACTAGTTGGCCAATCACAGAAAAGATGCCGCCCAGTGCCGGGGATCTAACCAACCAACAACGTCTTCGACCCCCTCTTAGGAAGAACAAGGAAGAGGAAAGAAGCCGAGGAAGCAGGGGAAAGACACTTCTTCTCTGATCAGGCTTGAGGGCCGACTTCGAGGACGACAACTAGTCTTCCCTCTGAAGATGACAGATGTTCTGGCTCTGACTTCATGACTTAAGATATGCAGGGAAACCTGAGGAGAGATGCTGAAGGACCATCGACACCAATTATTACAGATAAGAGATTTATGTTAGAACTGTTAATGGCTCTGTCTAGTCTGAATCATTGCATGGTTAAACTCTTCTAACAGTTTATTATTTAAATTTTGATGAATAAAGATAAATGCTAGGAAGGAGGTTGTTCTTTAGTAACCATGCCCATTATTAATTTGAATATATTTCATTAAGTATGATAGCAATAAATTTGATTAGCATTATGGTTATTAGCATTATTATTAAACTTAGGAGTAGGAATATTATCTTGTTTAATTATTAAATAATGGTAATCACAAATCAGGTCCTTGGAAAGTTATACAATTTAGAGGAGTAAGTAAGTAATTCATATTTATTCATTATCTTACATAATTTTGGGATAATCATGCTGAATGATTGCCCAATTGCATCCCTATATACAGACTAATATATTATCAGCTAAATATATATCAACTTAATTTAATTAAAACGTAGCAATAAATACTAACGCTTAATAGACAGATAAACTCAATATTTTCATCATCATATATAAATAATTGTAGCATGGGCTTAATATACATTTTATAAATCATATGTTGGAATTAATAAACAGAGATTCTTCCAGAAGAAAAAGTATTGAAATGCCATATATTCACCATTTAGAAAGCATATGGGCTTAAACGGCTCCACAAAATTTCTGCTTTCGTTTAAAAAATTAATAATAACAAACTTCAAAGCTTTTATAACTCAGAGGCATGATTCAAAACATGCCAGACTTAGATTTCTTGCTAGAAATAATTAACAGTTCCTATGCAATATGAATTTTGTCAGAAAATGGACAAAATGTATTTTGATCTGGAGATCCTAATTTATTTAAATGTTTTCAACGTCCCCTTAGTCCAAAACGTGATTGTTCAAAATCTGAAACTAGGGCATCTATCAGATCGAGGATTATCGTATTGAATATCCCATTCTGTATTGAATGGTCAAGTTCTCTGTCGGATCTATGGAGCAGTATATGGAATGGTAATACCCATAGGCGAACAGATGAGGAGTTTTACAATCTACATGCAGAAAAAAATGTTGTGAATGTTGTAAAGACCAAAATGCTATGATAGGCCGGTCCTTTTTTCTTGTGCAAGGAAGAAAATACTACTAATAAAAAATATATATAATGGAGAAGTTGTTTAATCGACGACTAGTTGGGAGCGACACGCTGTGATGCTAATGACTCTGTAACAAGGAACTTGATTGTCGTTGGATGGGCGTTAGTGCAATAAACATGGAGATTGCCACGTTGCTGGAGGAAGTAAGGACCCATCGGAGGTTGTAGTAAAATTGATGATAAGTTCAAAAAAGTTGTTTTTAAATAATCCTCTTTCCCTATTTTTCAGGACCTCTTGTAAACTTTTAAATATTGTAGAACGATAGCCAAGATATATCAAAACGGATCTAAAGTAACTTCTGCAGTTCTGTCTGTTTCAGTACGTAGGTGACGTCATCCAGAGATAATTTAGATAAAAGTTATTTTTCACACTTAAGTAGTTTCATAACTTATTTGCTTCAAGGATCATCACTCAATGAAGACAGTGATTATTTCGATTGTCGAATTTTAATTTTCTTTCGAAACACAGGATGATGGAATATGAAATCTGTCAGTAAACTGAATTAGCCGGAGTGCCTAGCTAGTTTTGCTCAAGTTGACGCATGAGTCTGGGTAAATTTTATTAGGTGCCCTTCTCAAATCGCATTACACTGTGAAATTGTATTTCCCCTCCCATCCGACGTTGGAGTCTATTCCGCTAACTGACGAGCTTATGCCGTTAGTCTGATTAACTCTCTTATTAGTGAATAGTTGAAAATGTAAATTAAGATGAGGTAATAATAATTACAATAAGTAAAAGACACTAAACTCCGACTTCAATGCTATCACAGTTTATAGCACTCTTAGTTTTATAGCAATCATTCTCATAGAAAACGCAATTTTTTTTTTAATTTTAGTGTTAAACTTTAGGTCATTTTTTAAAAATATTTTTGGAGTAGGAACATATTAAATGCACTAAGAATATATTTTTTTAGCTTAAAGCATTATCTTTAAAATTGTGTTTGTTTGATCGTTTTAAGTCTTATAGTTTTTGAACTATCGACGAAGCCGCAAATAACTGCATTTACTGAAATTGGCAGATTGAACTGAAGAAAACTGGCTGTCATTTATAAACGGTCAAGGAAAGAAAGATTTTCCCTATGGTTTTTATCTCTAGAAAAATACAAGAATCAACATGCAAATTAAAAAAAACAACATTAAATTGGTCAATCAACCAAATTAATTTATTTTGGACCAGTTGGAATGGATTGACCCAGAAGTTAAAATTATGTCGTTAACGAGAAACCAGCATCGAGTTTTCACGTGTCGCGGGTCAAAAGCACGCATGCTAAATAGTTACCAAAAATTCCAAAATCTATGAGTCTTTTATGATTTATCTCAAAATCATACCATAAATTCAGTCTTGGAATAGATACTAATTACAATATGTTAGGTACACATGTTTGTTCAGTTAACAGTACGTTAGTTACATACACTTGTCAGTGTATTTGTAGAAATCATCCGTTGTTATAGACCCAATTGAACATATAGTTTATCAGTCAGTTTTACAAATAAATTTAAAAACTTGGTTTTAAATACCAATATTTTAATTCGTATAACATTAACCAAATGGCTGATTATATTCCCTTCGAAAACATATGTTGGTGTGATACAGATCCTCTCAATGAAGGCAATCCATGGATAAGACACGTATCTAGAATTTTGAAACTTATTGCTCAGCTTTATCGGTTGAAAAATAATAAACCCCTTCGATACGAAGAGGTATTGTATGTTGACCTAACATTTCTGTATTTATAACCTGTTGTTTGTATTTTCACAATTGATATAACATAAAAAATAAAAAAATAATCATATAAGATTGACAGAATAAGAAGAAAATATATTTATTTTAAAAAACAAAGAGGGTTTAATTAAGAATAAGTAAAAAAGGGAAAACTCGTAATTACTTCATCAGTTAGATTAAAGGGTATTGATTATATTACATAAGCTTGTATATTCTGAATATAGATTATAACAAGTTCAATGTTCCTTCTATTGTTACTTTAAAAAAATTGTTACAAAAAGTGATTTCCTAATAAGAAATAGATTTATCCTGTAAGTTGCAGCTCATTTAATGTAATTGCTATGATAAATTTTAAAAGGGATGGTTCTTAGACAGAATTTTAGACACTATTTTTTCAGAGAACCGTTCACTCTTGAAATTACAGTAACGTCTTTCGCGTTACTACCCGTGAACAAATTCACTATGCTCAGAAAAAAGTTGCGAAAATTGCTATTGAAAGAGGTCTGTTATTGAATGTTTTTGACAAAAAAGGTCTTGGATTATCATTAATATTATATTATCATTAATAACTAATTTTTCTAGCCAAAATTCGAAAAATCGCTATATTTACGCATTTTAAGATATATTATCAAAATTACTTTTGTTTGTTCTGAAATATAATTTTTAATAAATGAAAAAAATTGGTTCAAATAACTGCAAACAGCGCAAAATTACAGATGTTTAACTAAACTTTAATAAAAATGTTACTATTTTTTTTAAATTATTATTTTTTAGGAGGTGTAAACATTTTTTTTTTTTTCCAACTGTGCCAGAATAGTTAGCTAGACTGCACTGCCGGTCCCAAGCCCGGATAAAACAGGAAGGTTAGAGCTAGGGCCGACAACCCAACCTCTGTAAAAACTTTCATCGTTAAACAAGCTCAAAAACCAGGCCACAGATATCGGACTGTCACACGGAAACGCCGTGTCGCAACGGAAAAGGCTTACAGATTTGAACATGGAATGTGAGGACCTTATATCGATCAGGAGCATTCAAGGAGTTAACCGATGAGCTAAGCAGGATGAAGATAGACATAGCAGCCATACAGGAAATCAGGTGGAAGGGAAATGGGAATGTGCAAGGTAGAAACTATACCATCTTTTACAGTAGTAGTACTAGAAAGCATGCTTTCCTGCCCATGGATTTCCAGCCCATCTATGAGAGGTTTTGCAAATAGAGGAATAGAAAGAAGTAATGCCATGTGATCCTCATAAATGTACATGCACCTACGGAGGAGAGGAGTGAGGAAGAAAAAGACATTTTGTAGAATGAGCTGGACAGAGCACTGGAAGTCAGCCCATCCTCCGATACGAAAATAGTGCTGGGAGACAAATGCTCAGGTTGGGAAAGAAAGAATTTTTATGCCTACCATAGGGAAAAATAGTTTGCAAACTAAAACAAATGAAAATGGATTGCGATAAATTTTGCTGCATCCAGAAGCTTGGTAGTGATGGGTACAATTTTCCCCCACAAAGATAAGCATAAACAAATGTGGTACTCGCCAAACGGAATATTTACTCAAATCGATTATGTGCTAGTCTCTAACAGGCATTTTAATGAGATCAATGATGTTAGATCATATCGAGGGGCAGATGTGAACTCTGATCATTTCCTTGTTATAGCAAAGACTGTGACCAGAATAACATACACACAACAGAGGCACCTCAATCAATCGAGCAAGTGGAATAGAGAAAAATTAAGGAATGAGGATATAAGGAGGCAATATAAATAAACGTTGGAAGAAAACATAAGGAACATCCCTGCTGTAAGTGGTCATAAAGAGGTAGAACCTCAGTGGAAGGAGTTGAAGGTGTCAATCACTGGAGCAGAAAAGCAATATTGCCGAATAGAGAGGAAGCCTCCAAATATACTTTGGTTTGATACTGAGTGCGATGAAGCCATCAAGGCTCGCAATATATTAAGAACCATGTGGCTGGGTAAGGACACACGGCAGAATAGAAAAGATATTCATGACGCTAGGACCCACGCTAGAAGAATCATGAGGTCTAAAAAGAGAAACTGGATGAATGACAAGGTTAGAGAAATAGAAGAAGCCAGAAGCAACAATGAGACCAGAAATTCTAAAGATGTCCAACAGCAGAAAACAGGTACTAGAAACAATAACCTGGTTATAAGGAGTGAAAATGGACGTCTATTGGTCGCAGACGTAGAGCTACAAGAACATTGGAAGAAATACTTTCAAACACTCCTGAGATCGAGTATGATTTTGAAGCCACGAGACTAGTAAATTATGCGAGTGTTGGCGATGAGGACGAAGATATTCCACCAGGAAAAGAGGATATCGAAGCTATTGTGGAGAAGTTAAAACATAATGAGGCTCCTGGTCCAGATGGAATACATGCAGAATTTTTAAAAGTGGCAAATGGGTCATTATCTAGTGATGTATGTACTAATTTCACAGAAGCAACAGTCATTCCACTCTATAAAATCAAGGGGGATAGGACGGACTGTAAGAACTATAGAGACATAAGCCTGCTGAACACAGCGTACAAAATTTTATCTATAGATCTCTATAACCGCCTACTGCCATATGTTGAGCGTAAGCTGGGACATTACCAAGGAGGTTTTAGGCCTAACAGATCAACCATCGATCAAATCTTCTCCTTGCGATTGATGTGTGAGAAAATGAAAGAATTTCAAAACACTATTTGGCTGCTGTTCATTGATTATAAGGCGGCATATGATTCGGTTTTGAGAGAGGAAGGAGATGAAGGCGATGAAATTCCATGAAATTCATTCCAGGCAATGAAGGAGATGAAAATTCCCTTAAAAATTATCAGACTCGTAATAAGCACAATGAACGACACAAGCTTCATAGTTAGAGTCAATGGAAAGTTAACCAGCACATTTCAGATAAACTATGGACTCAGGCAGGGTGATACTCTAGCCCTACTTTTCAACATCATACTACAAACTATCGTAGCAAGAGCCTGTCTGGATAAGGGAGGTAATATCTTCTATAAAGGGATCCATTATTAGCATATGCCGATGATGTGATGATAGCTTAGTGTCAAAGATGCTTTTGAGAAGCTGGAATGGGAGGTTAGGAGATTTGGCCTAGAAATTAATGAAGAGAAGACAAAGATTATGATCTTGAGGAAAAAGAAACCCATGCAACCCCAGATATGCTATACAATTGGAAACTAAACATTCCAATGTGTTCCTAGTTTTAAGTATCTTGGTGCACAGTTAAATGAAGCATTGGAGGAGAAGATCCAGGCACGCATTATCTCGGCCAATAAAGCTTTTTTCTCTATAGCTCATCTTATGAGAAGTAGATTAGTTAGCCGCTTAACCAGGTTAAGGCTATATAAGACACTCCTTAGACCAGTCGCAGCATATGCAAGTCAAACATGGGTACTTAAAAATCAGCAGCTAAATATCGACATCTTTGAACGAAAAATATTAAGGCGCATTCTGGGACCTGTGAAAGAAGACCGTCTTAGAAAGAATAGAGAAGTACATTCCCTATATGACGATGTGACGATGTGTAGTCACGAAATGAATCTTGACACTCCCTCTCTGGTTAGTATTCGGCCACGACTAAAGGTAGCCATCAGGGATTGTTAAAAAGGACCACAAGGCCCACTTGCCGGACTAGTTCCCTCTGTCAATACCAGTACCAGTACCAGTATGTTTAATTTGGTTTATTTTAGTCAAATGTAAATAAGTCAAGCAGCCAACACTTATATGCTTTCAGAATGCTGATGTAAATATTTTAAATAAAACATTATTTAGCTCTATATCATTCTATTCTATATTTTCTCTACTATCATTACATTTAGTAGAGTTTCTATAATATAGCCATTATCATTAAAAAATTCATTACACTATATAGAAAGGTATATGAAACCTATAAAAATGCATTATCAATGAAACAAAAAGATTATTTATAAAACAAAATCAAGAAAGCTATTCTTACTTTAAGTGCAACCAATCATCAACAGTCTAACCAAAGGCTTTCCACTATGAACCATCGTTCACTGGCTTTCTTCTGAAAAATCTATTAATACTTTCTTATTAGATTATATAGTAGATCATACTGTTTTATATCATAGACCTTAATGAATTTCATTCATATTTTTCGATATAGAGCGACCGGCTGCCATTTTACAATTTGGATAGGGACTAGTATCCCACTTGATCAGGTAGTTCTACAGAAGAGTCGTTTGGCCTCTTGTTCTTTATCCTGGGATGTTAGCCTTATAAAATCCTCCAATGAGCCGTTGCTCCGCAGTCCTAACACCATGTTAGGCATAGTGCAGTCTGCAGGCCATGGTCACTAAATTTATTGTAGTAAGAAATATATTGTTCATAATAATTTTCTCTTCGGCATCCTATCGTATATCTCCACTTCCTTTACATCTTCTGATATTTTGCAGATGTTCTATTATGTACATGAAAAGTGGGGTAAAAAGATCAGTTTAAAAGACCTTTATTTCCTGTTCGAGATGAGCCTTCACATCGGCATCGCGCAGAATTTACTTATTGCCCATGAGATGACCGTCAGAGTTCACCCAGCGTGGATGAAGCGGTGTGTGCCCAAAGTGTGGAAGTGAATAGAAATAAATACTCAAATAACATCATTAACCAAATTCATTGCTAATAATAATTTAAAATATACAAAGACTATGGACAATGTTCTAAAATGTTCTAGCTATGTCTGTATTCATAGAAGCTAAATTTAAGAGAATTCGTCATATGATAACAGTTTTTCTTAAGAATTAAATTTTTTTCAAACATACCTATTGTATTTGACAGCTCTGTGATAAAATGCAATAAAATCCGCAGAAGTTACATTTTCAAAAAAGTAAATGTAATATTATTATAACTTAGTATTGATTCCTTTCAGACTTTTATACATCATATTATTGTTTAAACTTAGCAGGGTCTGGGTGGTTAGATGAACGCGCTTATTGAAGACTACCATGGAAGCCACTATTGCTTTGTTTGCTATGAAATTAGTCTTATCTAGGGAACTTAACTTACTTCTAAGTTTTCTTCTATTTCTACACCAAGCAGCTGTTATTCAACTTTATTTTTTATTCTTCAGTTTTAGCTTTTTTTCTTCATAATGCTGCATATTCTAACGCCCTACGAGGGACATGAACTTAGTTTGAAAGTCTCCAAGTGGAAATATGTATTTGATATGTAATTAATTTCGCTGGGATTCCATCTTCTAGATTATTATGTATCTTTTATTATTAGTAATAATGAGGTTACCAATTGTTTTATAGAGATTTTGTTAATTTTGATTTTGTAATACTTCTTTCAATATCTAGGGCCTTTGCGTTATTTCATTATGCTTTCAACTTTGTTCTAATGTCCAAGAAGTTTATTTTGTAAATATTTGTGAAAAATCCGAATGTGAACATGTATTGTAGGTATACAACTTGTTAAAAACAACCAAAGTGGTATGTTATAAGTTTCGTCTTTTTGTATGAAAAGATTTTGGATGTGTCTAGTTAACTATACCGCAGATCCGTAAGTCCATGCGGGTTTTAGCAAATAAGTGTAGGTATCGAGTTGTGCTTGATTTTCAAAGTTTGACTTACAGATACAGGCTACCCTTTTGTCAAAGTCATAAGTAAAGGTCAACTTTAGTCTGTTGAATAGGTTATTTATTTAGAAAAAATGTGACGAAGATGCATGAAATGTTTTGAGATTTGAGTTGCTCGGTAAACAAACAAATTAAAATATTTCAACCTAAGATTCTTGTGTACCAGCTACAAGAGGGTTTTCAAACATTAATTTGTTTAAATGTCGTTACATTAAAAACGAAATCAAGAAAGTTCAGTCCCTGCTCTTAAGAATGTTATAAGTTTTTAGAAGTCCGTTATCTGCATCTTCGACCAATTTATTAAGTAGATTTTCCAAGAGTTATGAACTATATAATTATTAATATATTTTCCTCAAGAGATATCTGGTATTCCTGGAATATTTTTCAATAGCATCAGCGTAATATCCTTTTGTTCATAACTGTTGTTATTAAAATCGGGCCAAAGTAATGAAAATTAGCGTGGCCCATTGTGAATGGAAACAAATGAAAGCGGGCTTCATCATGGTTGTTGTCTACTTTTAAGTTTTAATTACCTTCCCTTTAATAATGAATCCATCTTGCTTAAGACTCCTCACAAGTTAATCTTACTACTACTGCTGCAACTTTTGATGAAATGTATTTAAGTAAATTAATCTACTCCTACAGGAGCTGGTGTTCGCTCAGGTAAGAATTTTTTTAATAAAATCTAAACGGCGAAAAGGTATCACTGATTTATTCATGAAGTTTTTGAAACTATTCTATTCCACCCGTAATAGCGTGGTCTCAACTTCTTTTCATTCGAAACCAATAATAAATATAAGTTTTAAAAATTATTCAATGCCTCATACGTATATTTTATTTCTGGTTATTTTTTATTTATTTAGAGAGATAATGCATTTAGGTTCTCTTTCTGTAGGTTTGCTCTTCAACCTCAAAGTGCTGCAGCATTGGATTTAATGAATAACACCACAGCACTAGTAAGAATGTTTCTAGTAACACCTAGAAAAAGATAACATATGAAATAGTGAATCTTTCTTGCAGAGATTTATATGTTTGGCACTGCTCTATATTGTTAAAAATACAATACAAATAACCATAGTATGTTAAAAGTAATATTCCTTTTTATGAAAATTTAAAAAAAAATCATCGGTATTTAGATATTATTTTGAACCTTTGAAATGGATTAATAGAGTTTTTCAAGAGTTATGATACAAATTTAAGAAAAAAAAATCCTAGAGAATAATTGTTATTTTGTAGAAATAATATACGATATTAAAGAAAGCATCTTGCTGACACCATTATCTCTATTTTCACAGAGATATTGTAAAATTTTAGTGAATAGTAATTTAAACACTTTTTGATGAAGTGTGTACAAGTGAAAACGGTGTGTTTTTCAACAAGAATAATATATAAGTCATTATTAGGTGCAATTCATAGGTACGATGGCAAAATATCTCTTTCACCCTAATTTAAATCATGCCGATTGATTATGGAACGACTATATTCCACTATTGAGAAGAAAGACAAAATTAAAATACCCGAAAAGCTGTTGCGAATTAAAATATGAAGTTGGTATTAAGATCTAGGAAAGGTGATTAATACATGAAATTTCTCATGACTAATCCGCCATAAAAAAAAAATTACTGCAAAATAGCAATTCAGTTAAGGTACGCGTAAACGAATCCCCATACAAGAGCCAATTTTGATTCTGTTATTATATACAAATATTGGAAAAAAATTTTGTTTGAAAAGTTTAAAAACGTCAGATTCCTGCTTGAAAGCATACCCACTAAAAGTTTCGCCAAATTGTTGGAATCCAATTAAATAAGGAACAGTATTTAGTACCGTAGAATTAGATAGCAAAGGGGCATAGGAGAGGCATTTGTTTTAACTATTATGGCGTTAGTGATTTAAATGATAATAAATAAATTGTATTTTCCATGAATAAAATGAATTAGGAATTAAGTAAAAGCCTGTGTCCCATTGATCCTTTGATTTCTGCTTAATATATATCATTTAAAAGTTTATTTCAGAGGAGAATAGATAGGTTTTATTGAAATATTATTTATGAATCAAGATTACTTGTGAATCAACTCTCTATGATCTAACCAGACCTAGAATGCCCATCTGGCGCAAAACTTCTGACCTTTCAACTGATAATCAACTCCTCACTTGAAACCCATCTGGGCATTTGTACACTATGTCTGCCTGACAGGGAAATGTTTCAACGTGTCCAGTTAGCTCTTAATGTTCCATATTTCACAAAAATTTGTTTTGCTTTTTTAAATGACGATTGAATAAACTCAATTCATTACTTACGATTTACATAAGATAGAATGATGTCCCTGGGCCTACACGTTAAACAATGAATTTGTCTGAGCAGCAATTAACTTTTACTTATATAAGCTTTATGTTTTCATACAATAATTTCACACTTATTAAAATGTATAGTAAATTTGTTTCCACTATTATGAAGTTGCCATGACAGCGATTACTGATAATTACGAAATGTGGAGGAAAAGCCAGTTTTTTGTTTCTAAAAATAACAGCTGTGAAGCCTTGTACTGTGAAGTTGCGAAAAATTATTTTTGATTTGTTTATTTCTTAAATTCTTGAATTGGTGATTTCTGATATTGTATGATAAGGTCTCTTAAAGTGTTTTTGTGTATTGTTTTGTGAAAAAGGACACTTTTATTATGAAAGACAATCAATTGGTCGGAACGAATAAACAATCAGATCAACATGTTTTATCAACAGTTATGAAACGTAAGGTAAGACGAAAACGATAAGAAAACGATGACTTCCAAAGATCCCTTAATTAAAGGTTCGCCGAATAACAATAACCTACCTAGCCTTCCTAAGTTGTGTGTAAATTTACATAACAATTCTAATTTAAAAAATGTTGAATACAGAACAGTTTATATATACACAACTCCTCAAACTACAGTCATACCACTATTTCTATTTCTAGTGCATATTATCCTCCGAGGCAACGACTTTCCCAGGAGACATTTACCAACATATTCATGACTTTTGACACAAATTCTTATGTGGGGGAGATTTTAACGCAAAATATCCTGTTTTGGCAATAGGACTAACAATTCTAGAGGTAATTCTCTTCTTAATGCATGCTTCAATATGACTGCCTACTAGCATCTGAACCGACGTACTGGCCAACAGACATAAACCGACAATCGGAACTACTCGACTTCTTTACCACATCTAGTCTAAACAGACTACATCACCACATCTGTAATGAAAACGACCTTTCATCTAAACAATCAGCAGTTATTCTATCTCTCTCTAGGCATTTATTCACTTCAAATCACACTAAATCCTAGATCAATTCTGCTTTGTAAAGTTCATAGCATTATAAATAATAATATCAACCTTAACACAAGCTTAAAGACTGAAGATGATATTGACAACGCTGTTGAGACGCTTACAAGGACTGTTCAAACTGCCCCATAGCAATCAGCACATAGACATGAGACAGGCCAGCACAATCCTTACTTACCCCTTGACATACGGTCACTTATTATTGAAAAGCGGCGTGCGCTGAATCAATGGAAGAGATCTCGCTATCCTAGTGATAAAACACTACTGAACCAATTTACTAGCAGACTGATAAAACTTGAAAATTGAGAAGTAATACAAACACGACACTTATAGCACAAATATGACTAACTTACTGACAAGCAACAATACTCTCTGGCAACAAACACGAATGATAATGCATTGCCACCATACATAGATTCCCCTACGCAAACCTAACAACTCAAGGGCTAGAAGTGATACAGAGAAAGCAGCCTTATTTGCCTCTCAGCTTCCAAACGTTTTTCATCCACATGACGACTTGCTTGACCAACAGCACTGCTCAGACGTCCAACAAATTCTCACTTCTCCCCTTCCTCATTCTCTACCTCCCACCTATCTCTCCTTCAAATGTAAAATATTGTATAAAAAATTTACCATTCCAAAAATTTCCTGGCTTTGATCTGATCATACCTAAAATTACACGACTTCTTCCCATGAAAGCCTTATTCTTCCTGACAGCTATCTACAATTCCATCCTTCGGCTTACTTACTTTCCCCTAGTATGGAAGTTTTCAGTCATAAAGATGATCCCTAAACCTAACAAGCCTTCAGACCAAGTTACTTCTTATCGACCTACTTAGTCTTTTGCCATTATTTTCCAAAATATTAAAGCAACTCTATCCTTTGTTAGAAGCAAACAATGTAATACCTATCCACCAATTCGGCTTTAGACCTACAATACAACAATGCCATAGAGTGGTGGATACCATTGCTGTGGCATTAGAAAAGAAGGAATATTGCACAGCAGCTTTCTAAGACGTCGCACAAGCATTCCATGGCATGATGGCCTGCTTTGTAAACTCAAATTCATTGTACCGCATATGTCATTTAACGTCATATCTTGAGGATAGGTTTTTTGTTGTTAACCAGCATGGTAAACATTTTAACTATAGACGTTCCGCAGGGTAGCATTTTAGGTCCAGTCATATTATTGATTGAACCAGTTTTTATAATGTGCATAACTGTTTAAATATTCATAATAAAGGCCCTATGGCGGAGAAATGTGTTAAAATAATAATAATTATTTCTCAGGAAAGAAATATTGATGGGGCTAATAATTGAGTCAGCTGCGAGTTCCAGTATAGTAGATAATGTTGGTTAGACAATATGGAAATATTCCACATTTGCATCACACAGTGAAGTTTTAAATGGTATTGGTCTTCCTGAAATTTGGAATTACAAATGGTACACTCATTCTGGAATTCACTTCTGCAAGATTGATAATTGTAATTTGTCAAAAATTAATATAAAATAAAAATTCTTAAGATGAACCGAAACAGAAAAAAAATATATATCACTGTCTCCGGCATGAATTTCTTCAGTTTGTTCAATGTTTGTGTTCACTTCGACAACTTCAGTTTGTTGGGGGATAACATCAAAGTCTTCCAATCTTAATGAGACTTTGGTTTTTTTTTTTTTTTCAACTTTCGTCTCTTTTCTTCCAAATCGTACTTGAAAAATATACAATACAGGCCTTCCCTCTTGAAATTGTCTATAATCAAAATTTATTCTGATGAACCTGGATTGAATATCAAGGCCTAAATTTCACTTCCATAGTTTTCTTTAACTTCTTAGTATCCGCTAGGTCCTTGGGGGCTAAGTCGGCTAATATGTAACCGTATACTAAAAGAAACAGAAGTGATGATTAGTTAAAGATTTCTGTTGAGTACCAGATAAATATGGTCATAAGAACGACTAAATTAATAATTTTACACCTTCGCGTCTTCAAATACTACATCGTGATTCTCGATTAAGATACATGGAACAGGGTCTTTACTGCCGGACAGTATAAATTTCAAGCTAATGGGATTTATGTAAATAGGAGGTACGCTGGAGGAAAAATTGAGATAGCTGAGAGAAGATCAAGAGCTAGAAAGATTATTTACTTGTGGAATTTATTTACGACCGGAAAATTTATGTTTCTAATACTTCACTAACACTAATAATTCTTGGATTAACCTGTAATTTTGTGCATATGATTTTTCAAAATCCTTTTTAATTTAATAATTTTGAAAAAATAAAAAGAATATACTATATATATATATATATATATATATATATATATATATATATATATATATATATATATATATATATCAATGGATGAACAAATATATCTTCCGCCTACTGATCCTACAAATCAACAGATCAAAGGCCCATTCTAACTGGAAACAGATCTCATTACCACCTTCAAGGCGAGGTGCAATGGCACCACAACCCCTCACAATGAGGACAAAACGTAAATTAGGTTAAGGGTTCTGTCGCGGGCATATTGTGGTTCGGTGGCTTTGTCTATACCTCTCTGCTTGTCTACAGTCGACCGAGGACAACGATACGCTTTTGATTGGCGTCTGGATCCGCCATCACTTGAGCCCAAACAACGTATCTACTAATTGCTATTCCGGTCACCTGTGTCATTGTTTAAATCATCATTATAAGATGTTAACCGAATTGTACATACATCATGCTAGATAAAAATTAAATAATCAAATAAACATCCAGGAAATATTTATTATTATTATAGCTCGGAAAGCATGGATTATCTTCCAACTATAACTGTTACCAGCTTACTCTAACTGGAGTGATAAAATCATTATTCTTTGGGTCCACATTAGAATAAATCATTATCTCGATCTCTTCTGGCCGAAGCAAACGAAGGACTGCTTCTATACTCGACTAGCATTGTAGTTGTTACATATTGTTCTACCTCAGCCATGGCTTCCCACTTTTCTACTGTCCACTTGGGAAATATCCGTTTTTTTTCTGTTTATCAACGTCGTTTCAAGCAACGACCAAAGATGGTCTCATGCTATGGATAATTTTGAAGTACAAACTGACGTTAAGTCGTCATAATTACGTAATTGCGTCACATTACGTACCTCCATCCACTTCCTTGCCTTCATGCAGTAAGACATTGACAGGTGACCTTCCTTGCATAATTCTTGATTTTTCGTTACACACTATAATTTTAACCCGCCATTCTTTGTTAAAAAAAAAACGTTTTTAATGAACTAGTTCAGCTGTAGTTAGTTGATTTTGCACGCTATTAAATTATTTCATCAACGTAGCTTGCAGACATAGGTTCTGAATCATGATTCTTATCAATACATACGGTTTTCTAATAGAGCACGCCTTAAGGAATGCTGTACATTTTAATTTTCCCACAACCACTTACAATGAAGACAAAACGTTCTCATCGTACGATGAAGTCGATTGCGGCTTATACTTATACAGGTAAGTACTAATAATATAGGTCATAGTACCAATAATATAAGTCATTGTATTGGCATAAGTCTTTAAAACTCCATTCGATGGGCGTACAAACGTTCGTTTGTTGTTAAAATGCCTAGAATGAGAAGAAAGATATTTTTAATTCGAATGACACAATATCAAGTGAAAAGAAAATTTTCAGTTGTTATTGAAGTTCTGGTGCATGAAAACATTATGAACTTCAATACTATATAAGAATATCTGATATGGACAACACATGACTTCCTTGTACGCCTATTAAATTATAAATCGGTGGCGCAAAAAGTGATCCTGCATTTGGTTACTAGTTTCCGAAGATTGCAATATCTCAAAAACGACACTCGGAGTCGCGAAAGCCATCTATTGACACACCCACACAAATGGGGAGGAAAACTAGTATTTTACACTAAATTGTAATACTTAAAACAAGTAATAAAAATGTTTAATTGGATAGGAAACCAAATTGCGTTTGTAACCTTTATTACCGAAACATATGATTTATGTATGTATTTAATTTAAATATAATTTTTGATGTAAGCTTATTATGACCTTCAAGTAAAGTACCCTTTTCGGCTCACTAATTTTAACCAAAATATAGTTAATACATTCATATCGATATAAAAGCCCTATTTACCAAATTTGAGATATTTTACATTATATTTTGATACCATTTTTGTTGAAAGTCTAATATGACCTTCAAGTAAAGTAACGCTTTCAGTTTTCCAATTTAGACTAAAATCTAGTATGTTATTTAGATCAATTTATAAGTTATAAATACTAAATTTGAGAAGTTTTGCATAGTATTTTAATGTAATTTTTGATGGAAATCAAATATGACATTCAAGTGAAGTACCACTTCCGGTGTACCAGCAGCAACTAAGAAGGGAGGTTCACAACTAGATTTTACAACAATTCGAAATACAAAATTTCAACTTTCTACGGCTAACCGTTTTTGAGTTATGCGAGATACGAACGTACGTAAGTACAGACGCCACGACGAAACTAGTCAAAATGGATTCAGGGATGGTCAAAATGAAATCTGAAAACCGAAAATTTTCGGGATTACAATACTTCCTTTACTTCGTACAAGGAAGTAATAAGAAATGTTGATCGTCACATCAGATCAGCCATTTTGAATTTTAATCGGAATTCATAATAAAAAAAAATAAAAAATATTCAGTTACTTCACTCCATGAAAGTTTTCCACAATCGTATGAGCATATTCCATGATTCCATTATATATCAGATATTTTTAGCACCTAATAACTTTCATGAAAAAAAAGAAATGTTCTCCATGAAGTATTAAATTTACTATGAAAGTATTGCCATCTCTTCTCAATGTCTACCATCACCCTTTTAACAGCAAACCCAGGATTGAATGCTTTTATTATCAAAACTCCTAAACATATTTAAAATAAAGAGCTTTTAATTCTCTTTTTAATTAACGCTTCATTCGAACCCATGAAAGGTCTTGGATTCAGTGGTAGGTAAGGACCGTACTGTTTCTAAGCCAACGGTTGTGCAAGGAGGTGATTTGGCAGAGAATATGCTCAACCGCCAGGTTTATTCCCCCAATTAAGGGTACCCCACTGTATAGGGGCTGGGTGTTCCTCAGGAGGGTCACCCGATCCCACAGGGCCGATTCACGGTTGATAACAGAATAAATAATTATCTGCCTCAGCCGGTCTCGAATCCTGGACCGGAAGAATTGTAATACAGGCCCTTACCACTGAGCTCCTCCTCTCCCAAGAGGTAAATTTGAAAAAAAATGTTTATCCTGTTAGCAAAGAATGAGCTAACAACCCACTTTATGCTTCTACCCTCAAAGAACTGCTTTTAAGTATCTTGGAGTGACGATGGGCAGTTTTGACACAGTCCAAAATGGTATTAAAAACAAAATTACTCATGGTATTAAAATAGTAGGTCTCTTGAACGGTATATTATGGAGTAAAAAGGTCTCTCTCGAAGCCAAAAAGAAGATAAACCACTCCTTCTTGGTTGGCTCAACATTATATGTGTCAGAATCATGGACAGTGACAAAACAATATGCAAATAAATTACTGGCCCTAGAAATGGATATCTGGAGAAGAAGTTGTGCCATATTCAAGTTGCAGAAGGTCTCCAATGAGATTATAAGAAATAAGGTGGGAGCTAAACTCAACATTCTCAATGACATCAGTGAAAGAAGACTGCTATGGTTTGGACACGTAATGAGAATGGACGAGACGCAATTTTTTTTTTTTTTCAACACCCCTTGTTACTTATGTTTAGAGTTATTTACATTGATTTGACAACTTTTCCTTTTGCTGAAGCTGAGCTTCATTTTAAGGAATTTTTGCGGTATTGGTATTTTGTTTGTTTGATTATTTCATTCTTATTGTAAGAAAAATGTTGGGGCACACTTTATTTTTCTGTTTGTTTATCTTTTACAGCTAATTCTATCTAATCTAATAAGCTTAACTAAAACCTTAAACTAAATTTCGTGTTTATTTCACATTCTGCTCTGAGTTTCTCTCCACTACTTTCTGCCATCTAAGTGGGGGTGGTACTGGTGTTAGTGTCTTAAATAGTGGGTTTGCTAGATAACCCAGCGAGTCTAGGAATTTTATATGTCTCCTCCTGATAAATTCCGGGACCGTTGGTAAATCCAGCAGGGCGTGAAGTTCATGAGCCTTTTTCTTCTTCCACGCCGTTGTCCTTACCATCTTCCGGAGCATCGAATCTTGAAACACCTGGAGGAGCCGCTGCGTGCCACCGGTGAGATGTGTGAACAATGGAGCCCCGTATAGCAGTGCCGGCCTCAGTATACTCTTGTATACTTGTAATTTAAAGCGGAGTGAAAGCGCTGGCGAAGTCAGTAGGTGGTGAAGACGTTAAGATCTTCTCCTGATCGACCTGGTCTTTTGATATAAATGGGTACTATGTTTGAGATGCCGGTCAAGCTTCATACCCAGGTATACTATGGAGGTGGAAGGTGAGATGACGGTGTCTGCCACCTGGAGAGTCCTCGGCAATGCTGATTTCTTGCCCTGTTGGTCCGAGAACACCACACAGTCCGTTTTAGCTGGATTGACCTGTATGTTGAGGTTTTTCAGTTGTTGAACTATCTCTTAACAGATTTTCTCGGTCTGTTTTAGTGCATGTTTGGCGCTCATACTGGTGCTGTAGATGGCTATGTCATCTGCATATACAGCGACGGTCGCTGTTCTGTAGTTTTTTCCAACTGCCTCAGCAGTATATATTGAAAACAGTACTGGAGAGAGGACTGCTCCTTGTGGCACTCCACACTTCATAGCGATGGTCCGGAGATTGCTCATCGCGAACTCGCACAGAGATGGTCCTGTTGTCGAGAAAGGAGACAATAACACTGTAGAGCTGTTCAGGGCATTCGAGGTCTATGAGCTTACGACATAGAATACCGTGTGACACAGAGTTGAATGCCTTTGTACAGTCGATCATAGACGTTGCCGTGTTCCGGTTGAAGCTGGTGTTCACCTAGGTTTGTAGCTTCATAAGATGGTGTTCCGTACTTAGATGGGCATGAAAACCGGTCTGTTCGTAAGGAATTACGGAGTTTTCATCACAAAATTCCCTCAGATAATTCAGGATGATCTTTTCGTAAACCTTACCGAGGTGCGGCAGCAGGCTGATTGGTCTGTAGTGTTCTGCCACGTTCCCTAGCTTATTCGGCTTGAGTTGTGGAAACAGGATGGCATGTTTCCATTTTTCGGGGAAATAACTCAGCCTCAAGCACGAATTGTATAAGTTTGTGAGATGAGCGATCCCATTCCTTGGAAGTTGTTTTAATAGTACCGTCTGTACCCTTGGAGGGGGGGGGGATTTCTGTAGGTGGGGAGGCTGTGGATAGTAGGTGGGGATGGCTGTCTGCGCATACTCGACTAGTGCTGCCGTGAAGTCCTCAATGTAGTCATTTACTTCCTCCACTGTTCGCAGGGTAGGAACTTATCGCAGCCTAGTATTTAAATTTCTTCACCGTCGGTTCGAGTCTTCTTCCTTGAACTTTATAGATCACAGGCTGATGATCCGACGAGACGAAGTCTGAGACAGTGCACTCCGTGATATGGTGTGGCTGCCTTGTTAATAGGAGATCGATGGTCGACTTAGAGCCATCTCTAAAGTGGCGGAAGGTGTGAGTGGCTGGGTGAACAGCTGTAAAAGCTGTTTTTACCAGCTGCCTTCCTGCCGGGTTTGCCGTTGTGTTATGCCATAAACTGTGTCTGGCATTCAGGTCTCCTACCAACCAGTGATTGGTTTTTGTCCCGCAGGTGTCGATGAGTTGCCGTAGCTCTGTCATTGATCCCCTTGGACGCCGGTATATGCCCGTGATGTATGTTGGCTGATTCATGAGCACCTTAACGGTGACATGACTGGACGAGACGCGATGGCCCCTTCGAGCACTTAAATACTGTCCTGAGAAGAGAAGAAGACGTGGAAGACCTCGGAAGCAGTGGATGGGAGGGGTCAGAGAAGAAATGGCAGCTACAGATCTGACGAAGGAAGATTGTTTTGACAAGAGATATTGGAGGGAAGGCGTATAGGGGACCGAGATATGATAAAATCGCAAAACACGATAATTAAAAAAAATAATACTGATGGTTGAATAGTAATTTATCTAGAAATCGAGATGTTTCAATATTTATTGAAATGAGTATTAAATATATTAAAACGATAAAAAAGTAAAATTACCTAAAATGCCTCCATATAATGAAACTTGGCAGAACAGTAATAACATTTGATTTGAGAGACTTTTGTTTGAAATATTTTTAAAATTACCTAATTATAATATTTTTCACCAATTTGGGTTTTGCTATAATTTGTTAAATTAATAAATGTTCCATATATTTACAGTGACCTTAAATAGTACCATTTCAATTATCGAAACCTTAATTTAGAGACAGAGGCAGCCGTCCAGTGATCCAACTATAACAGATCCGAGATAAGGATTAGCTAGCCATTGTCCCTTTGTAGATGAAGGGCTTTGATGGTGCGGATCCTCCATTGTCAAGTCCATAATATGACCCTCTGTACTAATACAGGAAGGCATTAGTCCACTTATCCGGGAATCACGTTAAGTGCAAAATGTTCCACAAAGTAATAAATGTTTAAATTTCAACATGGTATATATTTCTTATTACTTCCTTGTACGAAGTAAAGTAAGTATTGTAATTCCGAAAATTTTCGGTTTTCAGAATTCAACGGAAATATCCATTTTGACTATCTCTGAATCCATTTTGACTAGTTTTGTTGAAATTTTGTATTTCGAATTGTTGTAAAATCTAGTTGTGAACCTCCCTTCTTGGTTGCTGCTGGTACACCGGAAGTGGTACTTCACTTGAATGTCATATTTGATTTCCATCAAAAATTACATTAAAATACTATGCAAAACTTCTCAAATTTAGTATTTATAACTTATAAATTGATCTAAATAACATACTAGATTTTAGTCTAAATTGGAAAACTGGAAGCGTTACTTTACTTGAAGGTCATATTAGACTTTCAACAAAAATGATATCAAAATATAATGTAAAATATCTCAAATTTGGTAAATAGGACTTTTATATCGATATGAATGTATTAACTATATTTTGGATAAAATTAGTGAGCCGAAAAGGGTACTTTACTTGAAGGTCATAATAAGCTTACATCAAAAATTATATTTAAATTAAAAATCATATGTTTCGGTAATAAAGGTTACAAACGCGATTTGTTTACCAATCCAATTAAACATTTTTATTTCTTGTTTCAAGTGTTAAAATTGAGTATAAAATACTGGTTTTCCTCTCCATTTGCGAGATGAACTAGTCTGCTGCAGGAGAATAAGATATTAGTTAAGTGGGTTTTTCGCTTAAAATGTCAAAATTGTCAATTTCCAATGCTTTACCTAGTGATATTGACAGTTTTAATGTTGTCAGGGAACATGAAGAAATTTCTTGGAAACTTATTACCTACTGAAGGAAAACGACATATAATAACGGAATGAGACCTCCAGTAACAAGAGTGTGTGTTTGTGTGTGTGTGTGTGTGTATGTGTGTGTGTGCGTATGTGCATGTGTGTTTGTGTCAATATATGGATGTCGGGACGCCGAGTGCCGTTTTTACTGCAATCTTCGGAAACTGGTAACCAAAATCAGTATCACTTTTTGAGCCACGGATTTATAATTTAATAGTCGTACAAGGAAGTCAGTCTTGCCCACATCAGATAGTTTCTATCACCTTAATAAAAAATTGAATAATACCAGGATGTATTCGTTGTAATCAACTTTGGATTCTTGAATATGTTTAATCATCCTCAATCGTTAAATTATTAAAGGATCAAGATCAACCTAACGTGCCCAATTAATGAAGGCTGAGTATGAGTCAGGAAGTCTTCAGATCTTAGAGTCTATCTTCTTCTTCTCCTTCTTATTCCATTGGCTCAACAGGCCATTACTGGTCTCTGGACGCCTCCAATAATTTCCGCCAGTCTGCTCGCTGTTGTGCAGAAGTTTTTCAGTCTCTGTCCCACAGGATCCTGCGGGCATCCTCCGTTACGCCATCCATCCATCTAAGACGCGGTCTTCCTTTACACCTGGTACTATGAATGTCCTCTCTTTTTTCTCGGGATCTCATCCTCTGACTTTCAAACTTGATGGCCCGCCCACCTCAATCTCCCCAGCCTTATATACTTCACAATGTCAGGTTCACCAAGGAGGTTATATATTTCTTGATTAATTCTCATGAGGTATATTTAACCGATTCTCCTAGGTCCATAAACGCACCGCAGAATTCTTTTCTCAAAAGCCTGTAAACTTAGCTCATCCGACCGTAATATTACCATGACTCAAATCCGTACGCCAGAACCGGTCTGATCAATGTCTTATTCAGCCGTAATTTTTTGTCCTTGTCAGATATTTACTCCTCAATTGCCTTCCTATACCAAAGTAATATCGGTTAGGAATAACTTTTCTCCTCTTAATTTCCTTTGAGATGTCATTTCCCGCAGTTATCTTATCACAGTAAGACCCCAGGTGCACAGTATCCGCCAAGATGCCAGACTCGGAGGTCATATAATTGGTTTTCGTTGCATTTACGCGTAATCCCAGTTGTCCGAATATAGCTTCTAGAGCAAGGAAGGCCTCACGTACTGCAACCTAAAATCTTCCGACAATGTGCAGATCATCCACGTAACCAAGGATCTGAACCATTCTATTAAACACCGTACCTGTTGTCTGAATCCGTGCAACCCGCGCCGCTTTCTCCAATGCAATGAAGAGCAGGCACGCCAACGCATCTCCCTGTCTCCGCCATTCGTTGCAAAGCTCACCTCTGACAATTCTCTCTTTACACGCACCACATAAATGAATTCCACCATAGATAATTTAATCAATTAAATCAGTTTCTCTGTAATGTTTATTTCTCTCATAGCTTGATAAAGAGGTTTACGTAATACGCTGTCGAAGCAGCTCTGAAATCCACAAATAGGTTATGCGTATGAATGCAATATTTTCAGCTTCTTTCCAAAATAATATGGAGTGAGAAGATCTGATAGACTGTTGATCTATATTTGTGGAATCCGCACTGATATTTTCCAGTAAATCCTCCACATGCGCAGAAGTCGCATGTATAAAATGTTTGAAAATATTTTATTCGCGGACACACAACGGACAATCAGTTCAGTGCGAGCCTTCGACTTGACAACACCTATTAGAGTGATCTACTGTGCTAGCAGTACTATCCCTTCACACCTTGCTTAGATTAGCGCCCTCAAGCTGTCAAGGTCCAAACTTATCCCTTGGACCCAACCTTGTCAGCTACCCGTAAGGGTATGGGCAGCGTCGCTCTAGTAAGGCAATGTAGTACCTAGTAGAGTGAGCTGGTGACAGTCGGGAGTGCGTTGTGACAGTCGTGAGTGGGTTCTTACGGTCCGTCCACTAAGGTCGGCCAGTTCAAGTTAGTGAAAGAACAATTAATTATGGCACGGCGAAAACCACAGGTTCCAGTTACTGCCACAGAGGCAGCGGAAGGCACTTTTACACGCCGAACGAGAAGCCAACTTAAGATCATAGATAACCGGGCCACTACGGAGGTTATAACAGTGCCCACCTCCAATCAGTTTAATGCTCTGTCGGGATTGGCTCAGGAGTCTTCATCTGAAGTACCAAAGAAGACGGCGCCGGTACCACCCATCGAAATGGCCAGTAAATATTCCATAACGATGGTAAAAACTTTCCTGGCCAAAATAAAAACTGAAAAATATCTCCTGAGACAGACAAAGGGAGGTATTCAAATCCACCTGGAATATCTACAGGAGTGGCAGAAAGTGTTGTCAGGCTTTAAGACCCTCGACATAAGACATCACACCTACGCTCCAAGAGCAGGAAAAACAATGAACAGATTTGTCGTTAAAAATCTGGAGACCACCACGCCGGATGAAGACATCAGAGAAGCGTTTAAACCCCTAGAAGTAACAGACGTGAGGAGGCTATACCGCACAGACGAAACTGGTAAGAAGACTCCTCTGAATCCAGTCGTCATCACGGAACCCATCTCCGTCACCATCGATGACATTAGGAAAATCAAACATATTAACAAATGCATTTTCCACGTCACCGCTTATGTACCAAGGAAAGACGTAGGTCCACCGCAGTGCTACAAATGCCAAAGATTGGGGCACATAAGGATATAAGGAATCTGTGTCAGATGCGGGGAAAACCACAACATTCAAAAATGTCCCAGAACAGGAACCCCTAAATGCTCCAATTGCGGCGGAGATCATGTCGCATCTTGTAGACAGTGCAAGGCTCGTCAAGAAATAATGAAGATGGCCGAGCAAAAGAAAAAGGAGAAGACGGCAACCAACCAGAAGCCAGCAAATCCCCCCACCACCAGACAACACAGGATGACTAGTGAGGACACTACCTATTCCTCCCTACTCCGACCCCCACTCCTCCACCAATAGAGGACGTCGCTGAATCCCCACCACTACCTCCATAGATCTCCGACCACCCCCACCACACATCCTAGCCCACCTCTTCCATACCCAACCGGCAGACAACCAGATACCAGTCGGCACCAAATCAAATGTCACTATGGACCAACTGATGCAGCTTATGTTCAACCTAGACCAGATGAATAGACCCTCTCCATAGTAAACTACAACTGCTGTCGTATACACAACAAGATTGAAGAGGTTAAAGCACTCTTGCCTAGTACACAACCGACGGTGGCCATCATCACTGACACCAGGCTGCAAGGACAACCGCCCAGATTTCGACGCTATTCCGTAGCAACCGACGACGCACACGATCCTCATGGAGGTGTACTGATCGCAGTGAGACATGGTGTCCAGTGGCAAAAGATTCGACTCCGTATCTCACGGCATTTTGAGAAAATGAAGCCGGAACAACTCCATGAGTTCTTTGACTTACCGACAGTGCCTGAATTCATCAAACGCAGACACATAAAATTTTTTGATTCACTAAATACATTGACCAATCCCCTCTTCAAGACCTTAACACCAGCGTCAGCTCCTGAACGTTGGCAACAAAAAATGCTAGAATATAAGATTAGTTTTAAGTAAAAAGTAGAACACTTAACTGTGCCCCAGCACTTAAACATTTCAAGCAAATTGTAAACTCAAACCTAACCCAACTCAAAGAATCTTTAAAATGTAGTAATACTATAGAAAAAGGAGACAGAAAGAAACATATAAAAATATTCAAAAGGGGTTTTGAAAAAAAAAAAAAGGGTAGGGCGTAGGACCATAAACCCATCACAATAAAACGTGTTTTTTACAAGCACCAAAACATGATTCAGGAACATCGGAATACTTTAATATTTAACAACCTCTGACCGTGAAGTGTAAAAAATCTCTCAGTAACCACGGCATGTTCAATATTAACACTAATTGCAAGCCACTGATACGGTAATGGATAAAGTTAGAAAATTCAATAAACCGTTAACAGCATTAGAAATAGTTGACGAACCTCAATAGATAGCTTATGTTCTGCAACGGAAGGAACTTCTATAAACCAATAGCTTGACGACCACGATATCATAAATTTGAACTAACCAATATTAGTCTGATGAAAGTTGATTAAGATGGTATTGTATCAGTATTCATCATTGCGTAGGTATTTATATATATATATATATATATTATATATATATATATATATATATATATATATATATATATATATATAATATATATTATATATTATTATTATATATATTATATTATTATATTATATATTATTATATATTACATATATATATATATATATATATATATATATATATATATATATATATATATATATATATGTCAGAGACTAGAATTATTCATTTTAAAAAATATATACAGAGTTTTCATTTTATGACGGCTCAAACGCATTTTATGGAAAAACTGTTGGTTCTGTGAGGAAAAAAGTGTAGAGCCTAACGTTTTCTTCCAGAATAAACCCATTATTAAATGTTAATTGATTGAAAATCATTAAACATATCAAAACGCAGGTTGCATCATTCATTGTCTCTTTGATTACCCTTTAAAATGATGTGCATATATATGGGGATCATCTGCTAGTCTCACAGTTTAGACGTGCGTACACTGCGCGAAATAATGAAAAAAATTCGGGCAGAAGACGTTCTCCTCTACATTTTTTTCCTATGGCATTTTTCTCTCAGAAGAACCGTTTTTTTTTTCTAAAATTCGTTTAATCCTTCTTAAAATGAACACCCTGTATACCCTGTGTATACTCGCTAATATTTACACAAAAACATGGTGCAGATCGCCAAAAAATTGAATCAGAATAAAAAAAATCAGTAATTTTCGGGAGTTACATTCTTCTGTGTAAAACGGTTGATTTCGATTATTTTAAATGTTTTTGTTACTATTGTTTTCATTTTATCTTATAGTTTCACATGTACTCATTGTTTTACCTTTACAATAATAAGTACATTTGTAACTTTAACATGGAAGATTTCAGAACTTTCTAATGCCGTAACCTATTCGTAATATTAGCATTTAGAAATACTGTCGAAAAATAACAAAAACTAAAAATCGAATTTTTCACATTCGTAAGTTTAACATAACACCTACGATATACTCAGATTTAAATTTCAATAAATCATGATTTGTCAGTGGATTTCAACCATTATAAAATTGAAATTTTCCTCCAGCAGTACAGCGTATTAGAGAAATTTACATCCAAGACAGTCAATTCCGAAGGATCCCGATCGGCTTACATTTTATCAATGGAATATATGCGTTAACGTCATTTCTTATTCATAACATTGATGCTGCCTGAATTTAGAATTTGGATTTGCATACCTTCCCAATACTTGTTTTAGTATTCCACAATACTAGTTCTACTTTATCAAGATCTCTTTATTAGCATTAAAATATTAATTCAAGTATAATAATAATTATTATAGAATTTTAACTTTGTTTATTACTATCTTCTTTTTACTTCCTTGTACGCAGTAAAGGAAGTATTGTAATCGCGAAAATTTTCGGTTTTCAGATTTCAACGGAAATATCCATTTTGACCATCCCTGAATCCATTTTTACTAGTTTCGTCGTGGCGTCTGTATGTGCGTACGTACGTTCGTTCGTATTTCACATAACTCAAAAACGGTTAGCCGTAGAAAGTTGAAATCTTGTATTTAGAATTGTTGTAAAATCTAGTTGTGAACCTCCGTTTTTGGTCACTGGTTAATCACCGGAAGTGGTCATAATTGATTTCCATCAAAAATCATATTATTATACTTTGCAAAACTTCTCAAATTTGGTATTTATAAATTACATATTGATTTAAATAACATACTAGATTTTGGTCTAAATTGGAAAACCGGAAGCGGTACTGTAGTTGAAGGCATATTAGACTTTCATCAAAAATTATATTAAAATATAATGTAAAACATCTCAAATTTGGTAAATAGGACATTTATATTGATGTGAATGTATTTACTATATTTTGGTTAAAATTGGTGAGCCGAAAGGGGTACTTTACTTGAAGGTCATAATAACCTTACATCAAAAATTATATTTAAATTAAATACATAAATCATATGTTTCGGTAATAAATGTTACAGTCGCAGTTTGGTTTCCAATCTAATTATACATTTTTATTACTTGTTTTAAATGTTAAATTTGAGTGTAAAATACTGGGTTCCTCCCCATTTGTGATATGAACAAGTCTGCAGCAGGAGAATTAGATATAAGTTGAGTGGGTTTTTCCGCTTAAAATGTCAAAACTGTCGGTTTCCAATGCTTTATCTAGAGATATTGACTGTTCTAATGTTGTCACGGAACACGAAGAAATCTCTTGGGAACTTGTTACCAAATGAAAGAAAACGACTTATAATAACGGAATGAGACCTCCAGAAATAAAAGTATGTCTGTGTGTGCCAATAGATGGATGTCGCGACGGTGGGTGTCATTTTTGAGATACTGCAATCTTCGGAAACTAGTAAACAAATTCAGGATCATTTTTTGAACCACCGATTTATAGTACAAGGAATTGGCGTACAAGGAAGTCATGTGTTGTCCACATCAGATATTTTTAACTATGAAACAAAAGCTGTCGAAAGGAACGTGTACTAAGGTGAAAAGTATAATAGAACGCATTGCGACTTCATCATGGTGTTTAACATAATAGTAGTAAACTTTCCCTGTTGATATTAAAATTTGATGAGCCCACGGAAGAAAGGGAGAGTCGCTCGTAATATATTTCGAGAAAATCATGTTATAAAGTTTGGAGCTACTACTTTCAAACGCTTCTAACAAACCGACCATCCACATTTGCGGCAGTTTCTATTTACCATCTTTTTTTCTCTTTTTCTTCAGTAACTCTGTGAGAGAGCTGTTTATTTATTTAACATACATGCTCCATGCTCATAGAGAGTTATGCGATGCCGAACGAATTGAATTAAAAAAAAGGAAAGGACTGAGAAATAACTATCACGACTTCTGAAACAAGGCTGTTTATTCATAGAAGTAATCCTCCTTATATACAATCGGAATGTTGTTTACATTCCAGGATGGTATTAAGGTTGATACTGCCACGCTCCGGTCTTTAACTCTCCCTCTCCTCCCCCGCCAGTTTACGGGGATCTCCGTAAACTTTACCATATATTCAACTTTACCTTGTTGACTTCCTCACAGAGCGGAGCGGACAGTCAATCGAATCTTACTACCTTACATCTGATCTTTTAACAAAACAAACAAAACAACAAAAAAGAAAAAAAAAACTTAAAAGTCCTACTGCAACGTATACAATTCTTAATAAACAAAAAGAAAATCTGTTATCACTAGCTTATGCTTAACGTAAAGCTCACAATTCTTACTATTTATCACTACAAAAAAAAGCTTTTATTTACGCACTACCACACACAAAAATTAAAACAAAGGGTTCTTACAGCTACACTTGCACTAAAAAAAAAAACTTTCTTAAGCTCTGGCACAAATAAAATTTTGTTATGGCTACAAAGAAAAAAAAATTCCGTGTGCAGAGACGGGGGTACTCCCGTTCACACTGGTTCTACCAGAGGGAGTTTCAATTGTTCAATGCGAACCGTTAGTCTCTTTCTGGGTTCTTTGATGCTCTCAATGGTTACTATGTTATGTTCCCTTATAACTATAACCCTAAACGGGCCCTCGTGCCGCGTCAATTCTTTCCCTCTATTAGATCCCATTCTTCGGTAGACGGTTGTCCCTATCCGTATCTCTCCCATCCGATCTCGTACCTTATGTTCTCTCTCTCTGCCCTTCTCCGTTTCTCCCGTTCTATTTTCCCCCGTACTCTCTCCCAAACCTTCGCTATCTCTAACCTATTACTGACGATTGCCTCCGCCGTTTCTTCATCAGCGGCCGTACTCCCGCAATCTCGTCTCCACCCTCGCACTCCGAACAAAACTTCGATGGGTGAGTACCCCGTGATAGAGTGTATTGAATGCTTATATGCAGCTACGGCTTTTCACATAGCTACATGTCGACCTGTAGCTCTTTTAATGGTGTGTATCCTGTGGGTGTCTCTTCCTGTCTCCCTCTTGGTGGGTGTCGGTCGTACTTCGTGCGCAGACAAACTTCACACGCCCTATAGACCTTGATGGTCTTCTTCATTCCACACCAAAAATATTTCCTCCGCAACGCTTGTAGCGTCTCGTGTACCCCGCGATGGTTCGTTTTCCCTTCATGATACGGTAACGTCACAGCGTTTCCACCATGTATTTACATCGAATAAACGTTCTGTCCACTCCAATTCGTTCAGCTCTCCAAATTCTTTTAATTTTCTCCCATATAGTGGCATTTCCTACGTAGAGATGATGGGTTTTCCCCGGTTCGTCTTCTCGCGCCCCTGGATGTGACCAGATCGTGTTAATTTTATTCTTCCCATATTTGCTATATGCTATTTTCATCATGCCCGAGGTCCTCGTCTTCCAGATCACCTGACGCCGTTTATCGGTAACGATTTCCTCGATTTCTTCTATTTCTACCGGCGTCTCCTCCTCCGAGCTCTCTTCTTCTGGAGACTACTCTCCTCCCTCCGCCTCTGCCGTAGTGTGGTCACCCTCTTCGCCTGGTCTCCATTTGCTCAGAAATTGCCGTACGTTTCTTGATGTTTCTCCGCTATCTTCTTCGATGACGTTGACCATGATGGCTCTTGACAACCAGTCTGTCACTGTACTTTCCTTCCCCGGCTTATAACTTATTTCCATATTGAACTCCTTCCATCTCGCGACTCTCGCCGAGGATTCCTTTAGCCTTCCTACCCATTGAAGCGGTCTGTGGTCGGTGTGGACCCGGAACCTTCTTCCGAAAACATATGACCATTTTAGACCTAAAATGGTCAATAGCCCATACTATCCCCAGTAGCTCTCTCTCTCCAAGCCACTATACCTCGTTTCCGCGTCGGTTAGGCGCCTGCTAGCATATGCTACGGGACGCTCTCCTCCCACACCCTCCTGAGATAACACGGCTCCTATTGCATATTCGCTGGCGTCCGTGGTAACGGTAAATTGTTTAGTGAAATCCGGAAACGCCAGTACCAGCTCCTCCTGCAATTTCTCCATGCATTTTCGGATATTATCCTCCATCACCGGTGTCACGGTTAGTTTGGCCCCTTTCTTTAGTAAATTATTAAGCGGCACTAAATATTCCGCCATTTCGGGTACAAATCTCCTATAGTAATTTAACGTTCCCAAGAGTCTGCGGATCCCTTTTACATCTCGCGACACCGCCATCCTCCTAATCGCCTCTACCTTCACCGCGTCGGGCTATACCTCTTCCCCGAAAATGGTATGGCCTAAAAAATTGATTTGTCCCGTTGATTTTTCTCTGGACAGTTTTAACCCGAATTGCCGCACCCTCTCGAATGCACTTCTCAAATGTTGTACGTGATCGGCCTCGGTTATGCTGAAAACCAGTAAATCGTCCATATAGACTTGACATACCCCCTCATCTATACCTCTCAGGAATTCGTCCATCAGTCTCTCGAAGGTGATTGGGGCTTTCTTTAATCCGAACGGCATTCTGGTGAATTCGTAATATCCCCTTTCAAACGTAAACGCTGTTTTGTGTTGGTCCTGTGGGTGCATCCTTATTTGGTGATATCCCGCTTTGAGATCTAGAGTGCTGAAAATCATCGCCCCACTAAGCCTGTCCAAAATGTCCTCGAACCGAGGGATTGGATATTTTTCATCCATTGTGTTTTCTTTTAATTTTCTATAGTCTATGACTACCCTATATTTCTCTTTAGTTTCTCCTGGCGCGCTCTTTTTCCTTACTGTCCACAATGGACTATTGTACGGTGATGTACTATTAACGATAATGCCCTCTTTCTTAAGACTCTCTAGTTCTTCTCTAATATGCTGTCTCAGAGCCTGCGGATACCTCCTTTCTTTCACATACGACAACTCTGTCCTGCTTTAACGGGATCTCATGGACCGTCCTCTCTGTCACTCCTAACGTACTGCCCTCCTTAAAGAAAATATCCCCAAACTCTTTCTGTACCGTTTCTCTCCAGTCTTCGACCCTATTTACCGCTCTTATTCGCGCTTTCTTATCCCTTGCAACCCTCTGGCATTTATTTGTCGTTTCTCCTAACCTAATACTCCACTTCTCTTTACTATTCTTTACTCGTGCTCTTCCTGTCCCAACAGATCGCAACCCGCTATAGTCCGGTACTCCCAAGTCATTTCCCCCACTATGTGCACTTTTATCTTTCCCTTTTTCGCCACCCACCGGTTTAGACCGATTACCGCCTCTCCTTCTACCTTGCACGCCCCCCTTCCCCCAGAGTGATTAATTTACACTCGCATTTCTGACCCCGGAGTGCCCCTTCTCTGCCACACAGTTTCTCCAGCGCACCTCGGGTCATAACAGTGTTTGAGTTCCCTGTGTCCAGCAGGCATCTCACTCCCCCATGATTCTCCGACGTCTTGGCCTGTATCCTCGCCATAAGGCGATCACCACCCTTCAAAAAATGGTTTAGCTCACCTATTTCGCCGCCGAAGCGCTCCAGATCGGAAATCACCCTCCGCAGGTCCTGCGATGTCGCTGTCCTTAGCTTCATCCATTCCAGAGCGTTGGCATGAGTTCCGCCATGGTTTCTCGTCGTAGTGGTATTAAGGTATACTGCCACGCTCCGGTCTTTAACTTATTTATATGTGTGTATATATATATATATATATATATATATATATATATATATATATATATATAATATATTTATATATAATATATATATATATATATATAATAGTTATTTATATATATATATATATATATATATATATATAAAGAACGATAATAATAGACAATATTACAAAAAAGAAAATAAATAAAATAAAATAAGATTTTAGAGGTAATGTCCAATTTAATATTTTGAAAACAACAGAATATATATTTTTGATTTTAAGTGAGTTTTCATTTTATTATCCAACTCACAATCAGATCTAGAAACGGCTTCCTTTAAACTTTAATGACACCTCGCCCAGATTGAAGTTTTGTGCAATCAATGGTGGATTTATGTCAATGAATTAATAGGTGACTTTCACCCTCCTGGACAGATCCTATCCACCCCTTCCTTTTGAGCAATATTCCATTGTACATTTCCAACGAAGGGCAGTATTTTAGATTTGAACTAGAAAAATGCATAGAACCCCCAAATGTAACTCGCAAGACTATAATTCAATATATGATTCAGATAACCATTTCAATTACCAAGTAGGCTCTAACTTTTCAGTTAGCAACAAGTTTCATAAATAAAGTGCTACTATCGGCTTAAAATATTTTAACTAATCTCATTGGTCTCCTTGAAAAATTTGTAAATTACTAAATAAAATTAATTATTTTTAAACTTCATTTCAAAATTAAATGGAATGAATAATTGAAAGGATTGCAATCCTCTTTTCGGAAGAGGACGAAAAGCAATTTAAGTGATAAAGGATGAACTTAAAGGATTTTATTTTCCTGGGATGTTTTTTACCTTCTTTACCCGGTGAGAGTAAGTCACTTGTAGCTAATTGCAGCCTTTGATCACTAAGCCTTCCATCCTAACAATGGTAATAACTAATCTTGTACAACAAAAATCAGTCTCCAAAGTAAATGAGACTGAAAAATCCTTCGCATTGAGATTTATATGACATGAATTTATAGACCCAAAAACATTATAGACCAACTGTTAGGGGGCATATTTTTTTGGAATGTAATCCGCTGGAGATTAATAATAACAACTAATGAAGTTATTTCAAATGTCTGGACAAAAAATTATTAACGACAAGAAAATAAAAATACCTATTACCGATATACACTGACAGGGATAAATATATAAATAAATATTGAAAAACAAAAAAAAATAAATTTGAAATCTTGAATTGAACTTAATTATTCTCGTAAATGAACTATTTAAAAATAAGAGGGTGTGTTTCATCAAAAATGATAATTTGCTTCTCCTAGAGTTACAATAAAATCATTACAATCATTAAAATAATTATTTTGTTTACAACGTGTGAAAATATTTCTGCTTTAGTTAATTATCAAATCCCTTCAAAGTTTACATTTATCTATTTTTTATTAATACTAAAGATGACAGACGGTTAATTTTTCAAACAAACAAAATTTAAGGTACTTTAGAGTAAGCCAATTTTAAAATTCGGATATTAAGCTCTATCATACTATTTCAATGAGGATAAGGCCCAGCTGATAGTAAAGACCATTTAATTGTGCATTGATATAACTAGTTTGATCAAAATCAATAGAGTCTTTTTTGAAGAAATTGCATATCTGTGTAAAACCGTAGATATAAAGTAGCAACAATTTTGGAGAAAAAGTTGGCGTAACATCCTAGGCATACTTCTATCTTAAATACGTAATTTTGGTTTCGTAAAACTTTTCGTTTTTGAGCTAGACTTATCACAAACGGATTCGAAATTTTGCTCGATTACAAAACTTTTCTTTACTTGGGAATATTTCATATACAAGTAATATGTGTATATATAGAACAGAATAGAATTGAAAGAAAACTTATTTCTGGGAGGAAGTCCCCTAAGAATAAATATGTTGTACAGACAAAAAAAATAACAATTCTGGCTTACATATTGAAATAAAAAAATAAGAATTATAAAAAATATAAAAAGAAAAAAAATTCTTGTGAAGCAATATAGAAGAGTGCTAATAAAAAGTTAACTTACATTCACCCGTTTAGCGGAACATTATGATTAAAATCATTATTTACATCTCACAGTGTGAAAAATATATATATATATATATATATATATATATATATATATATATATATATATATATAAATTTACATTTTAATACGATACAGAAAAAAAAAATAATAATATAAGCACACAGGAAAAATAGTGAAAGAAACAAAATAAATATCTAAAACACATTTAAACAAAATTAACAACATAAAGAGCATATTACGTCAAATTTAGAGCATACAACATATATAACAGTATATGTATATGTAATATGTATATATAACAGAGCATATAACAATCAAATTGTAAATGACTTTGTAGAGAAAATAATTTATAGATAAAAAGAAAGTATTCCTTGAGATTTATAAATCAAACCACGAACTTCATTAACAAATAATATACATAAAACGTACGTAATGTAAACTGATGTATTACAGTACAATGCTATGGTTAGCCAGTGACCGACTGGGTTGCGAGCAGAAATTGGAACAGGAGGGTTTAAAATGTGGCTAAGGAAGAGGCACATATATATATATATATATATATATATATATATATATATATATATATAATACGAATATATATATTCATAAGAACATAGTAATTTTAACTTTTTTAAATATATTCTCCAGTAACTATCTGTTTATGCAGCTCATATCTCATCACAAACGAGAACGATCCTCGTAACGTTGGCAGCACAAGTGTGTTATCTTTCCATATACACATGCAAAGATAACACTTATATAGTGTTAGATCCACACACACATCTATCTATTAGTGTAATGCTTTATAGGTATATATAAAACATTGTATTACAGTAATAATCAGTCGTTTAGGAATCTTCTACTGCATTAAAAACTATTAATCTAAAAATATGGTATATACGTCAAAGTAAATTTATCCATACAACTTATCAAAGTAGCCTACATTTATCAGACACGTAATAATGAAGATTTACAGGGCTTTTAGGACGAGGCATAATTATAAAAACTTTATGGCAGAGGATTTAGAGCTTAAATCACAGATGGGAGGAAACACGTGTCTCACCATCGATTTTAATAACAGACAATATATGCCGTGTCATACTGCTCCAATAAACTGAAATACTGACAGTAGCCGGTTCATATACTACAAACAAGGAGTGTCCATATACACAATACTGAACATTCAAAATGTATGCACAGAATCCACTAGAATCCAAACAGAAAACTTTGTTTAAGTGACTTACAGACGAAATACGATAAATTCAATTAATAAAGATCAAAGAATTAACATGAATTCTCAGCAGCTAACAGGCTCATCGATTCGCTAATTTGCGTTAAACAAAAATGAAACTTCCATTAATCTGATTTAACTAACGACTGAAACGAACATTGAAAAATAAAGAAAGACGACTCTTGAGTAAATATCGCCTGGGAGCTATTCCTAGTAATTGTGAAAAAATAAAAAGTAAACATTTCAAGCTGTCATAGTTACTTACTCATCGCGAGCCTTCCAAAAAAGTTTTGTATACATTTTGCGGACGATGGCCACTGTTACATATTAGATAGCTTTATGCAAAATGGGTCCGAAAATTGAATAATGTACTATAAAACAGTCCTTATTCATTTCTATGGAGATAAAATAATAGAAGAAAATCGGGTAATAACACACTTAGCTAGTCCGCACGCAGATCATTGAAGAATCTAAGGATGGGAGATTTGTACGCCAGCTCTTTATAGCCAAGGTCGATGATTTTCCTTTCCTTTATTTTATTTTTATATATATCTATATAATATATATATTTTATATATATATTATGAGATCATGATAATCTAATACAAAAACTGTTTAAAAAAAAAATGTATAAATTTGAAAATGCCAAATAAATTCTAGGCCTTATATTTTTCTACCTATATTTTTTTTATGCTTTTTAAATTCCAATGTTTATGCTGACTCTAATTTAATTAGTTAATTAATATATTTTTCATCGAATTCGGTAAGCAAAATTATTGGATTTTAATATATCACAATTAACGGATTTTTTTTTAAATTCTTGTTACAACATATTCTAGAGAAATTCAGTCGGTTGATATTTAATTAGGTATTCAAAGAATGTATATTTCATCAGAAATTTTCATTATTGGATGTTCAGAGCCAAAGCTTGACAAAACAATATTCATAATTTAATTAACCTGAGGTCGATTTAATCCTGATTATTTTTTATTTACAGGTCTATATATATTTTTATTTTAAATCAATAATGTCGATTAGCATTAAAATAATTATTTAAATAAGTCCATATTGTCCAATCAAATTGCCAAAAACAACTATCTATATTACCGAACTTTGAATTAAACTCTATCCAAAACAAAGGTTCTACAGAAAGTTATATTACATAGGTTTACAAAGACAGTGTATTTTACTACGCCATTATATCTGAAAACTGGGTTGCTCTAGATCAGTGATGTCGAACAAATGGCACGCATTAGTGAAGTGATTAGTGAAGTGCATGTCATAGGTGGCACGGGAATATTTTTTATGGCATAGGTCCGACATTTCAGGAGCCGTCGATGGAGATCAAATATTTTTCTCTCAAAGTGGTCTGGTTATTATCAACATCACTGAGCTTACCTTGGGTGCGATCAAGGACTCTAGTCAATAATGAAAAAAGAGGGCAACTAAAACTACGAACAAGAAAATTTGAGAGCTTGGAGATATTTTTTTCCATCAGTATTTTTATTGAGACTTTGTTCTCAGCAATAAAGAATATTTAGAAAAACAAAAGAAACCTCCTACCAGATGAAGTTAGTAACGTTTCCTCGACTTTGAAGTGCACAAAATATGAACCATCAACTGACCATCAGCTATCAATAATTTAAGAAATAATGTGTTATTTTATTGTTTGTAATAAATAAAGATATCCTTTTTTACAGAGTTAAAAATAGACTATTAAAATAGTACTTGCGCCATTTGATTGTCTGTGTTTTTATAATATATTATTCAATTTCGATTACAAAATGAATATCAAAAATATGACTACTTTTGTATTAGTAACTACTACAAATATCTAAAAGTCATAAATATTTCTATACGTTACAGGCCACCGATTTTAACCAAAATTTTTCAGAAGTTCAACTTCGGCGCGCCTCGATCAAAAGGTTCGCTATAACTGTTCTAGATAATAGTTCTGTAATATCCGAAATCACCGAGTCTCTTGTTTTATAGCTGCATTAATAATAAATGAAATGAAAATTCAAGCACAATTTAAATAAAGCTAAAGATTTTAAATCTTAATTAAAAATAAAAAAAAAATTTACACATTTTAAATCATATTTTTAATCAGCTTTCATACATCACGGACTTGGTTAATTCCTATTCCTAAAGTGCACAAAATCAAATCGAAAAACTGTTCTCCAATCATAGCACAAACAGACTTCAATCATTTCAAAAGCGCTCAGCTATGACTGGACATTTGTTTACAAACTATGATCAAAGAGGTGCTCCTGTGGCGACGGACAATGAACATCAAATGTTTGCCATGTATAACGCTGAACTATTAGCTGTTAATCGATCCGTGACATTCATAGAGCCTAAGTCGATTAGTCGAGCTGTAATTTGTTCTGACTCAAAATCAGCCCTCAAATCTACGCAGCTGGTTTATATTCCAGACTTTAGAAAAACTCAAATCATTGGAGAAGGCTGGTTTTATGGTCCAATTTTTATGGTTATCAAGCCATGTCGGTTTCAGAGGCAACAAGATAATATGGCAGATAATATAGCTAAGAGAGCTATCAAAGAGGACCATGAAGCCATGCTCCATGTTGGTCGGTTGATAATCACCATCCAATGCAAAGAAGTTATCTCTCTGATCAAAAAAAAGAATAGCAAGCGTGATAAACGATTTGGACTGCCACAAGGGATTGTGAGTTAAGGGTTGTGGAGCCATATGGTTCACCGAAAGAGTCCACAGATATGTTGTTCAGAAAAGAAGAAATGGTGCTGACCCGGCTGCGGATTGGATTTTCTAGGCTCAACCACGAGCACTTGATGAGGAAAGGAACACAACATGATTGCGTCACCACTGGAGTACAACTGACTGTCGTTCACATCCTGATCCAGTGTTACGCAGTTTTGAAGAGTTTATTCGAAATGACGAATTTATAAACAACATAATGCTGTTTCTAAAACAAACCAAAATCATCATATAAAATTTATTTATTCAGCAACATTGTAAATTTTTTTATTTCAAACTTTAAAACTGCAATATAGAGCGAAAATGACCAAGGTGATTGAAAAGCCAAATATTTTAAATCAATAAATCAGTATTCAGTCAGGTAAAAAAAAATTATTGGAATAAATTATTGGAATTAAAAAGGATACTTTTTAATTACATTGCTATTCAGTCTATAGCAAAAGGTGGAGATATACTACTCATACTACTGGACATACTACGTTCATATACTACCGCTCTGGTAGTATATGAAAACTATTAACCTTGCACGAATTTCTGTTAAGTTCACAGAGTATGGGTTCTCTTTTAACCGTTAAATTGTAATCTGAGAACATTAAACCACTGATAAATGATACCAGAAATCATTTGTATAATATATTCGATCGTAATCCGCGTTGCTAATTCTAATTCCTTAAGTCAACCGAACAAGGAGGAGATGGGATGAGAGACTAGTGCTAATCCAAACGGAAATCCTTAAATTAAAGGACTGACAAGTGTTTAGACAAGGGGCTTTTGTTCAGCCTCCGATCTTAACAGGATTAGTTGTGAGTGTTTCTTCCATCTGGAGGACGATTCTTTCGATTATGCTCTTCTGGGAGATTCTCTATGGTTATTTGTCTACGAGACCATCCAAATATTAAAATAAAATAAATAAAAAGAGTGAATAAAATATATTAAAATTGAAACGACAGACAAATACATCAAAGGCATGAGGTACGCAAAAGCACTCGGTGTTTTGGATTGACTAAACTCACTAATAATAATGTTATGTCTGATCCAATAATGTCTGGTCTGATCCACTTTCTTAGGTGGAGTGGGTTCAGAAATAGCATCCAAATATTTATGTTACATATTCCTATCGATTCCAGATGGGATCCGATCTATGAGAGAGAATGTATTTTATAATTAAGTTATAAGAAAGCATGATACCATAGATCTATTTACCAAGGGTATACTAGATTGAAACTAGGTTTTTATTATTGGATGGCCTATCCAAAGGTGTATAGACTGATTCGTATTTATTATATATGGTTCTGTCTATGAAATTAAACCTCAGATATCGGTAGGACTATTAATCTAATAACTTTACAAAAGGAAATTACGATATTTGATGGAATATACCAACATTGCTTTGGGGTTAATATATCTACTATTTGGTTCTGCTTATAAAATTTAAATAAAAAACAATCCAAGTTAAATCCAGGAAGTGTTTAAACAGCAATAATTGGCAAGGATACTATGGAATTGTACTAAAATATTCATACTTATTTCAATTTAAATTCGAAATTAACAAATCATAATCAAGAATTCCAACGAAAATAGATGATAATATGAAAACTAAATGATATCACAATGAAATTAAAGCAAATAATTTTAAAATAATGGCAAAAATCCTATTGGGATAATTTGATAATTTTCATTTTATTAATTGTCAGTGATGTTAAAAGTATAGTATTTTTATAACTGTTTGGTATATTAGTGCAGTGTAAAGATGTTTTTAGAATGTGATTTTTAAAGTAATGTTAATCGTTGATAATGTTCAAACAATGATTTTAATATAAATTGTATTGTAGATATTGGACTTGAAAATGGACTAAATGCCCGAAACTTAGTCCTTGCTGAGAGAATAAACATACTATTATAAGTTGGAATGATATTATAAATCTTTCTTGAAATCAAAATACTTATCAACTATGAATTCTATTCTTAAACCTAGTCACCACTTTTGCCTATTCTGCCTCTGCTCCAGTCCTTCGAGATGACTCTTCAGATATTTCTCCTTCGACTGATGTCTTATCCAGCTCACATGCTTCCATCCGGCCTTCTTCCATTGACTGACCTTTAGCTCTATTCCTTCAATTCTCTATCAGCATATTGCCTCCTTCATCTATACCCTTTTTCAAAATATTTTTTGATGATCTTGTACCAATCTTTTCCCTTGGAAAGTTGTCTTTGTTAGGTACTGATGTTTGGTATCGTGAAATTCAATCTATTTTGAAAAATTCACGGTTTAACTCTTGGAAAACCCAGTAACTGCATTTTTGCACTATATATACGCAGACTAACCCGTGGACTCTCGGGGTAGAATGAAGCACCCAACAGCTACGAGTGCAAATAAGTGTCATTAGCTCCAATTAATTATAAGTTTAGTATGTAAGTGCTTAGCACTGCTGTTAGAGGGCACATTTGTCTACCCCTTTTGTATTTTTTTTAAGAATAGCTGGTATGTAAATATATATATAATTCTTCTTTAACAAATTTTCTTATAGAAACTGTTAAGCAACAATCATAAAGCACCTGCCTTTCGGGCATTGATTGATTTTCGGGAGGTGACCAATGGAAAAGTTTGCGTGATTGTCAGAACTGGATCAGAATTGGATTAGGCACGGTCTGCAGAATATTATAAAAGACAAAATTCCAGCTAGGAGTACGAATATTTATTTACTTTATAAATGTATAAATACGTTGCCCTCTACCAGATAAGCTCCAATGCACACCAGTCAGTCCAGGTCACTATGGCAAGAAAATTGAATAATGAAAAAACTCAGCTACAATGGATGGATTTAAAAAAAAAAATTAGTTTCTTCAGGTGTCCAATTTTATAGCCCCATATTCGAGACACTCTGGGAATTTTCCATAGGTCGATTACAAATATGCTGATTCAACCTTCAGCTCCTGCTAGACAAGTACCAGATTTTCGCTATCCGCAGGTAGTTGAGCCTTTCGCCTAGTCTGACCATCTTCTTTCCATACCAATAATATCATAAATTTAAAATTACATTTATTTCTGATATTAAAAAATTAATTGATATTTAATATATATTATTGATCATAATCTATTCTCCATTCACCTCAGTAGGCTCAATACATAGAGACATCTACTTAACTACACAAAATCTTTTATTAATTCAATTCTCAGAAATAAACTATTTCAGAAGGCAACATCCGAAAATCGTCGAATAAAGAACTCCACGATTCAATTGAATCTAGATCTGCAATCTGAATCTTGTCTAGTAGAAAATCAGCAACGTGTACAAATAGTAAATCAGCAAAGCATGGGAAATTGATCAGAATAGTCGAAACGAGTTTGACAGTAAGTATAAAGGCAAACCATAGACAAAGTTGAAAGATAGGCAAAATTGGCTGCGAGCAAGTAACGAGAGCGGATGATAGAGTTATCATTATGTCGACAATCTATCCAAACAGCTTCTTTGGCATTATTAAAGATTGTTATTGGCATTATTAATTTATGTAAATTTCTTATGTTGAATACCAGTCACTGATTATATATGCAAACCAACAAAAGGGTATTTAGCTGATGTCCACCTTGACAAACAAGGAGGTGGTACAGACAGCATCAGGGTAAAAATATTAAATAAAAATAATTGTATGCAATTAAATAATAATATAGAAAATTAAAGTATATAAATGGTATAGAAAAAAAATAAGACTGATATAAAATTAATAAACAGTTAACATCTGTATTGCATAAACTGAAACTCATACCATGTTAGTTCTTTATTTCTTTTACATTAATATTATTTATTTTATTATTTGTCTCTCTTTCTTTATTTGTAAATCTTTCTTACTTTTATTAAGAAAAACAGGACTGGTCATTCCTACAGGTTACCTAACTAGAGTTAGGCCATGATTCGTACCGAGAGTCCGCCACGAAATAAATTTCAACCCGTCCAGACCAGTTCGAACCGGCGCCGCAGCAAAAGCGAGTTCTTTTTTTCCCCTCCTCCTACCTGACTCGTCGGTCATATAGGGTTTTCGGCAGCAGTGGGGTATTATATATAATAAATATGCTCTTTATTAATTATTTCACAGCATATTTGGGCAGTTTTAATTATGGGAGCAATTATATAAGGTGTTCTGTAGAGTAGCCCTTTGTGCAATTGCGCGCCTTAGTGCTGGGGCTGCACCTTACTGCAGGGACTGGATCTTACCACTTTCAGACTGCATGACCAGCTCTTCTGGCACTCTGCATTCGTCCGGGTGCTAGTCCAGCCCTCCTGGCTTGTTCGTTATCTTCTTGCGCGGATGATGGGGCACCGAGTAGCACTCAGCGGCTAGCCGATGTCTGGTAGGCGAGCCCTTCCTAAGGTGAAATGCGAAGGACACACTCCACCCGTAGATGAACTCCCTGAATGAGAGACCATTGAAAGATGCTTTAGGAGAGCAGCGTTTAACCGATGATGAATTGAGGTTGAAGTTTTCTGCGCAATTGGTCCAAGGAACATCTTTCTGCAGTAACGGGATAAAAAAGCTTCCGATTCGATGGGAAAATTTTGTCATTAAGTTTATACAAGAGTTAATATGTGAAAAATGGTATATTTTTTGTTAACCATTAACTTATGTTAACAATTTTTTTTTAAACAAATTATCGTACCTATATACTTGAATGACTCTCGTATCTGTTTTCGACCAATGTTATTGCATGTTAAGCACGTTCCATCGAAATCAATGTCATTCAAAATGAGTGCTAAAATTATCACTCCCCTTGTCCTACATAAAAGGATTGTTTACGGTGTTTCATTGATATAAGACTCGTCTACGCATGCGATTTATGAGACTCATTGTATGGTAATAAAATTTTAATTAAAAACTAAATACAAATTTTAAAGTTGGCGAAACCTTCCAATCATTACATAAATATAAAATAGTAAAATGATACAACTAAGAGCAACGGAAAAAATTCGGAGAGTTGATAAATATCGAAGTTATAAAATAATCTAGTACTAGCAGCGACCCAAACAGATTGAGGGTGTTATATTCATGTCAGGGATTTGTTCGATATCTTGATGACTTATTTTGAATGGTCATTTTCACATCCACATTAGTTTGAACAATCGTTGATGAATTTGTTTTTCAGACAGAAAATTGAAAAAACCCACTAGTTGGAGCCTGCAAGAGGATTTAAAGTATTTATAAATAAATAAATACTTGTTAAAAGAGGCCCCTCTCGGCCACGCCCGGTCTTGATGTAGGGCTTCCAGTTCAGATATAACTCAATTCCAGCAAAAACTTTATCCTCTTCTGATCTGACGTCAAAGCGAATCACAGCTCCTCTCACTTATCTAATTTTAACCTATTGAGAAAACTCTCGACTGAAGTTATGAAGCAAGAATTTTTTCTACGTTAAATTTAGAAGACAGCATCATTTAAATGAATCAAAACTTTTAAGCTTAAATTCAATATTCAAAATTGTCAGTGTCCTTGAACTAGTTTCAGTTTAAACCAGACGAACAACATTTCGGTTGTAATAATTATTGTAGGTGATCTGTGTCTAGTTTTTTTAACATAAATTGGTTCAAAGTCGAAATTTTACATCTCATTAAAAATTATTCATTTCATTTCATATAATAATTTTTTTTTTCTCAGCACTGTGTTTATGCATGATTACATTTGTGTATGTTCTCATTCACATCCAAAACTCTCCCCTCCATATATTACCTCTCACCATCAAATGTGACATTAATTGTGATTTTAGTTAAAGCTACAATAAAACTAAATATTGTAAAACACCTAGTATTTTTTATGTTTCTTTTATTCTGGTAATCCTATGTTTATGTATTTCCACTATTTTTATTTTTATCCTCTTTTCTTATACTAGTCACATCTTGTTTTTAGGCATATGCATCTTAAAAGGCAATTTTGTGAGTGCCAATTGTCTTTTCAAGAAGTGGCAAGAGTGGAAGAAATTTATTGATGAACCATGAAACTATGAAAGTTTGATGAACCACCTATGAAGCTTGAAGAATAATAGATTTAATAGAGTTTTTCACAAACTTTCTGATTCGGAATTTTGTCTGGTTTTAAGGCTCAAATATTCCTTGATGCGTCGGCACAGATTAAACAGCGAACATTTTTTATTTTGTTTATGTATGAATATATGTATAAACAAAATCAATTATCGCCGACCTTCAGTTATTACATTAAAGATTTTATACTTAAAATCAGGTGTTAAGTAGAGGGATTTTTGGAGAGGTGGCACACATTTTTGAGCAGCCAATCAGAAGCTAGTATTTGGTCACGTGACTCATGGCGGGAAATTTGAATTTTCACCTCCACCTAACCTTAACTGCTACATGGTCTCACCTCAACCCTACCATAACCATCACGTGGATTCACCTCGACTTAACCTTAATCACCTGGCTACGCCCCTTTTTAGTCACCTGACCATTAGGCCCCTCCTCCTTTTAGTCAAGTGACCCGTAGCGCCCTCCTGGTCTATGTTCTGTCCACATGTTTAACCACGTGGTCCACGTCATCTTCTAATATATGCTCCGCCCGCGTGTGCTTTAGCCACGTGGTCCAGTCACATGATCATTGCACTCTCTCGTTTATGCTCCGCCCACAGGTTTTTAGCCACATAATCCAGTCACGTGACCCCTTGCACCCTTGTTATATGTTCCGCCCACATGTTTTAGTCACTTGATCCAGTCACGTGACCCATGGAACCTGCTGGCCTATACTCCGCCCAAAAGGTTATCCCTTCCACCCGTTGAAGGTTCAAGTATCCACCTTATAGAGCATGAGTCCCGACCTCCATTTTGTTTCACTACCGTTTGAGAGACTAAAGGCTTTGTTGGTGGTTCAGGTGCCCACTTGAATGGAGCACTGCTTGAAGGGAGCATGAGTGTTCCCTACCTCTTTTTGTTTTTCTTACACCGCCATTTTGTTTTTCTACCGTTTGAGCGATTGTTGAAGGATCAGGTACCCACTTTATAGTCTGTAACCTTTCCAACGATTATATAATCTTAACCTATACCATGAAGGGTTAGGTACCCACTTTCCAAAGGTTACATAACCTTTAACATTGTTTACGTGTTTGTTCAACCTTCTCAATGTTTACATAACCTTTACAATATTCAACTTTACCTACATCTAAACTGAATTTCCTTCCCCACTCCTCTCCAAGAGGTGAAAACCTTTGAGCGACACAATAAGGAGAATCAGCCTTCTCCTCCAGCCTTCTCCTACTTTCATCGGTTACACCTCTCCGGTCTCTCCAATTGCGAAAAAGTTGACACTGATGTTATTGTGTCGCTCAAAGATTTTCACCTCTTGGAGAGGAGTGGGGAAGGAAATTCAGTTTGAATATTTGAAACACTGCTCGTCATTATTTTGAATATTTATAATAGCTTTTTAGCTGCTATTTTAGGAGGAAGCGAAGAACATAGCTGGAGGCGCCTAGAGGTCTAAATCGATTGACTTTCAAGAGAAGGCCGTCAAGACCTTTAAGGAACCTTCCGCTCCCCTTCATCGCCTTCTTTTCCATCTCGGTAGGCATCTTCGCATACATTCCGCTAAGACTATCCAGGACGGAAGAGATGTCGTAGATATAGCTTTATTTTTGGTTTTGAAGGCACGATCGCACGCCTCTCCTTTGACGTTTTCGTACGTAGTCTCCAATACCAAATTGAACTTTGGGAGAGCGTCTGATTTCGAACAAAATTCTGAAATCAATCTATATCGTCGTGATCTCCTTCTCCTGACAACGGATGATGGGCGAGGCCACTACGCTTATATAAAAGACTTCAACAAATTATTGGCTTCGCAGATCTCTATGTACCGTGGCGGAAAACACGTCTGCAAGCGATGTTTTACCCACTTCAATTCAAATGGGGGAGACATCGCTGAGCGCATTAGGGAACTCATGGAGTACTATGGTGAAAACAAACCTAGTGGAATCGCACTCCCGGCCTGTGACGATGAGAGGAATCCTCAGAATATATATTCCAACGACAAGTGAAGATTCCCTTTGTCGTATATGCAGATTTTGATTCAATTTTAGAAAAGATTCAGCCGGAAGATTCGAGATCACAGACGACTCCCTACCAGAAACACATTCCGATGAGTTTCTGTGTAAATGTGAAAATTGCAGAAAACATCTCACGCCACTCCCTGGCCGTAGATTTCCTGCTGAAACCTACATCTACACAGGTGAGGATTCAGCGGCGAAATTAATGGCATATTTCAAGGAAGTGACGGGGAAGGTGTCTCAGATGTACAGCCCACCTTCGATCCCAATCCTGCTACCTTTGTTACCGTCCACAAAGTCCTGAGAATGAGAAAGTGATGGATCACGATCACATCACAGGGATGTATAATGGTCCTGCACATTACAAATGCAATATCCTCTACCGTTCACTCTATCGTCCGAGAGTTGGGGCGTGACTTGAATGAAGAAGAAAAGAAAAAAGTACCTATTGACGTCATCCGACGAACTCGATACATCTGACTACTCGCACGACCATCCCGCACAGAGGACTTACAACAAAAAGATGGGGTAATTTAGAGATGAGGCCAACGGAGTACCAGTCTCCGAGTTTGTCGGGCTACGCGCGAAAATGTACTCGCTACGAATCCAAGCTATGAGGAAAAGAAAATTCGAAAGGGATCAAAAAGGTAGCTGTTCAAAATAGATCACAGATTACCTACATTCGCAGATTACCTCACCGCATTACGTGACGGAAGATTTTAAGACAACTTTTCGCTCAATAAAAGCGAAGAAGCATAAGCACTTTTCCGTCGAACAGACTAAAACGTCCCTTTCGCCAAATGGCGATAAAAGTCATCATGTCGACGGGATTCGTATCTTGGCCCATGGTCATTATTCCATACCGGATGTGTAGATGAAGTGTGGGGATATGGCAGAATTTCTTCCTCTAACAAACTCTCTCACAATATTAACTTTAAAAAAAATTAAATTAAACAAAACTTTTTTTTTTAAATATATATATTAAAAGTAAGTAGTTTGATTTGTATTACTATAAAACTTAAACGTTTAGTAAAAAAGTAATGAAAGATGAGGTTTATTATATCAAGTCTCAATTTATTTATTTTAAAGATTTTTTTTTGTTTGCTTTTTATATTTTTTTACTTTTTGATATATTATTGGTGTTTTTATTTGTAAACCAAAGAATGGGTGCTATGTGTGTTACGGTCACTGACATGGCTATAAACGCTCGTAAATCAGTATGTTGAAAATGGGATATGTGAGTGATGGTCTTTGGCGAGGTCGTGATGGCCGGGCAAGTTGGGGCGAAGGTTCCAAGGTGCCCAGTTCTGAACGGTGTGAGCTGGATGGTGAGGCCGTGATGGCCGGGCAAGTTGGGGCAAGGATTTCAGGGTGCCCGGTTCGGAAAGGTGTTTCGATTCCGAAGGGGTTCGATTCCCACCTGGGGCAGTTAATATTTATTTTTCGGCGGTCCCGACAAATAAATCTTGACACTCCCACTCTGGTTAACCGTTAGGACAGGACCAGCAAAGACCAAAAAGAATGTATGTTACAAAATATTAACAGCAATATTATATCAACAAACCTCCCCGATGCACTCACACCTTGATGAGGTGGAGAGGCTTACTTCTAAATTATATTTGTGCTGCTGATTTCAAATTAAGATTTTTGCTTTAGCTCCGTAAATCAGAGAAAGTAAGTCCCTAATTTCTTTTTAATCTCGATTTAGTCTATACGTTATTTATTTATAATACCTTTTTGCTCTACATCTCATACAGATCGTTTTAGACTTCACATGCTGGCAGCTTTGATATATGCTAAGACAATGAATAATAGCCTATGATATAAAGAGGAAATTTACAACAAAAAAAAATTGTAAATGTACTTGTAAACAATTTTTTAATTGTAAATTGTATTGTGTACATAAATAAACTCTATTTTATGAATGAGAGGTGGGTGATCTTTACAATCATATATGTAATGAACAAAAAACATTAATAAAGTCAGAATAAAAGATAAAATTTTCCTTTTTTATTTCTAATAGGTAACTCAGAAAAACAATATTCTCGAAATATATTGTTAATTGTATGTGAGTCAACTAATCGAGCAATTGACGACATCTATTTTTCGGTTAGAACTTTTCGATGCTTGAATCAAACCTACATTTTTTAAAGATTGCATTCGGAAACTACCACAGAATGTGTAATTGAATAATATAGTATATATAACAATTTGTTCATAATTCTATCTAATCAATTATCAATTGAAAGAACATTGAACAGAATAAGCTATAATCATGTTTTGTCACGAATGTTTCACGAATAATGTTTTTATATTACTTGTAACACTTCGAATACGGTCTTAAATATTCAAATTATATTTAATATACTATGACATCCTAACCAAGGCTGGGTTTCTTAATCATCTACACATCATAATATAAAACCATTATTTGTGATAAAAAAATAGTAAATATTTCACTTTTACACCACCGCTATAAACATCTTTAGATCATATATATATGTGTGTATGTGTACGTTATTTTGTCCATTACTACACATTAATAGCGTTGTGTCACTCATTGGCTTACATTTTTTATGATTATATGTATTTGTTTATTAACTAGAATAATAAAAAGTGGACCATTGGCAAATATCCGTTTTTTATGTCACAGAAAGATACAAGACACATTATTTTTTCGCTTTTTTCAGAATAAGAATTTATCCTCAGTAATAAGTCATACAATGAGAAACTGCGGTTGAAGAGAACAGATGTAGTTCGATCCAAAAGGTATTACTGCCCTCCGTGTTTTTCCCCTCCCCCTTCCCAATTGTTCTCAAATGAAGGAGAAGGATCCTATTAAATCCTTTATTCGAACCGAACCCTCTTCCCACACTTTTTGTTCTCTCCATTATTATCTCTTTTAACTCTCTCTACTTTCACAGAATTACTAGGGGATGATCCTACTGCCATTGTGAACGACAGGAAACAAATTCACAATTTTAAAATTCTTTTTCACTGATTTTTATCCATATGAAAACCACGGTAGCTAAGATGGCAGACCATATTCACTTAATTATTGCTATGAAGTGAGCATACCGATGTCGACGGAGGGAAGACGTGGTTTAACGTCAGAACTTTTCCATAAGCGGTAAAAATTTAAAAGAAAAAGTAGGTATGACTTTTTTTAAATGTATAGAATATCAGCAATAAATAAACAAGTGTTTGCTTCATACCGTTGGGTTCTCCAGGTGCTAGGAACGGACAGGTAAACGAATTAGGAATAGAGTGGCAGAAACTTGACCCTCTAAAAGGAACCAAACCCTTTCAGAAACAGGAAGAATAAAAACGGCGGCAGAAAGTTAATCACATATTTGATCCGCCCTTAGATTATGCTGGCGGCAAGAGCAATGTCAATCACTTTCGAGGTCCGCTGCCAGGACAAAACGATAATGAATTAGGCCCACCCGCAAAAGTCCACACGTAACCAGATGAAATGTTGGTAAAAAATATCTCTATAGGAGGTGGATTCCATAGCTTCTGAAGTAATAAGAGATGGGAGAAAGCACTATGTAGGGTTGGACAGACTCTGCCTTTGAGTTCCACAACAGTCCATAAATAAGAAGGAGTACTCGACATCAAGAAAAAAGTTTCCAAGAGAAAAGTTTGCCAGCATCAAACTGAAATTAAAAGCCGATCTCAAAATAATTCCATCCAGTACGAAAAGATCAATTTTATTATAAGTGAAATAGTCTTGGCAAAACTCAATTGAAAATTTTTGTAATTGCACAACTTGCAATAGAAATTAAGTCTTATCTTATTTTAATCACTGCATATTCTCCATATTTCTACCATTTAATTGCTATTAACAAATGTCGAAATATATTAGTAATGAATTAGTGTTATTTTTGTAAGACTTATTAGTTTCTAATAATTACTAATAACTTATTATTTTATTAGTTTATTAGTTAAACGAAATCCTATGTCCCTATTAACGCAAGATAATACAAGGTAACTTGGTAAATACGCTATTACGCTATTTATATGTATGACGTAACATAAAAAGTAACATATATTTACATGTTTACCTTGTGCTATTTAGCCTTTCGTGTAGTATCATCAGTAATTTCTTTAAACATAATTATATATAAACTAGGTTGTTACAAAAGTCCTTGTGCATGAGCGTAACCCTTAATTCTAACTCTCATAATTATCCTATAAGAATGTTCTTGTTCTCACTATTTATACCAATATTTACTTTGACTAATCCTTTAATTCCTTGAGATGGCTGTTTGGGGTCATTTAAAACGCACGTCCAATGTCATAAGAAAAAGCGTGATTTGCGGTTTATTAAGACATTACTGGTAAAAAGGTTTAAGCGCAAAGGCAGCCTCTGAAGAAATTTGTGTCATAGAAGATGAGCCACTTATCCATCGAAATATTGCCGCATAACCCAGATCAGATGGGCCGTCGGTCTTTGATGATGACGTTCTTCTTGAATGTGTGAACCAGAACCCACATGAAACTACACGTGATTTGTTGGACGTAGTAGGGACTAAAGCCTTTACTGAGAAGAGCTAGACAGAGTTTATGCAGTATTGAGTGCTAAGTACCCCGGTTTGGTCGAGAGAAACCAACCCATTTTGCAACAAGACTATACCCGTGCTCATCGTTCTCGTTTGACCAAGGAAAAATCATCGGGCATGCAAGTAGTAAACGTTTTGCCTCGTCTTGCGTACTATACAGATATTGCACCATCAGGCTATGGTTTGTTTAGATCAATGGCTGATTTTTTAAAAGGTCGGATCTTTGATAATTACGAGGACGTAAAAATTGGATGTGAAGAGTTCTTTAACGCAAAAACAAAGGAGTGGTACCAGCATCAAATCCAATCACTGGCAGGAATATGGCTGAAAGTAGATGAAAACCATGGACTACTTTGAAGAGTAGTAATCAATAACCTTTAAAACATGTAGTCTGAAATAATATTCTTTATTTATAATATTAGAAATAATATTTTTTTTTCTGTTGGCTCTACAGACCTTGTAGATCTTTGGTCGCGCGATGAGGTGCTCTTACAGACATTAATTGCTTGCGGGACCCCTCGAGGGGGTCACCCAACCTCATGTTGCTGCAAACCGTGGTTTCCATGGTGCAACGGCAGGCTGGCTATTGTTCCATAACCGGTCCCTTTGGGGCCAATTCGTCCGTGTCCTTCCCACCCACTCACTCGGGTTTAAGGATAGTGACAAATCGGTCTAGATCCACGTATTATGGCTGTTCGGGGTCAGCAGGCGCACGAGGACCTATTTTTCTTTCCTCGAAGCAGACCGTCCATGGACCAAACCTCCGGGCGGCTATTTTACGTCCTGGAAAACCACAACACGATTCACAATTAAGGTACACGGAGTAGGGTCATCACTCCTACGCCCGGTCTGTGTGAGTAGCCTCCAGTAGGCTGACGGAACTCACATACCTTGGGGAGGAGTGATTAATTAATATTAATTTAATTAAATTAAATTGATGCCGGCATCGGGATTCGAACTCACAACCTTACCTTTGGGTTTGTAAGTAGGGCACTTTTGCAAGCGCGTTAACCCGCTCGGCCACCCCGACCCCCATATATATATATATATATATATATATATATATATATATATATATATATATATATATATATATACCTGTACCACTACAACCCGATAAGGGTCTTGGGTTCAGTACTTGGTAAGGACCATACTGTTTCTAGGTCAACGGTTGTGCAAGGAGGTGATTCGGCCAAGATCACGCTCAACCGCCAGGTTTTTCCCCCAATTAAGGGTACCCACTTTATAGAGGCTGGGTGAGCCCCGGGAGGGTCTCCCGATCCCACAGGGTTGATCCACGGCTGAATACAGAATAAATAATTATCTGCCTCAGCCGGTCTCGAACCCGGGACCTTGAGATTAGTAGCGCAGTACCTTACCCACTGAGCTACCCCGCTCCCTATATATATATATATATATATATATATATATATATATATATATATATATATATATATATATATATACATACATTAAAATTTGTTTAAATGACATTACTGATCATACTACACGAAAAGCTAAACATTATTTAGGTAAATGATGTAGCAATGATCAGGATTAAAAACTAAATAAATAATTACATAAAGCCTAGAATTTTAAACCGAACCCAGGTAAAATGATGTCTATTAAACAAGAGCATGGCCAATTTTTTCCCGAAGACAGAAGGTGTAAATTATGTCATTAATTATCTTCAATAGGCAGTAAGTGTCTCATTTTTTCGCCTCTTCCTAACAGCGCTTCCCTCCCTTCTCCCCAGTTTTTGCCATTTACGTTTATTAATTTCCTGTCTTCCTTATACTTTCCATTTTTTATAATTAGACGATTATATTAATAATAAAATTGAAAACATATGAGATTTTTGAAGCTATTAAGGAACCAACGGAGTAGCTGACTGATTGATGAAATTTTGAAAAATGAGTGTTTTAATAAGGGGTAGAATAACATAATTAGATTGTAATAAGTAAGGAGTTATGACTACGACAAGAAAGACTTCTCCTTGCCATTTTTGTTATTTCTCCATAATGTTTAAACTGTTTTGTTATTATGTTTAATAAATTAATAAAAATTCTTTATGACATGTTTCATTAGTTCATTAAATGAATCGCTAAATGGAACAGGGTAGCTTACAAACTAGAACTTGCATAATCATAATGCTTACACTAATACTCTTAGACTGATATTCTAACAGCCTATTACCTCAAAGTGAACCTGATTGAACGTGAATCATAAAACAATTTCCCAAATAAAAAAAAAAATCTCAAGATCAGTCTAAGCAAGCCTATACAGAAAAGTCGACATGGACTAGAGGTATTCTAATATCACCAATTTTGACTGAGGAATTATTACTTTTAGATAACTGGTATTTATACAGTACTGATATTACATAAGTATTGTTCATAATATTAATACCTATTTTTTTTCTTTAATGCGGATTATAATATCGGGTTTCACAATGTTATTTTTAAGTTTAACTGCCCTAGTACCATATTTTAAGGCAGGTTACACGTCGGTACTGCTGGTAATTGGGTAGAGCCTTAGGACGTGTTCGCATAGTCCAAAAAATCGGACTGCGGACTGCGGATCGAACTTAGATAATCATCGGATCATAAGAAAGGAACGCAGGATAAAATCGGTGTCGGATTTGAGACCGATAATTATCGGACCGTGTGAAACCACCTTGAGACCTCCGATCCAAGCTAGCCGCTTGTTGGTGCATGTAGCAGGTCAGCAGGTCTCTGTTTTCGATCTCTTGTAACGGACTGCCAGTTGGCGATTCGGTTACTAGATCTTTTTGACTACACCTTTCCTCCAAATTTTATTTGTGTTCTCTCACGGATTCATTGCAAGAGTTGTTCATTGTCAAAGAGAAAAGTAAATAGAAAATAGTGTGTAATTTCATAATTACAACTTCATATAATAAAATTAGCAAGAATTTGTATATATAACCACATCATTATTGTCAAAATTCCGCAATAATTTTCCTTTAGCTGGCAATGTCTGCTGATAAGATAATATCACCTATCAAACCAATATTCTTCGAAACTTCAACTCTTTTGACAAGATTCCCATTTTAATAAAATGTACAAGAACATCATTATTTGTTTTATGTTACTTTGCACATCGTAGATATTCTAATAAAACTAAAAAAAACATTGTGTTGATACAAGGTGTATATAAATATAAATTATAAAATATAAAATAAATGTATAATTAATAAAAATAAATATATAATGTATAAATTATGCTTCAACTAGAGTAGCCTCTGTTTTAGTCCATGCTCTTTTTTTCTAAAGTTTTCATACGTAAAAAGATTACCGAATGAGATTCTAGTAATATACAGTTTAGTGGTTACTTAGTACAGGGGACTCGGTAATGGTGTTTTCCTTGGAGTGGTACACTTATACGAAAATCAAATTATGGGGCTATTTCGAACTGAAGCTAGAAGAGCTATTACAGCAGGGAACAGTCTGCCTGCCTTGTGTCGTTTTATTATTTAAGATTACTATTTCAATCTTTTTTTAATTTCGATCATGAAAACGATTGGATAAATAATAAAATACGTTTTCTAGACCAATATCCAGACATGAAAATATTATCCTTTTTCCATAACTATACTGTGCGTTACTGTTTTCCGCGAGCTACGGAATAGTACTGTTGCTTATCCTACATATGTACATGTATTTATAAATAATTAAAATATGTTAACAAACGATAGTGAAAAAATAGAGAACAGAGGAAAAAACAATAACGATACATAGCTATAAAATATATAGAGTGCATCATTAAAAAAAAACACAATAATGTAAATATTTTTTTTAATATGTCCCGTTGCATCAAATTGAAATAATTTATAAGAAAAAAAGAGTAATCCTTTAAATATACATCATGGATGGAAGTTTAATTAAAGTTAATTTTTGGAATGTCGTTTATGTAATTGATATGTTTAGCATTCTGCAGATGAGTCATAAGGGTTTAAACTTAGCTGATGGTTTAAAGTGAAATTGGGAGAACAGTTCAAGCGCATTTCCGCGACACTTTTAACTATATTAATTAATATTAATAATCAATTAATATGAATGTCTGTTAGTCAAACAATAAGAAAGAATATTTTAAAAATACATGGAAATTATACATTAATTTTGTTTGTGCTCAAATGTGCCGAGGCTAAATATTTTATATATCTTAGTTTCACCATTAATATTTGTAATATCATCCATATTAACCAGCACACCCCAGTGCAACAATGTTTCTAATCTTTTTATTTTTTTTCAGAATACCTTTTACTCTATTTTAAAATTTAATTTTTAAAAATGGCTCAAACATAGAAAGACTGATAGAAAAGCTCGCGTTTCTTTCTACTAAATTTTATTTTATTAAAGTTACTGAGGACTCTCAAAGAGAATTCAAAATTAAGTTGGCCAACTATTTGTCAAAATTTGCTGCCAAATGGGTTGCTGTAGTAAAGTCAAAAGAGCATATCAGATTAGAAGATGATGGCATCAAATTCCACATGCGTACTACCGTGCCGCGACCTTCTACATCATTTCAAGATGTAACTCCAGCAGGAAAACTTCGAAAAAATTTCGGAGAATCATAATTTGAAAAATAATAAAACTTTGAATTGAAGATCTTGTCAGATCGTCTAGCGTTGGGGTGTTGATGACAGCTGCAGAAGTAATTAGAAATATTGCCACAGTGATCAGAAAAATTAGTGAAAGTCCATTTGCAAGTGCTTTAGAAAAACCATTCTCTAGAGAGTGCAAGGCAAACAAGAGGTGAGGAGGCATTAGTCTATTACATAGAATCCAAATCTACAACGAACTCATCAAGAAATTTGATCTAGGTATTATTGAGAAAAAGTTAGTCTTGGCACTATAAAACATTATCTCAGTCTCTATTCATGCTATTGTATCACTGCACAAAAATACTGGTCCTTGGTATAGAGTTCATTTAAAATACAATTGTTCAAATCGGGCAGTTTTCGAAAGGGGTTCAGGATTGTCGTGGGATCATAACACCCGAAAGCGTTGACGTATTGCCACGAATAGAGACATATTTTCAATGTTGATTATAACATCTGATCCTCCGATAAATAGCCCCCGAAAGGCTCTTAAAAAGATAACATAATAAAATAAATTGTGTTGAAATGTCTTAAAATTGAAGAAGTCTTAGCTTCTACAGTACAGCCTCGACATCTGCAATGTTCCAACCTAGAACCCTAAATTGAGAACGACTATCACGTAACTGATATCTCGGACGATTCCGATAAGGAGGATTAGTCTTTTAAATCTTTTATTATTATTTTGTATTTAACGTGTATTTTATATTAGTTGAATTTATAAATTTTGTTTTTATTTCTTTGTATTATTTGTATTCAGTATTTTTCTATCTTAATGGTTTCTAATGGTTTTTTAATGGCTATCCTCATTATTAAATTTATTATTAATAAAAATGCATTAAATACTTATAATATTACCAAACCGATCGATATTAATGCAGCAATGCCGACAAATAATTTTGTCTACCTGGCTTGTTCGGATGAAACACCGTCCGATCTCTAAACAAATTGAGTTTAAGAAAAATTAGTAATTGACATAATCATTAGACCAGCAGTAAGCGAGACTATACTTGATCGCTGACTACTCGTTGTTTATATTGTCTCTGTATTTATTTTAAGAATGCAAGCTGATATCAATTAAAATGTCTTAATTAAGGCCTTGATGTAGAGAGTAAACAGAAGAATCCGCTTCGCTACAAATACTTCACCAGAAATTTAAAAAAAAAAGTTGGATATAATTAAAACAAGAATTTGTGAGCGATTATCAAAACGAATAATATTCCAATTGAGGTAATTAGACCAATAGCAAAGATATATCGATTCGAGGTTGATAGCTTAATGTTACAAGAAGCTGACCCGAATGGGAAATCCCTTAGAATTCCCCATCATTGTCAGGGGCATTATTATTTTATGCACGATCCGCAGACCAATGACCTTTTGTTAGCAAAATGAGCTGGCAGCCCTTTCATTCTGACCAGGACTAATGGTAGCTGTGGTGCTGAAGTGGCTACCGCCGGTTGTGAATGGGCGTCATCTGATTGTTTACTACTGAACCATTGTTATGTAACTTTGCCACAAAGTAAATCGATAAGTGCCTGGGGGATGAGGTTTGGCAAGATGTGGTTACCTTAAACTCAGATATTGACATGTTAATTCACACGAACTCCAATGTTTTTGAATAAGAAGCTTTCACAAATTTAATTTTTTTTTCCTAATTTACATCGGCTTTCAGATAGAGTATTAAAACTGTATTTATTTTTTTTAATGAAAAATCTGGGTGACAAATCTCTATTATAGCGACAAAGATCAAAATTCTGTACATACAAATGCACTTAACAATTACATAATATTATACCAAATTATGCCATTGTACAAAAAATGCTCTTTCTTTTGTACATAATGAACTAAAAGTAATTGAGAACGCATATAAGTTGATTTTCATCCGCTTAAAATGAGTGGATGTGGTGTAAAAAAGGATTTTACTGTCATTGAATAGGTTGCATGACGTATGTTGAGAGCGAGATAATTCCAAAGATTGTGAACTAAAGTATTTACTATATGCTCCAGATCCGTAGGAATGAGATATAGGTCGGTATCTGTCAGTATCTGGTGGACTTGAAGTATGGAATAGATATGAATTGGAGATGTTTTAAGACAAAAGAGGACATCGGAAATAGTGCCTTCTTTCACAAGCAAGCCGTAAACTCCTTCTTTCTATCCTCTCTTATTTTCTAACCTTAGTGTGGTTTATGGAGGCATCTCGATTGTACTTGAGGACAGATTGAAACAAACCACGAATTGCTTTTTAAAATTTGTTTTCGGTATCTCGAGGCCGTCTCACGTATCTCACGTTTATGGTCAGTTAAAATGGTTTTCCCCTCTATCCAAACCATCAACTCCTACCGCCCTTCCTACATCTACAGACTCCTACAATTCAAATCCTCAGTCCACTCACATGAAACAAGATCGCGCCTTTCAGACCTCTAACTCCCTCCCACATAATCAAAGCATTCGAATATTCCTTTCTTGCCCTCTACGTTGCCCTCTACGTTATCCTCTGGAACTTTCTCCTTACATTAGATATTAATCCGTCATGCTTCTTGTCTTTCCAAGCATCTCCTCACTTCCCAAACAGATGCTAAATATGCAAGAAGTTTGAATTTGAGATTAAAAATGTTACTAGAAGTTTGTGGTTATTTTCAATGTTTCAGTGTCAATTTTGGGACCCAATTCATTATTTTTATTTTATCTCATATCTATATTATTTCGATTTTGTTCAATACATTTACATTTTCGGCAAGAGAATAATTTATTTTTGTTCATTTATTTTTAATGTAATTGATTTAAAAATTTACTTTTACTATTGTAGCTTTTGGCCAGCTAGGTTTTCTTTATTCATTTTTGTTATTCTGAAGAAACCTTTTCCCAGTATAAAGCCACTTTTCTATTCTATTCTATGGCACATGCAGGATATTAACAAATACTGTATGCTCAAGGAAGGGTAGAGCCATTCAGCTTGGAAACTGGTTATATTAGAGATCATGGGAGTACCGAAGATAAATTTGACATAATAGTTCGTCAAACGCTTTAGTTTGTCATCGAGTACCCCCTTGATTATACTACACTTGGTGGGGTGTGAAAAATGAATAAACAAGTTTACGGATGTTTTGAGGAGTGTAGTGTAATAACGCCGTTAAACTTGAAAAATTTGCGGCTTTCAGGAAATGGATCGATCAAGGGTATAACCTAGATTTTTGATTGTAGGAAAAGAATATAAGATTTTGACCAATTGTTAAAAAATAAATTGGAGATCAGAATTAGATAAACACTAGAGGCCCTGATTTGTTTGCGTTCCGCGGTGTGGTTGTTCCTTCTTCCTGATCCGATGTTGAACCTAAACTGATTTCGTTTAGCATTAAATAATCATATTTCTCTCCCTTCATAGTCTAGAAGCTGTTGATTTCTCTCTCTCAAGATGTTTTTAAATAATTCAAATGAGCATTTTCTCTGATTCCGCACGCATATTATTGTCGAAATATAAATTTTTAACTCACCCAATAATAAATAAAAAATTATTTTTCTAATATGTTTCCAGAACTTTTTATGTTACTCCAACACAATTTGGGATTTTGTTGATGGCTTTACAACTTATATAACTGTTTGTCATCTCATTTTAAGCATCATTAACAGGTTATGAAATTAATACAATGCTAATAAAAATTACTGTTTAATAGACCTGAACAGCGAGAAAAGGAGAATTGTAATTTCGCGTTTATCGAAAGAATATACTCCTTATATACAAAGAAAAATATAACCGTATTTTAAGGAGTAAGTTTGTGCCTTCTGATCTGACTATCTCTTGATCAACACGTTCTCTAAACTGTGAGGGAGAAAAGTGTAAAACATTATAGAGGAAAAGCGTCACACATATCAGGAGAATATTTTTAAATTCCGCAGATTGACAAATTTGCAATATTTGTATATTGGTATGGTTAACAACAATTGCTAAACGCCATTGTATATATATGTAATATGCTCATTATCTATGTAATATTACTATATATTATTGCTATATATGTAATATTACCATTATCATATGTTCGTTATATATATATATATATATATATATATATATATATATATATATATATATATATATATATATTCATGACAAATGAATCGTATTAAAATCATTTTGAATTAAAAAATAATACGTGAGAGAGAAACGTTGATTCAATATTTGCTTGACACTCCAAGGCTCAAAACATTTTTATACTTTTTAATGTAAACTGAGGCTGCTACTTTTATTTTCAGTACTCTTTGCCTTTTACCACGAATAATTTAAAAGTTTAAATCCCATTAAATGACACAACCGAAATTCACGCCTCAATATTCTAGATATATTACTTTTCTTCATTATATTTATTTAAATATCGCATTTCCATTATAAATTCATTAATACAAAAATAATATATGAAACTTTAACAATAAATTATAAAAACGATGTCGCAACATATTCATAATTCTTATGATATTATCCATTTTTTTTTTATATCTTATTTTTGTTTTACCTCATTTTTTATATTGAATTTTTGTACCATTCGATTTTCCCGCAAATTTGTTGGTATGGACGTTCAGTGTTTAAGTAATGACATGATAAAATTAGCTAATGTATATATGAATATAAATGACTAAGTATGTAAACATATGATTAAACATGCACTGCATTTGAAAAAAAAATTGTTAAAGGAAAAAAGTATTAACTACCATAGCACAAAAAGGTTAACCTTTATGATAATTTAAGTTATAATATATAGTAAGAAAAAGTCTTGTATTATATGTTTTTAAAAATATCTTGATACATTTTAAAATTAGTACTTTATTTACTGTTTTTTGCATCCTATCAGCGTGGCGATAAAATTTACCGATTTTTTGTCGATGACAAGAATCCGTTGGCGTAGTTTTATCAGTAATGGTCTGTTTTCTGTATTTGTCCATCCTTAATTCATTATTTTCTAACAAAACAGTCAAATCGAAAAAAATTATTTAAACCGATTTCTGATGTAAATGCGGACTAATTCAGGTGGTAACACCCAAAAAAGCTGTAACGTAGAGGGTGGGGGGAGAGTCTGGGAAGGAGTTTTGGCATGTAGTCCTCATTTGGCAAGGATGGAAGAAAGGCTGTTGCATATTTCATGGAATTAGATACGTGTTTACACCAAATTGTTGGTTTGTTTTTTTAATTTATTTATTGCATATATTATAATTTATCCATGTTATTGTTTTGTCTATTATTTTTTGTTGATATTTGTTGATTTGATTACTGTTTTATTTTAGCCTAATGAAGGTCTAGAGACCGAAACCGGTAGTTAAGAAAATACAATGTTCTATAGCAAATGAAGCATCTTTATTTCTCCTTTATATTTTATATGCATGCAAAAGTAATCAGTGGCATGACTAGATAAGAAGCGCCCTGGAATAGTGTCACCTTATTGCGCGCCCCATTTCCTCCAACCTCTTCCGAAATCTAAATTTGGTAACGAATGAACTGTTATCCTTTTTTTTAATAATAACAGAAACACCCATCTCTATTGTGTTTCTATCTCGTGATGGGATCTTGAAATGATAACTGTAAGTTGTGTTTATTTGTTAGGTACATATTTTGCACCAATTGCTCCAGGGTAGAAGTTACGCCACTGAGTGTAATAGCGAAATCCAAATTTCTGTGTTTTCTTCTGTAAGTTAATTTGTAAGTCTTTAAATTCCCAAAATGATTAAAATTTTGAGTCATTTTATGTTAAAACATAGACATATCGCTTTCTTCCAAGTTTGAGTTTAAAATCTGTGTGCAGTTTAAAAGTTGTGAAAATTAATAATATCGTCTTGTAAAGTGAGGAGTCTGTAGCAACAAGAAGGCAGCTCTCTTCTAAATAAAAAAAGTAAATACGTTTTACGAATTCAGTTTTGAGCTAATTCTTATTTCATTTGTTTAAATAAATATATTAGCATTTAGAAATCACACTGGGTTATCTGAAACCTACTTTCCTTTTCTTAGAGTGGAGGTGGAAGCTTAAAATATTAGAGCTGCTTCCTTGTTGCACCAACACTCAAAATAACACCATAAAAGTTAGGTGAGAAACAAATAAAGGCAGAACTGAATGCTGAAAAACACTTTAATTATTGATATAAAACATTATAAACACAGTGACACAGTAAAATATAATACTGTAAAACGAAAATAAATAGTCATTCAGCTGATAAGATATCCGTCATATCGACTCAGTTTCTATTGTTGTAAGATTGTTATAGTAGAACATCTCTGTTGCACCAACGTATTTCTGGGCCAGAGTCGTTACATCATTGTATTTGACGGTTTTTGTACACCGGTAGAATCTTGTCCATTGGCGGCATAGAAAGATTCAGTTTATAAGGTCTTAATATATTCACATTCCGTCATAACAACAGTGAAGAACTCTCTCTGCACACACGAATACCTTGTTCAATATATTCTAAGTTATACCAGCATAGTTATCAAGTGCATAACTTTACGTGTACTTCCTGCAATGATGATTTATGGGTATTTCAAAAACAGGGACTTAAATGTTAATAAAGTTTAAACACCATCTCCTGTCGAATATTAAGGACATTGAGCATCCTGCTTGGTTTTTGATAGTGTCTACTCTTAGTTACATTTTGCCACTCTTATTGGACCAATATGGAGATGGCTCTAGGCACTACATCCTTCTTGCACCATCAATCCAGCAAAGTTTTGGAACTGATGGACGGAGCTAATAAGTTATTGTAACGGAGCTAGTAACTTATTGTATCATTAGAGTGTTGTTGATTTCGTTTTTTTTTACTGGAAATGCGTTCTTGCAGAAAATCGTTCAAAAATGGAGCTGCTTCCTTATTGCTCCAAACTCCTCAATTCTTGTCTTTTAGGTTTTGCATAAAATGAATGTAATATTCATTAGTTTTTGGAATAAAAATAATAATATCAGATAAATGTAATGCATTTAAATGGCAAAATAAATAATAATTATGCATTTCAAATACGAGTGTTAAGCATAGATAACATATAAAAATAGTGAATGCGTCAAGATATTAAGGAATTGTGTACTAAAGCTCTATGAAATTCCTCCAGAAGAGGCAAGGAAGGAGACTAAATGCTTGATGAGCGTCCCTTATTCCTCTTGACAGCCTTGAAAATTCCCCTTCCTCCGAGCTCAGCTCCCTCTACCTCACCCTCTCAACTTAATTCTACTAAATATAGCTTTCTCATATATGTTTTTAGTTTTAGCTAGAATATTAGGAGAATGAAATAAAAATAATAATGCGAAGAACTCAAAAATATTTATGGGTTAGTTTTAAATACAGATGAGTGCGTATAATGTTGAATATTTTTTCTTTTGCGAGATACCTAAGAAAAAATCGTTCGAGGGGTAGAGTGAGACCTCGAAGGAAGGATAGAGTTATCCTAGATTGATAAACATCAACCCTTCAAAACTGAAGTGTTAAGTGCAGGAAGGCAAATCAATTGTAAATGATACGAATGGTAACATTTAGCATTTACAATTATTTCCCTCATATACGATTATTTTAGATTGTAGTTATTACAAGTAAAGGAATAATAAAAAAAAATACGAGCATTATAATAATAAAACAAATTGCATGGTTACTCAGCTTTACTAAATGAAGAATGGGAAAGATCACTATAAGTCCACACCGAATAGAAAGGGTACAACCATTCATCTACTGAGAGTCTCAAGTCAAAAGCAAAAATTAATATCCTAAGAGAAGAAAAGATAATATTCAAGTGAATTCTAATTTTCAAAATGTAACCAAAAATAGAGAGGCGAATCCCTTCTGCGAACCGCAGCTACAATGCCCTCCAGAAGCATTTAAGCAGTACCATACTTTCCCAAAGTCTTAAAAACGGGGATCGACAAGACACTTAATAGGCCAATCATTGCAAATAGCACAGGATGTTGGACAATGACTAAAGCCCAAAAACAATCCCTGCTTAGATTCGAATTCTGAATTTCGAGAATAAATGGCCGTACGTATGAAAGGGCTGCCGGAGAAGATTAGGTAGGAATTGCCGAATTGAGCATCACCTATCTATAAGCAGTTCAACGTGATCTTTATCACATTCGCACAACAACGTGGATGAATCGGGAAGAAATCTCTTGAAAATTATGTCACCTCTTGAGCGGGTTTTTGGTACTAGGTGAGTGGGACGTCCCAAGCTTGAGAGGATTGTATGGCTGCTGATGAAAAAAACTTTTTTGTTTAGGAATAGAAAGACACTGGAGGAGATCATGACTACTGGTCGAAACATCGCTTAAAAAGAAGATACAAAGGATTTCCGAATTCGATGATTTCATGCCTCTGGCAATATATATTTATACTGAACCACATCAAAATTCAAATCTCAACCTTAACCTAAACCTCTCGGTCTACCGTTTGGAAGTTAACCCATAGAATTACCAACACTGATTTCTTTTTAGTGGATACGGATCATGACGAACGGTCATAATGAACGGTGGACAAAGATTCCACATTGTGTAAGGTCTTGAATCATCCATTGGATTCACCTTCCTTCCTCGCAATACTTTTCAAAGAGCTAAATTCATTATAACGCTAACGGCACCTTTTCTAGGTGCAAACGGACTGTAGCAAAGATAATATTCGAATGAATTCTAATTTTCATATTTCTTGAAAGTTGGATCAAATTGGTAACCTACTTTCGAAGCTGAGAAATAAAAAATAAAAGTTTCATAAATTCGTTCTAGTTTAGAACTTTTTGTGGTTAGAACTTTTGCTAACTCATATTTCCAAATTTTTAAATATATTTAATAAAAAATAATGATGAAACCATGAGTATAAAATGAAACAAATTAAAGAGAATTGTATAATAAACAGGTTAAGAATCGGGCACACCAAACTAACCTAGCCATATGTGTGATAACGCTACTTTAAACGTCGAACATGCAAAAGTTCGTTTGAATGTAAAAAATATCGTAGAGAACAAAATCATATAAAGGAAACAAAGGAATTGAAAAAATCTTATACTTCATCGAAGCAATTTAAGAAGAATAGCCGTCGCTAAAGGCTCCAGTATCATGAAAAAATTAATAAATGAAAAATTTTACTTCTAAGCATCCTTCACTGCCTAGATATAGATTATCTCTGTTGTAGATTATCTTAAACTATTACGTTGCATAAGGTCAATCGATTTGGTCCCGTATTTGGCATGTCCTCTAAGTTAAAGTCCCTTTCCATTTACCGACTTGTATAAATATGAGGAAATCGATAAAGCAGCACATGATTTTAATGAATTTAATCCGAGCTATACGGGCGCTCTAATAAATGTGTACAGAACATGGTCTGACAACACCCGGAGAAGTTTGAAAGGGGTTGAAGGGTCTTGTTGAGTAATCAACAGGGTGAAGTTGCCTCTCCTTCATGGCTGACATGCTACGCTTATTTATTATTGACAGTAGCGTGTCATGGCTTTCATAGCAGAAAACTGCGTAATTAGTACGAAAATAATTTCACTGTCAAAATATTGTGTGCTATATTAGGCTGCATATTGTTATGTTGCACTTAACATGTATACAATATTTTTCGTACATATTCTTCTGTAAAGTAATTTGTTAATATTAAAATATTTTAATTTTCTATAAGATTCTTTCAAAATTATTTTGTATCATTTTGTTTGTATCATAACTATTTTGGTTTTAGAAACAAAATAAAGTAATAATGATAAAATACAAAGAAAACACTTGAAGATTCCAAGAAACAAGAGGGAGAGGCACCCTTAATGCATTTCGAGAAAATGAAGTTTAAAAGTTTCTAGCTTCGCTTTTCTTCAGTCGATGGGTATTCTACAAACGCTTCTAACAAATCGACCTCAATATAAAATTTCGTCAAAACTACATAGACATTGGGATCATCTTTGAATAGACAACATATTTGCGGTATGTACGGTAACATCTAGAACCAATATAACCTATCTGAACCTACGAGCTTAATACTGTGGAGAACAGCAAAATACTCGAATATCAAACGTATTTAATTCCTCCAATCCTATGACCTCATAAATATTGTCTATACTATGTAATCAACAGCACCCAACATAATGACCTCATAATTTCCAAAACACTCACATGTGCTGCTGACGCGCCCATACTCAGCCTCTATTGGTATTAAATCGTCTATCCATAAGGCTGAAGTTAAAAGTGTCTGAATCTCCAACGATAATTTTCATTTGTTCACAAGCAAATTGGGGAAGAGCTTTGCTCAGGAAATTTAAATGTTAATATAAATAGCTGTATTTTAGCGGTTATTTTTTAAAAATTGATTTTAATCGTTTTGTTTTTAAATCGTTATTACTTATTTCTCATAGGTGGCGGACAAAAAATTTGCATATAAAGCGATACACTACAGATAAAAATAAGTAATTGTTAATATGAATAAATTTCCATTCGTAACGAAAGACTACAAAAAAAAAATTAAAAAGTTTTAGTATTCTACAAAAATTATTCCTGGTCGAAAATTGTGGAAAATATTTTAAAAATTGGTTAACCTGCTCATCCGTTCACCAATGCCACTGTTCAATACAGATGCAAATTTCTGCAATTTTAATGAAATAAAAAGACTGGCTGAAACAAAGGGTAGTAGCCGGCTATTTATATGAAAACTCGATTCACCATCTCCAGCCTTTTTTTTTTGTACGGTTTTGAATAAAATATTCATTCGGTCTAAGGGCTCAAACAACCTTCCAGCGGACCAATTTACTGAAGAATTGAAAAGTGAATGAAAGTGATGGTTTCGAGGCATCACTGACTAAATTGTTTTCCATCTCTAGTGGTTGATCTCGAATACAGAAGTTTTGGAGGAAACATTTTTTAAACACAATCTAAATATTAACTCTGTAGAAGGCGCGCGGGTTACAGTTGCCACCCAATATTCTTCAACATGCTTTTCAAGAAATATACTCTATTTACAATTAGCCTGGTAAACCCAGAGTCAGGCTTGTCCCTCCACTTATAGAAGGAAAAGTATGGCTCCAGGATATCCCAGCGCTTCTCATTAAATCACGTCACTGGCATTGAAAGCCAGTGGAGACTGAGCGAGGACGGTATAGCCTCAGAAATACAGAACTTGAGTGGAGAATCTGGCCATTGTCAGAACTCCAATATACATTTTTACAACAGGTATCGAGACAACTGCCATTTCAACCTCAGGAGAGGATTGTAGGGATGGGTGATGTTGAATAGGGATTGTGCTAAGGGATTAGGAATTGAGGAAGGTTCTGGTGAAATTTGGAGAATTTGGATGGAATAAGGTCTAAAACAAATGGGATATTAAGGTCTTTATGTAAGGTATCGTTGGCTATAGCATGGAGTAGTGACAATTGTTCGAAGGACTTAGGTCTGAAAAAATGGATGCGTTTAATGTTCGAAAATTAGGTGTCCCCAAGAGTTCGAGTCCATAGGTCTAGAGAGGTTTCAGAATTGTCTTGTAAATTAGTAGTTTGTTATCAGCCGAAAGGTAAGATTTTCTGTTTAGCAGTCCATAAGGTTGGCCGAATCGTTGATGAAGTTCTTGTCTTTTAAGTCTAATATGTGAGTTCCATGTTAGTCTTTTAAAATAACTTTAATTTTGCATTAATAACTTTTAATTTTTCTTTAAAATGTTCTATTTCAAATTACATCCAATAATAAATTGTTTAACAATTAGCGGTTTTGTTTCTTTTAGTTCAAACAATACATTATTTCCATTCCTACAAATCATTTATTTGTTTGATCATATCTATATATCCTTTGTGGTTTTTTAATTATCAACTCGGCAGGTGCCTGTTACTGCGTTCTGGCGACAGGTAACATTATAAGATTATTATTAAATTATATAAAGCCCGAGAGACCCAGTAAAATCATATGTCTTTACTTTGTTAGTAACTTGAACAAAAGATTTCTACCAATATCCAGGTTCTAATTTCTTCTCAATTTACAAATTTAGAACTTTAAGAACTACAATATATGCATGCCTAATTGACGCAAAAACCGGCCGAGCAAGCGATCTAGGCCTTCTCATCTGCCATTCTATATCACAAATGTCTTGCAACACAAGAACATTAAAAACTTCCACCACTGATATCCACCAAGAACCTACACGACTTTGAGCCGGAGATCAAAAGATGAGGTGATGTAAACATTGCAACGGAAATGTACTCAAATTTTCCTTTTGCAAAAATAATTTTGTACATAGCAAATTACTTCTTTTGTTGAACTATTTTGTGTTGCATTATAATAATAATAATTTTCTGTATATTAAAGGAGTAGTGAGATGAATGATGGATTTATCTGGGCTTCAAGATTTTTTTTTAATTATGAGGAAGCAGAAAAATGAATCTTTCAAGAATACTATTATGTTTCTAACAATAGTTTAATTTTTTTCCAACAAAGCGGGAGTGGGTTAAGGCTTACTTTCTAAGCAGGATCCTGATAAAGGGATGGGAAATTGATCCGCCGATGATCCCCTCGGGATAACGTAATTGTAAATTTCATCCCCTTTTTAAAGCCCCCCTCAAAGTCTCACTTTCTGCTCCGCCTTTTCTTCCTTTGAGACTTTTAACATCTCCCTTCGAATGATTTCTGTTTCAAATTCCGTTTCTAATTGCCCAATTTAAGAAAGTTATTTCTAGTCGAAGCAGGTAGTTTATTTTCTTTCTATAGAAGTTATGATCTCGATATGCGGGTGATTCAATTCTTCTATAATCCACTTAGTCCTTATGATGAGCTATATTGTGTCAAATACGATAGTTTTATGTTAAATTTAACAATAAATTAGTTATGTCGTTAACTATAATATTGAAGTGTTTTTAGTTCTGCTGTTGTATGGGGTGGTGGAGATTTCATTTCAGCCACTTTTAATATATTCTGCGTATAATTAATGTAATAGATATTACAATAGCGGATAAAATAGATACTACTATACATCTAAAATGCATTTATACAGCCATGATCACAACTGTCTACCAATCTATATCACAAATAGACTTATACTGAAGATGGGAGTAGGTACTTGAAGCACATATGGACTCTTGCATTACAAAACCGCTGGCCTCTTCTCGCCGAATTCCTCTGTTCTTCTTTTTTATTTTCAGTCTAGCCGCCAAAACATGAGTAAGTCCAGCTAATCTCTCTCCAAAAAACTGAACCGTTAAAAAACCCTTTGCATTTTAAATTATTACATTTCAGGAAATTATATTCCCTTGTATACTTCATCAATTTTATTCAACTATTTATAACAACGTTTCGGGCTTATCTTCCCAATTCCAAATTATTTTTATATGCCACTTTTACATCAATGTTTGCCAAATATGTAACATTATTTTCCCATTAATCCGTATTTTCATAAGAAAAATCTTATTTGTTTATAATAGTTGTCATTTCCTATTGTACTGTGCATAGACCTGAATTTTTTCACTATCCGGGCCAAAAACTTAGCTTTTCTGTTAAATTTCCCAAGGTTATAAGTCTCTATCTGTAATAATTAAGCCTGAAAATCCTAGCCGTCTATCTCGTCCAGGAATCTGTTATCCAACTTTCGGCATTACTACAAAATGGCTCGAAGCAATTAAAGGAAACATTTCATCCAATAATTCTATCGTATCTCCCAGAGAGCTACACAAGCCTGGCTGATTAGTAAATGACTGACCCCTTCCAGGGCACTTTATGCCAGAATAAGATTTTCGTCGATCTGTCCATCGGGGATACATCTATATAAATGCTGGAAGGGAGGAGGTTTTATTCACAACCTTCCAAAGCCCCAAATCGTTATTTGAAAATAAACCCAACCATCTTCTGATATGCTCATAATAATTATTCAATGGATCTGTGTTATACATAAACTATATATAAGCTTTTAGCAAAAGTACAAACCAGCGTAAAGTGGCTGTGAAAAAAACCTGCTGTTGGTAGATCAGTTTCGTTTCTTTTTTTTATATAACTTTTTTCTATATTTTTAATGAGAGATCAAAGACTACGTAAATGAACCTCATAAAATATTTTTACTCACCAGCTTAGGAGAGATGATAATTTGTATTTATCTTCTTAATTAAATTTATTGAACAAATCACATTGGAATGCCGATTAAAAATAATTATGCTAACAATCAATGGAAAAATATTAGAGATAGGTACGTATTTATATATTTTTTCGACATTGCACAATTTCAATCTAATTCGAGTTAGAATTAATGAAATTGGGACGACTTACTTATATTTTCTTCCTTCTGCATACAGAAATAATTAAATAGAAATCAGGAGAGAATAATGGAATTTGGAATAGAGGAATTTATCTTAGTCGGTGGTATGCCACATTAATATCGTGACCGAGCTTTGGGTCATATTAAAGATAGGATCTAAGCATACAAACTTCATCACATTTCCCGTATAAAACGATTATTTTTAAGCATAAAATAATAATTTCATGATTGATGATTTTCTATGTCGCATTATTCCAACAATTTTATTTTAACTTGATTTTAACTTCGGTAATAAAGTACTTACTGTGTCTAACTGGACTTTTAATAATGGATTATTTCTCATTTATTGCCAGTTATGATTGTGTTTCCAATTCATGGTTTTAACTACGAGATCTAGTTGACTAGTTACTAAATTACGATTACAAATTACAATTACAGATTACTAAACTGTAATTAACAGTCATAATGAACAGTTTTCTCTCCTATTCACAGCCCACAGTATTGTGTGATATCAATATATTTTAATACCATATATCTCAAGACCATGTAGGTGAATGCTTATCGCATTCGATCCAGAATGCAGTTTGCACTAATTGATTTAACTTTAATTATCCTTTATATGCATAAGTATGCTGGTCATCTGCGAGCCTCACAGTTTGGACGCGCGCCAGGCGTGTACGCGGCATCATACTGTCCAATAGTTGGTATATTCTGGAAGAAGTAACGTTACGCTATACAATTTTAAGTATAATTAAGCATTATTCTTGGAGACCAACCGTTTTTTCCTTAAAGACGTTTGAACGGTCTTCTTAGTAATGCCCTGTATACTGAAGAACTATGCTTTGGAGTGATGTACTATCTCTCTTGTTGATATGCTATCTCTGGCCTGCATTTTAATATATGATCTAATATTTTTTCTGTCCTGGTTATGGCTGAGTAGGCGAAAGCTTGACTGGATAGTTATAACTGGTATTTGAGAGACTTGAGGCTTTGTTTTGAAATCTTCCAATTATATCATGAAAGATTTTTTTTTCTATTTTTGTTTGAGTTTTTTCTGACATTATTTATAAAAAAAATTAAAGACATTTTTTAATAAAAAATATTAAAAAGTTATTTTTATTTTAATACTAAAACAAAATCACTGATCAAATGCTTATTGTCTTCATATTTATCTGCATATTCCCAGGGGTTAATGTACGGTTTAGATCTGTGTTTCCCAAACTTTCGATATCTGTGTACTCCTTAATAATTTTCGTAATCTTGAGTATGCATATAAAAAATAAGACATTTACCTACTTTAATAGCAATTAATTTTTTTTTCCTTTTTTTAGTAGGACGATTTGGGGTAAGTGCGTAATTTTCTCGTTGAATCCAAACCCTCAATTAGAATGAGCTGCCACTTACGGATCATGAAGCCTAAACACGGATGTATTATAAATCAGCCACGAAAGTTCGTTAAGGTGAAGTATAACGAGTTGTAAACATATTAGTTCTAACTTGTTAGTAAATACTAGCTTTTTTTTTTTTTTTTTAATACTTTGTGATTTACATTTCTTCTTGCATACTGAGTACTTACTTCTCTTTACAGTGAAGTCCCCTTTACTATTTTTCGCAACACTCTCTGAAATGATTGTAGAAGCTTTTCTGTCGATTGAGCAACGTGGGAAAATAATGGTGCGCCATACAATAGGGTGGGGCGTAAAATAGTTTTATATATTAAAGCTTTTAAGCGATATGATAGGCATGAGGCAGATGAAAGAAGACAAATGAAAGCATATAATGTGAAATTCTTGCTATCATTATTTTATAAAAAAAAAAAAAAAAAAAAAAGACTACGACGCAAATAAAACGTATATAAATAACTCCAGATGAAAATTCTCGACAGGAATTTTCTCCCTTCTCTATTGGTCAGCGCATCAGCGAATGGCTCAAATACCAAGGAAGGGGGTTGGCTCATAAATAAAATATCGTAACCTGACTCAAATACATTATAACCTATCCAATACTTTTAATACTGAGGAAAGTTTAAGATATATTTATTAATTCGGATTAATGCCATAAATAAGCAAACTCTGTCAACAATATAAAACAATAAAAAATCAAACTACTCAATGTTGAGGCTGGATATCTCGGGAGCATTTGTCTGATTACCAATAACACTAATGTCGATTATTTTTTATTAATATCCTTATTTTGAGGATAGTGATCTAAAGCTCAGTACTAGCAACCAATCACTTTTTATTCAGCACACCATCCCGGGATTCTTGCGTATCCACCGACCCTGAGGCGTATATAATTAATTTAATCTTCCACATTCCAGTAGCAAACAATACACAAGTAATTCTATATATTGCAAAAATCACCGCTTGTATATTAGTCAAAATCAAACTTTCCAAACGAGCAAATTCTATAAAAAATACCTACAGTCAACAATAGAAAAATGGAATAGACCACACCGATTCGGATTCAGCTAATAGTAAGACAAGCGCAAATACTTGGTTTTGTAAGTTATGTGAAAAATTAAAAGGGCTTTAAGCGGTAGATATTAGGAAAGTTTCAGCATTATTGTTAGAGCCGTTTTGGCTCTACAATAAAACCTGTTTTTCGGCTATTGCGCACAGGGTGAACAGGTATGGGGGAGCAAAACTCTACAAAATTAAAAAAAAAAAAAAAAATCAGTCCACCCGATTAAGAGATAACCGTCACACAGACAAACAGACTGAAAACGCGTTTTTTGGATTCGTGGGGTTCGAAAACGTCTATATCCGTTGGAAACTGCTCATTGAAAATTTGACATTATTACAATATCTTCCTTACCTATGTGATTAGGAAAGTGATACTAGCTGGAATACAAAGCGTGCATCCCAATAAGTTCGTTAAAGAACTTATTTCGTTATTGAAAAAAAAATGTAAGTAGAAAACTTAAACTGTGAAAATTCAAAATCCAAATACATGGAGATTTTAGCGATATTGACCGAGTCTAAGAAAAGGTCAAAACATTTACGCTGGTTCTAAGATTGATTTATATTTGAGTCAGCAAAAACATGCATAGAATTTCTTAAAATAATTTCTCAATCGCATTGGAAATAATATTGAAAACATATAAAATCAGTGAACTAACCGCTGTTTACAAAATTGAGCAAAAACAGATCGAATGAAATGGACGGGATAATATTGATTCGGAACTACCACCAGAACACTAAGCACAACTTTCACTACATACTGAACTATTCCAGCAAGACGGATGTCGAAAATGCTGACTAATGAATTATTATCTTTAATGCAGACGGAACATGAAATAGAAAAAATAACGAGATGAGCTTACGAATATCCCCAGTTATAAAAACGCATAATACAGGTTGTCTCTAAGCTGCTCATATAATCAAATAGAAATGTTTGCTGAATTGACCGGCCACAGGCTGAATTTTAAGATAGACAGAACATTCGGGAAGATGTCAGTATTGTCAATTATAATAAATGTATATTGTCAATTAAATATTAGTTCAATCCATAAAAACTCGAAAATTTACGACTTATCCAATGATGAAATCATAAGCATTGTAATGAACGGGAACATCAAAAGTTGAACTACAATAGGTCAAAAGTCAAAGCGACATCTCTCGGCAATGAATGAGCTGACAGTTTGGCTATATCAACTGGTAACAATAGTCACCTTCCAATTGAATAATTCTTAGGCCCTTTCTCTTTTGTTAAAGCATCACAAGGACTGACTTCGTTCACAAGTGGGACATAGATTGGAAACTTTTATCAAAAGGGGCGTCTACAAATTCTTAGCCGTTTGTATTGAAACAGGGCAATTTGTATTTGAGATCACGTCTATACGTTGTATTATACGTTTATACAAAAGTTCTGATCCTTTTCAAAACTAAAAGGGTCCTATGAGATTTATTACCTGGATTCCCCACGGAATGAACTTAAATTTCGTTCCACCCGCGTGGGATTCAAACTAACTCATTAAGACCAAAACGGTTTAGATTCTACTTTAGTACCTTTCACAATCAGTCATAAATTTGTGTCCAACTGAGCTCTTGATATTTTCTATTATCTTACATTCTGTTTTAATATTCTGTAAATATGAATTCCTCGTAAGCATCTATCTTTTTGCTAGGAGTATAAAGTATTAACAATATATTCCTTTATTATTTTAAGGAATAATTAATGCACATTTACATAATGTAATACCCAAGGTAATTGTTTAAGTACAGTTTTCTATTTTAATCTACTAATAACTTAAAATTCTTCATGTCATATTCAAATTGATATACTTAAATATAATAAAAATAGGGGATAACATCAAATTTTAATTTCAAAAGAAATGCCCCACAGAAACTAAAGCATATCCAAGTCTGGATTTATCTCTTATAAAGGCCAATTCTTACGTAAATTTTGAAATATCTCCTACGTAAAATTGGATTTTAAGTTAGTTGTTCAATTTCTTGTTACTCCACAATATTTCTTATGCACCATTTTTCCTAACATGTCCACCACTTTATATCGGTGACAACCAAATTCCTCAGACTGACACAGTATATATACGTTACCTTGCACTAATATTCGACCGAAGGATGACCTGGACACGCATTTCAAAACGAAAAGAAAGACACTAAACAAACGGCTGAAATCACATTACTCTTCTCTTTTTTTCAAATAGTCAAAACTGAAAATTAGACAAAAACTAAATACATGCACATACCTACTTAAAATCTCATGGGCACAAAAAAGACACACTTACAAAAACTAAAATCTATTTAATCCAAAATTTTAAGATTAATAATAAAATACCCAAGGTACGTAAACAACAAAACTCTACATATCGACTTTCAACAACCAACTATCGATCAGCACAAGTATTCTTTATTCCCTTTTTCATAACAACCTTCAAGGACATAACAATAGGCTGATAAATGGTATGGTTATAGCTGACATGACCATTAGGAAAAGACTAAAAAGAAACTGGATTAGAGATCTCCTTTCCTGAAGTAAAGAAATAATTCATGGCCGAGAAGTGCTGTTGGGTACTATCCTTCCCCATGCCTAACGTGCCATGTCTGTATTTTATCACCATCATATTTGCTGATTGTCACTCTTCTTTGACAGATGCGAGAAAAGAATTGAAAGATAAAAAAAATAAGAAATTGAACTAAAAAATTAGTTACGCTAACTTACTTAAGCTCATTTGGACCTACGCTTCACAGATATACGGGGCAGTCAAAATTTGAAGTTTACGGGAGTGTCCGTAAACTTCAAATTTTTCAGTCAAATACTTTTAGAACTATAACCAGAGGGAGCCCCATTAGCAACATTACTTCGCATACAGACCTTAATATGCCAACAGAAATGAACACATACGGACCCACTACAAACGATTTCACGATTACTTACATGGACATCTTAACACACTTATATAAGATATGGCTATTACCAACATGCCTGACAACACTCGCAGAAGGGTGAAGAGGAGCTGGATGAGTGATATTCTTGCCTAATTCCATCATGCCACAATACCAAATTTTTAGCCAGCAAATTCACTGGTTATCAACATTTTTGACAAGTGCGAATACAAAAATATAGCTTAAAAAAATAAACAAAAGGAGAATAAAGTAATGGATATTTTAGAATGAGAATGCCAATTTTACCATGCTACCATACTGGTCAAATGATAGAATAGCTTTCTGCTCATAGAAGAAAATTTCAAAATCTTTAAATGATTTAAATGATACTTCCCAGAGTTGTACATATTAACTTATTGTACAGACTGTGGTGTTAACATTTTATGTATATAAAAAAATTATAAAGGTTTGAAAATGGTCATTAATAAAAGAACGGCCGAAATGTCACAATGTTCTTTATAATATAACTTAAAAATATTTGTTAGAATTTTATTAATAAAATTATTTTTGTTAATTCATAGTCTTCCTACTTTAATCTATGGTTAATTAATTATTATATTAATTATTTAAATTTAGGATATGTTTAATGCATAGCAACCAAGAGACATTGTCAGTGATATGGCTCGACATTTTATATTTTATGTCCGTAGATTGGATATAGTCAGAAGCTTTCTCGACAGACAAATTCCAGTAATAAAATAAATTTCATCTCAAGTTTATTTGTAATGACTTTGTTTCCTCCTGTTAAGCTATACCGTCCAATTATTTATTCATTCGACTATTATAAATTGAAAACGGAGACATCTGATTATATTATCCAAAAGTTTATTGGACTTCTAGTTCAATAATCATTTTAGGCAAGCTAAACCAAATTATTCAAACAATCCAGTTCCGAGTTGCTGGACCTTAATAAAATTTGTTCTAGAGATCTGTCAGACCTCTATAACAGAATGGCCTTAATAATACTCAACATTTATTGAACTCGAATAATTACTGTTACTCCAGCTCTCGACTATGATTCAAGTCATTCGAATTTATATTAGATCAGGTTAATCGTGTCTGTAATAATTTCATTCCCCAGTTGATTAAGGAATGAGGATTGATATTGGTCTGTTAATGATATAATCCCTTGATTAATTGTGGTAGAAAAGTATAATTCATTTAACGTTTGTTAACTAAAACAATGCCGACAACATAGGGCAAGTTGTGACTATCTTTGGATGGGTTTATGTTAAAGCTGCGATGAGCGATGACAGCAACGATTAAAGCGAAGCTAGGATCTCTGCTTTTATCTAGTGTTTATGTTAGAGATTCGTTACCGGCGATACATAATGAAGTTGAAACAGTAAATAATGAATTCCGAGTAAAACATTTGATTTTATAATGAGTGAGATTTTATAGTGGGAATGTCCATTTCATTGTGTATAATGTGATTCAAAATAAACCATGGGGCATTTAATTTGTTTCCAAGAATTTTGGATTGTGTTGTTTGTATGTTTCTATATTCCTTCAATAAAATCTTGCATTCACGGAAATACACCACATTTCATTCTTCTGCTCAAATTCTCTCCAATCTATTAGTTCTACCTCTTTCATCATCCTTGTTACTCGGTCTACCTGGACGGAGGTTAAAAAGGCAATGACCAAGAGCCTTACGATTCACCCATAATACAAGATACTAATCAGGTAATTCGAGAACATAAAATAACAACATCAATGCAGTTGCAAATACAACAGTACAATATAAATAGAATATAATGAGTGAGATGAAAGAAATAATGCTTTTAACATCAAGTGAAGTAAAATATTATTTCGCGGAAAGAGCGCGAATTTGTAGAACTCCACTATAAATACTGCGAAGGATTTCATCAACTTCATAAAGAGATAAGGCAACATATAAAAAAATGTATTCAATAAAAGCGAATGAAAATATTATTATTTTATAGTACATTACCGAAAACAGATAAGCTGCATAAAAAATTGTGTTATGTAATTGTGTAATAGATCCGTTATACATTTATTTGTCCCTCAATGGGGGCCTGAAAAAATGTTTACTTATTAACAAGTCAACATTCATACTCGACAGAAGCTGAGAAAATGGGTGAGGCCATTACCGAAGCTCCAATCGTTATTTGATCATTAGTGATAGTTCAAAGCGTTATTCCAATTTAAATCCAACAGTAAAAAACATTTTTTAAAAGGGTTTTCTTTGCATTGCTCGTATCGATGCTCTTGTTGCTTATCACAGAAACAACATAAACCCAGCCTTATAGATATTAATAAATAAGTAAATTATTGCTAGAAAAGAAAAATTCAAAAAATGTAATTTTTATAGTTGATCAATCCAAATTAGATTTAAATTTATTTAAATTAAATAATGATAATAAGCAAATTTGATGTTAATATTACATTTGTATTTTAGATATGGGGAAGGATACCCGCAATTACCTCTTCTCGGAGTTGGTTCAAGCACAAAGTGTAATTCACGGAACATCTCCGTGTGCAAGGCGGATGTAACCGTACCTTTTACAAGTCTGATTAGAATTCCCGTGTAGTTTACGGTAACGGAGATACAGGTTCCGTAAGTTGTTAATTATTTACAAAGAGCTTTTGTGATTGGTCTTAATATTATAGATTAAGATAATTGATGATTTTTATTTGAATATCATAGTTAAAAAATGGGTTGTAAACTGACAGCTACTTAGCCCTATAGTTCTACGATAATGAGGGATCATTATAAATATGGAATAACAACGAAAAAACGACATTTTTCTGTCGTCCCCATAAAATGTGAAAATCAAGTGATAACACGAAAAACTTTATTATCCTATTTCCTACAATGAATTGAGGAAATATAATTCCAATGGATTCTCATTGAAAGTCAGCTTTACTAAACAGACATGTAAATAATCGAACAAGCGGAGCGGAATTCCGAATAATTTTTTGCCGGGAAAGTGACTTATAGGTTTATGGCTGGAAAGGAAGCTTTTCCGATTTGATAAAAAGCCATTTATCATCCCTCTTGGGCTAATACTCCCTAATCGCTCTCCCTTCCAACATTTACTAGGGGCCGTCGATCGGTCCGCCCCTATGATACGCTTCACACATCCATTCCTCTACCCTCAGGTGGGAAATCTTGTTTGAAAAAAAAAATATGCAAAACATTTAAACATACTTTTCCTTCCCCTTAATGAAATTTTAAATGAATTTTTGAAAACTAGTGTCTATTGTCAAAGCCTTCACTCGTTTCCGGAGTATTTATGGCACTCAGCCTCCTGGATTCGGCGAGAGGGATGCGCTGGGATCTCATAAGGCCTTGCTTTACAACTCCCACGTGTGGGAGGATTGCTTTGGAGGTATTCAGGGCGAATGCATATATTGTAAATAAATTTTAATGTGATTTTAGTGTTTCTTTGTATATTTTTTTAGAATTTCACACTTTTTTGGCGATAGCCAGAAATATTCACCTACCCGGAATAAGTCAAGAGTTGGGCTCAAATTCAAACTATATTCTAAAACATTTAAGGGTCAGTGGAACTTTCCAAATTTAAATTAGAGGGACTAATAACAGTATTGTTTTATAAAATCGTAATAGTAAAATGAAGAAATAGTTATGTGGATGTAATTTTTGACAAATTAAGTGGATAGATTTATGTGTAAATGTGAAAAAATAAACTTAATCAGATGGGGTAAATCTCCGAAACGTGAATGTATTAATGGAGATGCTTTGAATAGAACAATAAATAAAGAAGAATAGAAATTTCATATCCAACTATTAAATACATATTTATTATTATTATATTATTTTCATGTTATTGTATTTTTATAGATATATCATCATTTTTATTTTACTTTACAGACTTGTTTATTTTTTTATGTGTTGTAAATTAGATATGAATATACTCAATGATCACTATTAGAATATTGTTCCTAACGTGGAAGACTGTTTTTCAATACAGATACAGGATATTTAAACAAAGATAGAATATTTATCAATAAATAACAATAAAATAAAAAAGTCTTGATGATGCCTGAATTGGTGAAACGTTGAATTAGACCGGAAGAAAGTGTTATTCCGTGGGCTCCTTGAGGATTGAAGTATAGGAGAGGTCTCAGTCGCTTCGTTATAACTTGTAGAAATGGTGAAAAGTAGAAAAAGTATCCACAATCATTTCTTAAAGTGAATCTTGTCAATTTTACGATGGTGCAATTGAAATTTAATTACCTTGAATAATTTTTGAGTGATCAACAAAAAAAGTTACTTACTAAACACAAAAATACTTAAAACACAAAACTTAAATTTCCTGCTTTTCTGTGTGGAATCGGACTATGGATCCATATGAATTTATTTCTTGAGCCTTATTGGGCAATGTTAAATACTTCAACATGTGTGCGTAATTAGGTTGTCCCAATACTCCATCTCCATCATATGAACTAAAATACATATAATTTTAATTTCGTTTTTACAGTACAACTATAAGGGATTTAAATATTTTAGCAGCTATTTTGGCTGCCATCTTGATTATGAGTGTCTGAACAAAATTTCAATTTATCACCATTGATATTCTTACTCTACAACTTAAAACGAAGCAATTCACACTTCTCCCATACTTCAATCATTAAGGAGCCCACTGAATGGACACTTGCTGTCGGACTAACTGGATAGTTATTTAATGGTATTTGAGAAACTTTAGCTTTCGTTCTAAAATATTCCAATAATATCATATCACTAATTTTTGCTCTTTTTTTCAGTTTTTGCTGACATTATTTTAAAAAATATTAAGATTAGCTCATTAATAAAAAACAAAAAATGTTAACATAGTATTTTTGTTTTATTATTAAAAAAATCACCAGTCAGATGGCTAAGGCCTCCACATTTTTCTGCTTATTCCCAATGGTCTGGAAGAATTTTCTTAAGGTAAGAGTGCAAGTATAATGTGCCCCATCAGCAGCTGCAGATACAGTACTGCATCACCTAACAATTTTGTGGGTCTTACAAAATGAAGGGGCAAAAGTTTTTGAAAACACGAAATCTACCAGTAATAACCAGATTATAATTTGTAATTACATTACTGAATATTTTTCCTGAATATTTAACTTCAGTTGTTATTTAGTGTTCTTAATTTGTAGTATGTTCTATTGTGACCCTTATCATGATGAGTAGGGACGTTTTGTCAACAGTAAAACGCCATCGAATTGTTGCTTTGAAGAGTTGGCAACAATCCAAATTGCTCAAAGTCAAACATAGGGCAAAGTGACAAAGTAAGGTGGTGGAATAAATTTCTTATTTCTGATTCGGTTGAATACAGATCTCATTGTCGTAGACCCCGAAAAAACAGTCGTAATGAAGATCGTTTTATTGTCTAAAGAGCCAAAGGGATATTAAACTCAGCAGGTGGGGGACCTACACCGTCAACTGCCCCATAGTACGAGGTCAGCGAATTTGAGCGAACAGACTGTATAAAATCGTCTTCACGATGATATCCTTTGGGCTAGAAGACCACTAGGCTGCTCCTCTTGAATAGAACTTGTATGCAACAACGGTCCCCATATCTTCAAAAATTGTTAATTGTCTGAGTGGCAGACAATAACCAATGAGAAGGCAACAATCAGCCATCAGCGACATACAGTGGGGCTGTATAAGACCAAACACTTCAGTTGACATCCTCATGATGGAATAGAAGGATCAATCCCTAACCAAACACTTCAGAGGGAGTCATGCGGGAAAGTAAGTCTTTTCCTATATTCCATTCTTGTGTAAGATGGGGAGACGGTTAAGAAGTAAGACGGTTAAGGCCTTAGGGCCAGTAACTTCGTTCCCGTCTCACCTCCATGATGCTCACTGTCTGAATGGCAGAATCGTTTGTTCTCAGATGAATCGTCTGGTGCTAGACAACGACTCTCGTTCTCTCTTCGACTCGTTTTCTGTTGTCTACCTAGAATAGGTCTATCTAATATATCTATATCTAGGTCTGAACTAGGTCTGTCTTCAACTGAATCACAAAATCATTGTTTTTTTATTCTTCACTTTAGAATAAATACTAATTTATTCAAAAATTCTTTTACTTTTTTTTATAGATTATTGTCACCTGGATATCGAGAAAGAGCAACCTCGAACTGTTCTTAAGTTGAGGCTAAAAAAGCATTCATCAAACAGCTTTGGATTACATAAGATATGTTAGTGGTTATAAATATTGTACATAAACGGTATATGTTATTAATAAATTAATTGAGTAAGTCTTGTATTTCATTCTCTAACAAATTCATGGAATACCATTGTTTTTAAATGAATTATTTTTACAAGATCTTGGTTAAAAACCACAAAATCAAATAAATGGAGACTAAAGATAGTGGATCCCACTAGAACAAGCTAATATGGACTAAGCATATATCTATATATCTGCTGTAGATATACATTAAGTAATTAACGAGTGATGTGCTATTTGTTTAGTTTGTATTAGGTTGTAGAAGTGCGATGTACTGTCTGTTAACGTAGTGTTATAAATTGAATTGGCAAAACGTTGACCGGTTACTTATCAACTGCTGCTTTTAGAAACCTAAAAATATTCTTATAATACTTTATTAGTAAATTATTTGAGTAATATTTTAGTTTCTTTCTCTTAAAAAGGCAAGGAATACCATTATTTTACATAAATTAGTAAAACAAAATGTTTACTTATTACTACTACTGACCTTGCCATCGCTCTTCCTGTAAGCGTCGTGGACCCTCCAGACCAGCTCCGGACCGGCGCTGCCTGCGACCTTGCCCACGTCGAAGTGCTGGGCTATGGGATTGTGGTCGACCAGGTTCTGTGGTGCTCCTCCACCGCCGACCCGCGACTTGAAGTTGGAAAACATGGCTGTAGCAGGCATAGCACGCCACACCTGAAAACAGCAGATTCGGCAAATCAAAATTCGTCCGTGTCGTGTTGTTCTTAATCTGCAAATTTATTTAGATTGACTCGGTCACAACAACGAGAACCACTAATGGCTTTCGAGCAATAGCCTATTTTCTGTTGTTCATTTCATTTCATAACTTCATAGATGACAATCTTGTCAGTTTGTATTGCCCATTCATGAAATGGATATGATATGGATATGGATAAACTATACGGCTTATATTATAAGCTAATATCTCATGCGAATCAGATATCCAATACTATTTTAATTTTCATATCTTAGCATCATGCAAATACTTGATTTAATCAATGAATCTATCACCATTACTTGGAAACTATAACTAAGATTATTTAATGATTTAATTATAATGATATAGCCGTTGAGTGTGTAAATATATAAGCCATCGTTTCTGCTGATGCTTCTTAATGGATTTCTGCCTAATAATGAAAATGCTCTTTCAGATTTTTCTCAATCCAACATCATCAATTAGACTTATACATTTTTGGAATAAAGATATATTGAAAAACGAATAAGCAATAGCTTTTATCGTTATTCGTTTCCTGTATGATTGATTTTGTATTTGTTATAAATTATAATCTTATTTTAAATTACTAATAAATTAATATATATTGTATATTCTTTATTCAGGAATTTTCGAAGTGAATATTAAAAAATAATTTCCCTCAGATACCTAATTTAACACTCAACATGGCATGTAATTAAAATAACGTTTTTGTAATACATAGTAATACATCTAAATGTATATATTAAAGAATTAGGTTTAATTAAATTATTTACTAAGCATATATCCTCGAATCGTTATTCTGACTGAACTAAAAAATAATTTTAAGAATTTTAAGGCCTTAATAATTAAGAGGATTATAACATTGACTTAAGTGGCAAACATTATCTAAAATGAATTTTATCAAGGTTATTATTAAGTTGCGAAGGAAATTAGTTCATCTTAAGAATAGTGTAATGAGGAGTGAACAACAAATATTGTGTACTCTCTGTAATTTGAATATAATTGAGGATTTATATTACTATGCCACTGTTTGTCCTATTTTACAAAAATATAGAGTTGAGTATTTTAAGAAAAAAATAATAAACGAAATGAACTAATTGACTTATTGAATGGCAAAGACTGGAACAATTTGTTCAAGTACCACATGTCTGCTTATAAGTAGATAATTGAGAATATAATACATAATACATATTCTTCTGCTATATGTAAACTAAAACTAGAATACAAAGCAGATAAAACATATTTTTTTTTAATTATTATTTATTCAATGTATAATGTATTTCATTTAGAAGTTTGTTATTTTGTTAATTATTAACAAAAGGATGTATGTGAGCTATACTTTTTTATTTATTTTTTTGTATAATAATCATATAGTATTGCAGACGGTTATATACCATGCCATTAAAGGCTTATCAGAGATTTTTTGTTTGTATTAAGAGAGAGGATGTAAATTTATTTTTAATAATGCTTTCAATCTTCAGGGTGTCTACACAATCGTTTAGTCTTTTTAAAGTAAAATAAACAAAAAATATAATAAATAAAAAATAAAATATGTAGAAAAATAGTTTAGACTGTCAAAAACGTGGTACCTGTGCAGTAAGACGAGAAATTACTACACAGGTACATATTTATGTATAGGCAGTATATTTTTCAATGCATCTCCGCCAAGCATCCACTTTCCTTTCCAAATAGTTGGCAAAAGACTGACAAGTTGGGCAATATTTGGCTGTCGTAAATAGCCACTGGTTGAATGCACCTATTAAAAGCCTCTTTTAGCCGAACGTCCCCTTATTTATACCGACAGAGGCAGTGAAGTCGAGTTACCTATGCTCTACTAATATCTTTTAGCCAGTATGAAAAGTTCAAGACTTTTTATTATTCATTAAAAACCTAAGGCAGCTAAGGACTGATTTCAAATCGCTTTTAGGAAGCGCGGAACAGAGGGTAGATTGACCATTGCGTACAGCGTTCGTAGCCTCATAAGCTATTTCAAACACCAGAATTAATTCAATCAATACTTATAATTAATTCAACGCCTTGAGCCTCTCTAAGTTCTTGTTGTATTTGAACATTTGCTTACGTGGGTATATATTTATGCCTCTTTATATAGTGCGGATTCTAATCTTTAGTTCAGCGCCTACCGTATCTTATTTTATGGTCCAGGCCTATGGTACTTTTATCTGGAAAGTGTTTTCTCTAATTTTTTGTCTTTATTAGTTGACGTCCGCATGATGGTATAGAATGTTTTTGTCTTTAACTTGAAAACCATTTGCTATTCGAATAAATTCTGATATTGATTTTATACTAAAGTAAAGAAGTTTGGCCGCTCTGTTTGTAAGCGAGCATAAGTCGAAATTACGAGAGGGAATATCGAAATTAATTTTTGGCATTTTTTTTAATTTCCTGGAAAATTTAAGAGGTAACAATGTTGAAATTCGTAATCACCATCCCCCAAAACATGAATAAATAAATTTTCAGAACTTCTCCAAAACTTTCCACAGAGACCTCATGCTCACATAATTAATGCCTAAATTTCGTCTCACCAATTCGTCTCGCGCTCGCTTAAAAACAGAGTGGCCAAAACAAAAAAGCTTTTGAATCAAAATTGTACCTAATTTATTCTTCTTTACTTTAGTATGAAATACATATCAGAATTTATTTGAATGATGAGTGGTTTTCAAGTTATAAGCAAAAAAGAAGAAAAATAATGTAATTTTGTAAATGCATGGTATTCATGATTTGGGAGAAAAATCGAAAAAAGATTAATTTTTTTAGCGTTTTTGCTCTGCTTTTTTTATATTTCCGGGAAAATTGAAATTCATATTCAACACCCCAAATAATATAAATCAGCAAATTTTCAGAACTTCTCCAAAACTTTCCACCAAGACTCCTTTCTGGTCCCTAGTTGATTGAATTATTGTCGAAAGACGAGCGTGGTCGGTGTGACTGGGCAAAAGATCCGACAGTATTGGTTTGGATTCGATTTCCACCCGTATTAGTTAATATACCATATTTTTCGTTACGGTCCCACATAATAATCTCAACACTTCTAATCTTGTGACAGCGTGACTAAATCCGTCTGGAGTTGGTATCATGGATCATGCCGGACTAGTTCCTATTCGTTTATTATAAAAACAACGATTTACGCCGTGACACCATTTTCTAATAGTCAAGTCAGTTAAGCATGCCCATGCCAATAATAGAACCATCATCTCATATGAATAGCGTGGGCTGGAATCATTGCAATCAAAGGTTAGGAGGGCAACCGACTCTAATTAGGCAGATACTCGTAATAGAATCCAATAGGAAAACCTTTGTATGATTTAAATTAGATTGTTTCAAAACATCTTGTGCATAAAATGATTTCATTTTAGATTAATTTACAGCAGACTTTAAGTATTAAGAAACATTTAGGTTTTTTTTTTAATTTGATAAAAGAATTAACGATATTTTGAAATATCCAAATTTCTCTGCCAATATCATTGAAAGAAAGAAAGAAAAGTAAGCTTTATTCTGAGACAAATAGTCCCCTAAGAATAAGAAAAATGAAATTTTACAATTTCTTTTGTCTGGGATAAAATAAAGATCAAATACAGTATAAAGCGTTACTAACTAAATTGTTAGTAACTAAACGTTGAATTAACACATTGATACACTAAGTTTACTAATTTGCTTTTTTAATGCAATATACATAATGATAGTAAAAATTAAAAAAAAATGGATAGCACCAATTAAACAGGAGCATTAACTTACATGTATTCGGAAGATTGATAGTCAAGGAGATGGATAAATAGTTTATGTTTAAATGAAGTTAATGATGAGGATTTACATAAAGATGTGGGTAAGCAGTACTGAGAAGCGCGCATAATAAAGGACTTTTCAAAGAAATCAGTTCTATGAGAAGGGATATACAGATTTGTGGGTTGAGATCTCGTGTTTGAGGAGTGGACGGAAAAACAAGGATTGAACATATCAAGAATATAAGGAGGCTATTTGGTTTTAAATGATCGGTAAAGGTAAACGCCCAGGGAATATTGTCTTCGGAAAACAGGAAGAAGCCACTTCAGCTCGATATATCGGCTGGAGGCGTAGGAGCGCCTGGAGGCTCCGAAGATAAATCTAATGAAACAATTCATTAGTCTTCTCAATCTCATCTCATGCCCACCAGACAGTCCACCGTATACTAGGCAGGCGTCGTCGAAGTGGGGAAAAATAAGAGAGGATACAAGGAGTTGGCGGGTTTTGAAAGGTATGGAATCACGGAATGTTAGGAATTGTTTGAGGACCGAAATGGATTTTCGGGTAATTTGAGAAATATGGTTGTTTGTTCCAGGATAGGTGTTGATCGATGATTACCCCAAGGTTTTTGACGGAAGTGTGGAAGCGGATAGGTTGACCATTGAGGTAGAGTAATGGATAATAAGAAAAGGAATTAAGAAGATGCTTGGAACCAATAATAATAGCCTTGGTCTTTTCAACCATTAACCTTAGATCGTTTCTTCCAGCCCATGCGTTGATACTGTCTATGTCCTCTTGTAGCCTCTGGGTTGCTGCAAGCATCTCGATAGGATAAGGGGATTGGTAGATTTGGAGGTCATCGGCATATAGGTGGTATTGTGAATGGTGGATGGAACTAGAAAGATCGTTAATGTAGATGGAAAAAAAGATTGGTGGGAGCGAGGATCCCTGAGGAACATCTCGATTTAGGAGGAGATGGGAGAAAGAAGACTCATTGGGGATAAAGACCGTTTGAGAACGAAGCGGTAAAAAGGAAAGGAACAATTTTAACACACCATTTGATATGGAGAGGTTTTGTAGTTTTGAAAGAAGGATGTTTTGATTAATGTAGTCGAAAGCTTTGGTAAAATCTAAGAGGACAAGGATAGTGAGTTTCTGTTTGTCTATGGAGGATTGGATATCTTGGATGATTTTTAATAAGGCTGATTGTGTGGAATAGTGGGATTGAAAGCCGGACTGGAGAAGACTTTGTTCCAGGGAGGTGTTAATTTGCCAATGGACTATTCTTTCTAGTGGTTTGGATAAATTGGAGAGGATGGGGATAGGTCTAAAATCAGAAACTTTGGATGGAACCGGGGCATTGTTTAATGGACGGACTATGACTTTTTCCAAGCTGTGGAGAAAATGGAATTTTGTAGGGAAAAGTTATAGATATGCAAAAGGACAGGAAATATGGCAGGAAGATTTAATTTGATTAATTGTACAGGTATTTGGTCTGGACCATAGTCATTTGTTCTGGACATGAGGGCAGCGGAGAATAGGTCTTCAGGGGAAATATTCATAAAAAAGAAATTTTCAGAATCAAAAGATGTTTCAGGAATGCTGTACGAGGAGTTCTGTGGTGTTGGAGTAGGATCGGCGAAGTAAGAGTTCAATTGGTAAGGAGTACAAGGATAGAATATCTTCGTTTTTGTGTTCACTTCGGACAGATTTTTAAGGATTTTCCATCTGGACTTAGGATCCGGGGCTTGAGAAAAGAAAATATGAAAAAAGTGTGCCTTAGCATAACATAAGGAGGATTGGGTTAGGTTTCGTAAGGACTTGAATCATTAGGATTCCGTGTGCGCCTGAAACGTCTCCTGGTAGCATCTCTTCTCCGCATCAGCTCTCTGATTTCGGAATCGATCCAAGGAGAAGCGGGGCGTTTGAAGGTGGATGTTTTGAGGGGTGCGTGATGATCCAGGAATAAGAGAAGATTGGAGGAAAGACATTACACCATTTCATCAATGGAGGAAGAGGAATAGATAGGTTCTAAGGATTGGAACAGAAAACCAAGAAAAGGATTTAATTTTACAGAAGTCAGTGAGTCAAGGTCCCGCCAGGAAATTTGTTTAGGGATGTACTTAGGAGTTAGAACATTAAAGGAGATTTTGATAAGGTCATGACAAGAGAGAAAAGATACTGTATCCTGAGAGGAGGATAATAGGTTTTTAGGAGAATCTATTATGAAAAGGTCGAGCAATGTGAACTTGGTATGATGGGTAGGTTGAAAGAGAACGATAAAAAGGTCGAGGGAATGAAATAGGTCTACAAGGTATGATTTATCTGGAGAGTCAGAGGATAGATTTGCGCTGACATCACCTGTTTACATTTTTATATAAGAGAACATAATTGTATAGAGAGGATTCTAGTATAGGATCAAATCGAACATGAGGAGGGCGGTAAAACGGAGGAAATTTCGGTAAATAGGTATTCTTGGTGAGTCGGAAGAATACCCATTTTAAGAATACCTATCTTAAAATGTTAAGAGGATTTTTACTTTTAGGCTTTCATGAACAAAAAGACAAACACCGGTGCGGTCTAGTCGATCATGACGGGCGAGGTTGTAAGTAGGGAGGGATATAGAAGAGGAAGGGATATTTGGTTTTAACCAGGTTTCTGAGACAGCAATAATATGATAAAAATTGTGAAGGAAATAGTCATGGAATTCAACGGAATGTGCCGGTAGGGATTGGGAGTTAACATGACAGGTTAGTAGGATATTAGACATATTCGGATAGTGAAAGGATAATTATCGGTAAAGGTATGGAAAAGAGAGGTACAATTATGGTAATCAGAATCTGAGAGAAAAATAATACTAAAAATAAGTATAAGTAAAAATAACTGTGACTTTTAACAATAAAAAAAAATATAACAAAGTGTAAAAAATAAATTTTCTCTTAAAAATAATGAGAAACAGAGAAAAAAAATAAAAATAGCAAGTAGATTGTTAAGGAAAAACATGAAATAGAAAAAGAAAAATATTTTCTGGTGGCAACGAGATTCTAATTTTCATTGAAAAATGTCCAGATCTTCTTCCTTGTTGATAATAAACGCGGGAAGTTCATTGTTGCGTCTCCATCGTACACGGCCGCCTGCAAACCAGACGAATTTCACTTTACCGGCAGCCTTTTTCTGCCCCGCCAGCCAGTAAAGGTGTTTGTTACCAGGCGTCATCCCTTCACTGAGATAGATCCTTTCGTCACTATCCCAGTCGAGATGCCTGGTGGAGAGTCCCTCTTTAGCTTCCTCAGCCTTATCAATCTTCAGTTTTCAATTTGATACCCAAGCTGGCCCCTATTTTCAAAACAATACCTTCAGGTGTTTCTCCCATCCTGTAAGGCACTCCTCTTATTTCAACCATATTTGACAGTTGATCCTATTCCGATTGATTTAGCCTAACTTCTAAATTTTTAATTTTGTTTTTGAGACCAGAGTTTTCGGTTGTTAAATTTTCGATTAGTCTCTCTTGATTTAAAACCAGTTCTTCGAGTGATTTAAGGCGTTCTGAATTTTCAAATGATAAGTCTACCTGCTTTTGAACAATACTTTTTACTTCTTTAAAATCATCTGTTAACCGATCGACTTTGGATAGTATTTTTGTAATATTTTCCTCTAAGCTATTAACTTTTTTGACAGGAGGATGGGACTTATTTTTATTAATTAGCTCAAATGTATGGAAATTCCATCTTTTTTTTTTAGCATCGCTTTCAATATTTGAGCATTTCAAATAAAAAATTTTCTTGCATATCAAACATTCAGACATTATTGTTCATAATGTTCCTCCGACCTGTTTAGACCATTTTTTTTTATAGTAACACGAACACATCACACCACAAGTTTTTATGACTCTTTGTTTGGCGAATCCGCCCTTCTCGTAGATTTGTTTTATATATATATATATATATATATATATATATATATATATATATATATATATATATATATATATATACGTATATATATTAAATATCATTTTTCGATACTCAAATTTTAATAACGATATTACGATATATCGAGGAAAAAATATTAGACAAACATATGGATGCATCGATATTTTTTAAACATATCTAGTTAGAAGTTATATTTGATTTTGAAAAGAAATACCAAACTAGTTAATGTAGTAATGGATGTTTATATCCGATGCATTTAACAGTGACCAAGTCTGTCATTATTATTCCAAGAAATCTGTGGTAACACCAGGTTTAAAACTAGACGATTCTCCCAGTTTATATAGTACTGGGATATATCATTAGACCAGTTAATCATATCTAAGGAGGACTAAATGAGCGCTAATGTACCCATGCTTGGATGTCCAGATGATGAGTGAAGATGCGGTTCTATTAAATTAAATACTATGACATTAGTAGATGCTAAGAAGAATTGAGCATTGCAATAAATGCGAATAAAATAAAATATACAAAAGCAAAAGGACGATGATTTAATGCTAACAAGGAGAGGCTATGGACATGTCATTATATATTTTTTGCCGTTTGAATATTTTATACTCATTTAGAAGGTTTCTGATAGCTAACTTAATGGTAATTCTTCAGGAAACTGGTAATTTTTCTCCATGCAGAGTATTTTGGTTTTATGAATGAATTTATTTATTTAATTTGTTATTCGTCCGTTTGGCTATTATGTACATATTTCCGACTAGAATACAACTTATTTTTATCACTCATTACAAGATTACATTAAACAATGAATAAATTACTTTGTTTTTAGATTTTACTTGATACCCAGGAGAAAACAAAATCCATCGATACGTCCATTTTTTTAAATATTTTAATATACTCCATTTGATGAGTATGAATACTAAATTGCATAAATGCTCCCCATTGCTCTTTCAATTACAAGATAGTTTGCATATTTCTCATATTTCGGAAGAGAGATATTCCCCTGAGTAATAGGACTGGACCAGTGAGGGCATCGCGTGAGCAATACAGTTACCGAAAGATAGGGCAGACTTTCCTGCACGCCACTGTCCCCTAACCAATATTGTGATGATAACCTGGATAAGATACGGCTGAGGAGATACCTGATCTAAGGTTGTTTCCGTCTGTCCGCGTTCCTTTTACAATGACAACATATGAAGAACAGTAAACCGAATACCGCAGGTACACAATGGTTCAGTTATTATTATTTTTTATTTAACAGATTTTAAGCATCTAGTAAGTAATGTGTGGAAGATATGATAATCTTAACAACAAAAGAACTTGATACTGCTCATATACTTGAAAGACTATAGGTTGCAATGGTTTGAAAGTACAATATATAGCTGGCAATCGATTGTTCTAGAGCATTAGCCCCTAGTGTACTGAAACGACTGTTATACATTCCGAAATATTAAATTTAAATTTAATAGTAACACGAAGAATACATTAAAATCGAGTATTCGAAGTCTGTACGATTGTTTTTTGTCAATATGGAGCTCAAATCCGTGGAATATAATAGTGAAAAAATCTGTGCAGATTTCAATTGAGAGAAGAGCATTCGGTAGTAAGTGGGGTCAAAAATCTGCTTTGATATACCGAACTGTTACAAAAGGTGTGAATTTTGGAAACAGTTGGTTTTTTTTTTTTACAAAAACCACGATTTCTACAGTCTCAGATCTGATGTTCAAATGTCTTTTAAGATACTCTTAAATATTTGTCCAATTTGTCCAAAAATACAGATGGCTCTTTTACATGTTTAACTATTGCGCACAACAGGAGGAGATCCTACCTTTAATGTGTACTCACAACTTTAAAAATATGTTTAAATCTAAAATTATTCCAAAATTATAAACAATATGCCTCTTTAGGAATGTATCTTGCATGAGACTATATCCCTCTCTTCCAATTGTTCAAAATATTATTAACTGTTAAAAAACACATTTAAGGCTTCTACAAGCCGATCTGGAAATAAAGAATATAAACAAATACATTTCATGAAAACTACTCATGATGTAATAATGAAATTTTGCAGGAAGTTTGTGTGTTATACCTAAAAAAAGCGAAAAATGCTCTTACAAACCTATCTCTACTCCCAAAAAACTATTAATATTTAAATAATTTTTTTTAGAAATTTAGGAAGCATGTGTTTTTTTTTACAAAATCCACAATTCCTTCAGTCTCAGACCTGACAGAATACTCAAATTTGTTTTGAAATACTCTTAAATATTTGTCCTATTAGATGAATAAAAAATACAGATGGCTTTTTTACATGTTTAACTATTGCGCTCAATAGAAGAAAATCCTGCATTTAATGTGCACTCTAAACTTTAAAAATATTTTTCATAAGAACTACTCATGAAGGAGCAAGTAGTATTCAGATCAGGTAGGCAAACTCAGGATCATATCTTTTCATTAAAAAATATCTTTTTGAAGAACTGGGACCGGGATAGAAATATTTATCTTGCTTTCATTGGCACAAAAGCAGCTTTCGACTTGGTACCCAGAAAGGAGATATTGGATATCCTGACAAGGATAAATGTTCCTAAAGGTTTAGTAGATGCTATGAAGTCTCCCTATCATGACACAAATGCCATGTGAGACTAAATGGCTAAGAGTCATAGGAATTTAAAATCCAGAAAGAGGTCAAACAGGGAGATAGCCTTAGTCCTCCGCTGTTCCTACTATGCTTGGATGAAGTAGCAACACTATGCAAACGACCTCGAACAGAGAGACGTACTTAGGAAGATGGAATCTTCTCCCAGTCGTTATTCAGAACTTGCTCTATACCGATGATATGCGTTAGTGCTCATTTCGGATTCCCCAGTAAGGCTACAGCATGGAACGAAGAATTGGTGTGAAAAGTAATGAATTATTAACGTGATAAAAAGCAAAATCCTTCAGATAGGCAGAAACCAAGAAATGGTACATGCTTATATTATGTAATGGTAAGGGACAGGAAATCGTCTCAGATTACACCTATCTCGAAACTGTCATCAATAGAATTGGCAAAGTAGACAACAAAATTTCTCATAGATTAAGTAAAAAAAATTCTGTCTACTACCAAATATGCAATACAGTTATAAGAAAAAGAGAGATTGGGCAAGATACAAAGCTACACGTATATTCTAGACGATCTACCTCCCTATACTGCTGTATAATGGCTGAGAGCTGGTTTCTGACCGATAGACTCCTAGATCAGTTCACAACCTCAGAAATGGGATGCTACCGATGAATTGTTGGAAAAACAAAAATCGAGTAGGGAATGACAAAATCAGAGAGGAACTGAAGATGTGCTCAATCAAGGAAAATATTTAGAAGAGGAAGTTAAGATAGTTCGGGCATGTGTGAAGGATGGTGAGAGACAGAGACCCTATAATAACTATCGAATATCGCCCAACTGGACGAGGGCGTCCAAAAGTATCGTTCATCAACCAAATGGAAACGTTATCAAGAGCTCGGGGTAAAGTATTAAAAGAAATAAAAAATCTTGCCAACAATAAATACGTTTGGCAGTCCTGGGCGAATACGCTCCCATGCTGAAAGGCACTAAGGTAGGAGGCGAAAGAAGAAGTAGAAGAAGATTTTTTAGACATTAAATTTTGTATCTGAACTTTATCGACTTAATATTAAACTTTATTAATACTAATATTAAACTAATCAATTCGATAATAAAAATAATTTGACTGTAATCTTGACATCCTCCAGATCAGTAGCTTACGTAGGATGGATGACAAGAGAGGAATTTATCACTTTCCGCCATCGAAATGTACGAGAAAAAAAAAGTAAAATTTGTTTTTTAAGTAATAATTTCAGTAATTTTTAACATTAATTTTGTATTAAATTTTCATTGCTTATCCTTACAACTTACTCCCAATTCGGTTATTACACATTTTTAGGTGATTTGTTACCTTCTTCTTATTAAATCCTTCCCCTCCCCGAAAAAATGTAAATCCTCCCTCCCCTCCAGAAATATTTTTTTACGCCACTGCTCCAGACTTCAATACATCTTGAAACTCAGTTTGACTTGTGTTTGCTGGTGTTATAGGATTTAGTTTTGAAGGATGTGGTTAATCTAATGTGCCATATGGGCAAATGGGGTTATCGCTAAAAGCAAGCATTTTAAACCTTCTGTTAATAACAGAAGTTTTGTGTTTAAGTTTTTATTAGTACTTTATTTTATATTTTTACTTTATTTTATTCTAGACGATTTGGCTTTTGCTGTACCGTGTATTGTGTTATTATATTAGAATTATTTTATTACATGCATAAATCAAAAATTTAAATACAACGTATAATAACATCAGGTTATTTATACTGTTACAGATACATTAAAAGTGCAAGAGATAATAGATAGATAATAGATAGTGCAAGAGTAAAGAGATAGATATAAAAGTACAGATACAATAGATAATTATATATTGTATTTATTTAAGCCCTTTTATATACATATTATAAAATTTAACAATAAAATAAATTAAAACTACTTGTCTTAAATTGAGTTCCACAATTCACCTATCAATAAATGAAAAATAATTAAAATTTTATAACCAATTTAAAACTTATTAATTTCACTGATATAGGGCTTCGTTGTGGATTATACTTTCTAACTTGACGGCTTTAGGTACTGATAATAGTTTAATTTTAAAGGAATTTATAAATTTGTATGTTGGTAAATTTTCCTATAAAACAAAATAACAAAATTTTTTGTGAATATTTGAATAAATCTTTTAAGTAAACATCGTCCTGAGTGTCAGGGCGTTAACTTCAGCCCAGTAATCTATTTTCTTATCAGTTTTACAAATCTAAATGTAAATAGATGTAAATTTCTTCCTTTGTATGAGTACTTTCAGCAGCAGAAACAGTAACAACTCTAAGGCTGTTATCCTCTTAACCCTTTTAAGGAAGTTCAAAAACAAAATTATAATTTTGAATTTATTTTTAAGCAGTCTAACAGTTATACAATTAGATAACTTTTATAGCAATACATATATTAATATTCATGTTAACATATAGCTTTGACTATAGATGACACGATTTTTCTATCGACCTTTACCTGACATAATATTCAATTTATTTTTTTTTTTTTTAAATTTACATCAAAATTTGAACCAAATCTTTATCAAAAGTTGAGTCGATAATTTCCTTAATTATATTTTTCGCAATTTTAAACTAAGTAATTTTTTTTTATGAAAATGAGCTGTATCATTCATGGTGTTTTTTTGGTAAACTCTTCACAATTCTATTTTGAAAATGCAGCAATTTTTTATTTTTTCTCGTGTGTAATTCGTTGCATTACTTATTTGCCAGAACTGGAATAATTTCTTAGCAACAGATTCAGTCCATTTGAAATCATTGTAACATTCATGCATTCGTGTTATAAGTTGTTTTTTCTAAACTTTTTCAGGTTGTTTCAAAAATGATTTTTTTTATTATTTTCTTTTTTATAAAACTATCGAAATTATAAAAATATCGCTTAAAAAATATGGTAAAATATTTCGAAATTTTAAAATATTATATATAAAAATTAATGTGGGTTTGTTTGTTCGTATTTTATGCTGTGCCAAATCGTTCATCCGACTGCAATAAAACTTCGTCAACTCATTGCTTGCACTTGCGTGAAGGTTATAGGTAAACTGGGTTTGAAAAAATCCTAATCTAAGTGGTTGAAAAAAAATTATTTCTAAATCCTAAGAAATTTGTTTTTGGAATAAATCAAAAACTATATATCATCAGGAAAACTATAGGTATTCATTTGAAAGATAATTAAATTCTTCACAAAACAAAAAGAAATCATCTAAGCTGGGCCAATATTAGCCAAAAATATATACAGTATTAGCAAAAATATCTTATACATAAAAATTAATGTGGATTTGTTTGTTGGAATTTTATGTATTGCCATACCGTATATATCATCCGATTGGCATGTAACTTCGTAAACTCATAGCTTGCACTTGTGCAAAGGCAACGGCTGGGTTTGAAAAAAATCGTAAATCTAAGTGGTTAAAAATTATTTCTAAAACCTAAGAAAAAGTTAATTTTAAAAATAACTCAAAAACTATACATCTTATGGAAAACTATAGCTACCCATTTGAAAGATAATTAAATTCTATACAAAACGAAATCATCTAAGCTGGGCCAGTATTAGCAAAAATACTAAAAATATAAAAACATTGTATAAAAACATATTAGACATTATATCCATGTTTTCCGCGCAGGTTCCCATGGAAACACGTTCAATTTTAATTTTTTTTATATTTTAAATAATTCGAAAATTATACATTTCATGCAAATACACAGGATGTCATTTAAAAGGAAGCTAATTGAATTATAAGTATAAGAGAAATATTCCACTCTTTTTCTGACTGATTTAGTAATCATAGTATCTCAAAAACGATAATGCCTAAAAAGCTCAAATTGTTAATGGTTGCTCTCCTAATGTTGTATATGTGCAATTAGGCGTTATTTGAAAACATCATGTTCTAAGTGATTAAAAAAAAATGTCTTAAACTTAAATAAACTTATTTCTAAAACCTATTTTACTTTTTACAGAAGAAAAGCTTCATCCACGGATGGGAAAAATCGTATTGATGTTGCAAATGTGTTACGACGGTATATGACTGTTATGTTTAGAAGTTAAAACGTTAGTATAATAGTACGCCGATTAGAGATCCTATAAACCCATAACCAACCATTTATAAAGATAGAGGGAAAATGTAAGTTGTTTTAGAATCAGCATAAAAAGTCATTAAAAAAAAAATCTATATCTATAAATGCTTTTGGTTTATTATTTCCAATAATAGACCTTTGTAATCTATCTAGGCAACGATTTTTGTAAGCCAAAATTTGAGGTTTTACGTTTCAAGATACATAGAATGCAAATGTCGAATAAAAAAAAAAAAATCGTCCATCCACCGTCCGCCGTACGCCGTCCCCGGTTTTCTCCGAGGCTACTGGACAGATTTTCTTGAGATTTGGCACCAATGTAACTCCAGGACGATCCTCGGAACTCAACATTACCATCCGTGTTTTTGTTTCAAAATGGCGACCGAAAATCCATGTTTTTCAAATGGCCAGTTGTATGTTACATGCTCGCGAGTCGGACAGCCAGCACATTTATTTGTCTTCGCTGAAGACGAGAAAACCAAAAATATTGTCTAACATGAAACACTTGAATAATAAAGTAAAAAAAATAAAATGAATATCATTAAAACCTCTTCTTTATATAAAGTTCTATTTCAATTTATGTATTCATTATCGATATGAAGATAAATATCATTCTTTTTTCTATTCATTTCTATTTCCATTTCATTCTATTATTTTATCATTATTTCTTAATTTCTTCTGCGGCAGCAAGGCGCAGCTAGTTCTAAATAAAAACTTTGGCATAATGGTTATCTTATTGAGCTTTCTCAGTAATATTATATTTTTTTAATAATGTATTTAAAAAAAATTATGTAAAAAAATAATTTTAATTAAAATGTATGATAATTAGGTGTACCTAAATGAAGAAACGCATACGCAATAAGGGCGGAATTTCTCTTTTATAACCAACGAAGGGATGATTCTTGTTAAGTATTAAAATATAATTTGTTCCGAGGCATGAATTATACGCTGTGATTACAGAAGAAACGGAGGATGAGAAATGAAAGGATGCACTCGAGAATAAATTAAGAAAAGGGGAAGTTACATTAAAGGAATTAATTACTAAGAGAAAAAAATAGGAGTGGCACTGTTTCATTATTTGTATTGCTCCAGTCTCGGAAGAAAAAGAATACCACTGGGTTCATTAACGGATGTACCATTTCGCCCTGAATGTGTTAGCAGCATCCCTACTCAAAAACAATTCTTGCGAAAAAAATCTTTTCAAGCATTAAACTTGATATCCCATATTTCAAAATCACCACCCCAATATTTTGTTGTAAAATTAGGAAATTGATGTAATGAACGGATCCGAGTTATACCTCCCACGTTGGTTTATTTGTTTCCAGAACCCTACAAGTTTATATTTAGAATATTAAATTGATTGAAGTTCCTTTTCTGGAGATGTTATTTTTAATTTGGTCTTGACGAAGAGTACCTACAGAGGTCAGGTGTCATTTCTAAATATATCCTCTGATTTCTTTATGTACCCCATCGATCCTCGTTGGATAGCAACAACCGTAATTCCTCAACGGCATCATCTCAAACCGAAGGATGAGTTATTCATTACAACGGTTGATCATTGGTATAAATCAAAATAATTTTTCCTTGAAGTGTTTCTAAGATTTGTCAGCTCATTATTAAAAAAATGAAAAAAAAAAAATGACAAGTAATTATTTATTTTTATTTTCCACCATTTATCCGTGACATCTTAGACAGTACAAGGGTCAAGCATTCATAACTATGATCTTATTAATTACAAAGGGATCATTTATCTATAGATTTTTGTCGACTACCAACTGTTAACGTTATCATAACCGAATGCGTCATCTAAGAAATATAACATGGGTATATAGGTTTACATACAGTTTTGGATCCAAGCACTACTGGTCTCAAGCCCTGTTCGACCGAGGTGAAATCATTTAATTTTAACTTTTTTTACAATTTTCAACTTTGTAATATCCATTATTATAAGATTTTTTTGTAAAAATAAATCCATGGAATTGAAGAGTTATAAGACGAAGATGGGTGACACAAAAATTAGAATAACCGAAATATAATGATCTTCTTACTAAATCAGACTGAAGGCAAACATGAGTAAAATAGATATTAAAAAGTAAATATACAAGAATCCTTTCTCTGAAGTGAGAGGGCTGCGATGAGCGCACAACGGCGTCTTGTGCTGCGAGATTCTTGTGGCAAATCGTAGTGAAATCCTTCGTTACCGGTCAGAATCAGGACAGCGGAGATATGGCTGGTAGCGAGGCACCAGGCCGGGGCTTTTGGGTCCAAAGGTCTGCTTCGCGCCCAAACTACGATCGAATGAGGTGGTGATAGTGGGAAGAGCTGTGGAGGGAACTGTGAGAGGATGTGGAGGGAGAAAGGAGAGGGGAGGGAGGGAAGGGTCAAGTCACAGAGTGTGGCTGTTCGATAAATTGATGTTAATTAGAGATATCGCCTTACAAAGCAGCATTTGTAATATTTCCTACATGGTGGGGTACCTAATAATTTACAAACATGAGTAAGTACCAGCTGAAGTATTATTATAAATGTCACCGATAAACACTCCCCTCCTCCGTTAAGGGAGGTATTCCATCAAAAGATAAACATGGGAGACGGCGAACATATGTGAGGAGAAATAAGAATGACAACAGAAACAAGAGAAATTGTGTGAGTCCAGAAGTAGGAAAGGAACGTGGGAGGCCAGAAGCTGCCGAAAAAACTGGAGAAGAAGCACGCGAGGAAAGTGTGAGGCCAGAAGTTAGCGATGGAGGGAAATAAACAAAAGAGACAGAAAATGAGAGAAATAGGTGTATAGAAAAACAGTCGGGTGAGAGAAACATAAGATTGATTGATTCTCAGTTGTCTTTGGAGACCTTTCTTACAGACAAAATTACAAATTGTCTTAATACATTTGTCTATCATCGTACAATTCCAATACTAATCTAAGTTTTTTTATAGTTAAAGGGAAAACAAATAACAAAGAGATGAAAATAGAAAAAATAAAATAAGCAATAAAGGGTGAAGGGAGGAAAGATACCGTGAAAGCTTTTTAATGTGCACTCGTCCGGTCCGCATCCAGGAATCTCGAAGACAAGCCATGTGGAAGAAGGACGTCGAATTGATCTCTAACGGAAACTGGTTCAGCTCTCTCGCCACTGCAGCGTGAAAAATGTTCTTCAAAGAAGTAGTCCTGGACATTTCAGTTATGAAATGCGCTCTGAATTTTATCACTACGTACTTCTACAAATAATTTTCGTAGATCCTCAGGAACTCCGGAGTCTAGAAGTTTTCTTGCAAGGCAGAAGACCAGAGAAAAAGGTGAATAATAAAAACAATCAGCAAAGGGAAACAATAGAGGCATCCAGCACCGGTTACAGCAAGTTGCATTAGTGAAGTGGGCCAGGAATGTTCGGTGCGTGACAGTAGCTCAGCCAACAGAAGGCAGAGGTGGCCAGGAATCATGAATCGCCAGGATTGGGATTCAGCGGCTCAGGCCGCAGAGGAAGAACCAGTAATGTTCGGAGGCGAGACAGTTGCTCCGCCGACTGAGGGCAGAGGCGACCATAGTCGACTGAAAGAGACAGACATGAAATGCAAACTAACAGAAGAAATGAGCAATTAGAAAAGGTAAATGGAAGGCGATTAAGACTTCCATAATGTAAGGTGATGACACTATGATAATCACAGAGAGATTAAGAGCAACTAGAGCTATTAAAAGTATGTGATGATAGAAGTTGATACCCAGATAAACACCAAAGAGAAAGATAGGCAAAACAAATAAATAAGGGTACAAACAGAGGTGAGGTTGACAGAGATACGGAACAAACAGACAATGAAGAAATAAAGTAGAGGGAATCATATAGATAATAGAAAGAAAAGAATGGTGACAAAGAGAAACTAAAAAAGGAACGCTAGAGAAACTAATTAAGGAACGAGATGTTAATAGAGAAACAAAACAGAGAAAGATAGATGAAAAGATATGACAGGCATATTATAAGAATAGGGGAATTAGAAATAACTAAAGGTAAATGGAAAAGGAAAACGAGGTAACAATGACCAATTTAGGAAAGGACAGATGAAATGTGAGAAAGGTAAGTGGTAAAAAACAGAAAAAGGTATAAACATAGTGACAGAGAAAGAAAAAATCAATAATAACAGCTTGATTATTGGACTAGCGAAAGATATAAGTAAAGAAAAAGCCAAAGAAAAGAAGAAAGCTATGGTGATCAGGAAAATAAATCAATAAATAAAAGAAAGAAAAATGATAATGATAAAAAACTAAAGTAATTGTTGTGACATAAAGACGACGAAATACAAACAAGATGAAAATCATATAAAGAAAAGTTTATATTGAGAAATAATATAATCTGTTACACGCAAGTCGGTATTAGGGCTGTAAGAATCCGCCCATATCATATATACTAAGAGAAAAAAAAGACATAAAAAGAAATAACAATAATTAAAATATATATGTACACCACAAATGAAAATAAATAGATAGACAATTAAATAATAGAAAAATAAGTAAACAACCAAAATAAACAAAATTCATGTTAAGTAAAAATAAAACAAATTATCTTGAACACATTCATACCTATATAAAATATTTACAATATGCCCAGGAAACTCCGAACAAAACTTTGCCTCCTAAATGTTGATGGCAAGGCGTAGCGCTTCTCACTAGTATTGAAGTAAAGCAATAAATAAGAAGGACAAAGAATAGATACTGAAAGTAGAGGCAATAATAACAGAGGAGATAAATTAAATAGAATTATAAGTGTTAATAATGTGATGGGAGGCCAACGAAAAGATATCGAATGAGACAAAGGATGAATGGAGAATAAATAAAGAGAAGAAAGATGAATGAGGCTAAGATAATCAAAGATGGCAAAAAAAAAATGTAGTAGATTATCCCTCGTAAATAAATAATTGAAGTGAGACGATGGAGACATCAAGATGAAGAAATAAAAGAGATGAGGAAAAGGAAATAAATTAAAGAGATATAAATTGTCTTGAGGGAAAACAATAAAAAGATAGTTAAGGAAAATAAAAGATAAACTAAACAAAAGATCATTTTTTTTTTACAAAACCATGGGTACTTATTTTTATTGGATTTATTTATATGTATACATTTTTGATAATTTTCCTTTTGCTGAAGCTGAGCTTCATTTTAAGAATTTTTAGTGGTACAGGTATTTCATTATTTTTATTATTTTTATATTATATCAAAGTGCTGGACATACTTTATTTTGCTGTCTACTTACATATACATCGCTCCAATACAGATTGGAGCGCTGCTCAATAAACCGACGGTACCCACTGATATAACTTAAAATATAGGGAGGGCAAGGAGGCTTAATTATTTACAGACATGGATAAGTACCAGCTGGAGCATTATCATCAATATCACGGCTAAACATAATGTTTAATTAATGTCTTATATAAACTGTGAACCTTTACCACTACAGCCCGTGAAGAATCTTGGATTTAGTGATTGAAAAGGCAATGCCGTTTCTTGACTAACAGTTATACTTGGAGGTTATATGGTCCGTATCCATAATCAACTTCCAGGTTTATCCCCAAAACCAATAAAGGGTCAGGTACCCACTTTATGGAGGTTTGTTTTACTGCAGGAGGGTATCCAGACCCCAGAGTCGATCCGCAGCTTCAATTCCAAAAAAATATGCCACACCCGGATTCGAAGCCACTGACTTACACATTGTACTAATCGGCATTCTCATAATATCGGATATATTTTTTTAATATCGTAAACTAAAAAAAAAATATTTTTTACAAATACAACAGTAAAATGAAGGAAATTGGCTGTTAGGTTAAAATAACCAGTTTTATTTTGTATACAATGCATTATATTTAACTTATTCAGAACGATCGCATTTAGTGGATTATTGGTGGAAAATTAGCGGTCTGCTTGAGAAAACCAAAATTATGTTTTTTCAAGAATCATTCCAGTTACCATTAAGGTGAAATCCTCAGCTTTGTCTCTTTCAGGGATGTAGAGTAACGGTTTTATATTCATTGACAGCTTGTAAGAGGGAAAAAAAAAACCTTCCAGCAAATCTCAGTAAGTGGATGTCAGCGGTGTCATTGAATAGAACCGAGAAGATAAAACAGGAATACTTAGGCTTCAATGTTAAGCGCCAGGAGTGAGAATATACTCCCCTCAAGATCTTTAAGACCACTCCATCCTGATACTGGAAGAGGAAAGAACTGGGAGTAAATCTCTCTTCCTTCTTCATCTTCTTTCTTCGGCTCATCAACAGATTGAGAGTAAGGAGGGCTTTTCGAAAATGACGTAAAAAAAGAATTCTTAAATTAGAGTAGACTCATTAAATGAACGTTAGGACTCTTCCCGGCGATCAACTTTCTAAACTTTAATTCCTTATTGACTTTTGTAATTATAGCCAAAAGCTATATAAATTAATAAAATAAAACATTAATTTTAAATTTAAATTTTGGAAAATAAAATCAAATTTACAGGCTATAACCACAATTAATACATATAAAAAATACAAAAAAAAAGGACATTTTAATAATGAAGATTAAAAACTCCAAAAAATTGGAACTGGAGTCTCGGAGAAAAACTCCGAACGGTAGACGGTTTAATTTTTTTTTAATGTATTTATATTTTAATCGATTTTTGGATTTTACTTATCTTGAAATAAGAAACCTCGAATTTCAAAAGGGAGGAGATTAATTTTTTTTGTTTGGTTGATTACAAAGATTTATTGTTAAAAACAATTAACCAATAACAAATTTATTTTATAAATATTAATAATAATTTTCGCACGGATATTTCATTTATTTGTTTTTAAAATATTGCATCTTAACACCCGCTAAAATAATAGATTAATTTATCTAATAGTTAGATAAGTTAATAGCCATCTAGGTATATTTTCGGAGTTTCGGAGTCAAGCTATCATGAAATTTTTTGAAACGTAGCATTGAGGAATTTTGAGGTCGCAGTCATTACTTAGTTTGAAATATAAAAACGTTCATTAATTATTCTTTTAATTATTTTAAGTTGAAAGGGTTGTAAATTTATTTGGATATCATTTTTTTCTGTACATTCTTTGTAAAACCTCAGATCATCATTCAGTTATATTCAATAGTCTGGTGGTAAGTCCGTAATCCACGTTTATTTTTTCACTCTTTCAATCGCTTATTAGTTCTTTTGGTCTGTTCAAGGAGAAAATTAAGAATAAATGTCAATTCATAAATACAAAATAATAAGAAACCAATTAATATCTGAACTAGTGATTTGGAAAATATATGTTAACAAATTCAATTGTTATATATTCAGGAAGAAAATGTAAACCCTTCTAATGTTTATTTCATTTATTAGTAGGAATTCGATAGCGCTTCGTGCTTATTTGCTCATTTTCAAGTCCGCTATCTTCTACAACAAAACATATAAATACAACAAAATAAAATATTATTCTGACGAACATATAAAGTATATACATTTTTATAAAAACACACTGTGCAATCCCGTTGTGGGTCCAATTAAGTCAGTTTTATTTGTAGGAGATAACCTTATCAAAGTTATGGAATTCAACGAAGTCATAATCGTTGAGTTCTTACTTACTTAACCGGAGTTACAACTCGGGGTGAGTAAGAGCTTCCTGCAGCTTAAACCAGTTGCCTATATTTTTTATGACTCCTCTCCAATCTATAAGGCCCAAGGATTTTTCTTGAATCTTCATCTACACAATCTAGCCATCTTAACCTCGTCTTCCAGTTCTTCTTTCTTTGTAAATATTTTCTTTTAATAGCTTTCGAGAAATCTCTTCTGGCTTCATTCTGTCCATATTTCCAGCCCAGCGAAGTCTTCCAACCTTAATAAAGCGAACAATACCTACATGTAATGAAGCATGATTTCGCCATTGCTTTGCTTCCTCCAGGACTTATCTGTGCATTTTGCTCCGAGAACTCTTCTGAGAATTCGCCGCTTGAATCTTAGCAGCATTTATTCCTGGCATTTGGTGAGGGTCCAACAATCAGACAAATATGCTAATACCGGTCTGATGAGGGTTTTGTATTGATGAAATTTGATAGCCCGAGATAATGTTTATTTTACTTTTAAGATACTTTTGTAAACCAAAACAGGGCCTATTAGCTGCCGTTAGCCTTCTATTAATTTCTTGCTGCATGACATTGTCTGAGTTCACCTGAGAGCCAAAATAAAAACAATTCAGTAACTCCAGTCGTTAAGTTCTATAATTGAATGAGATGGTCCGGGAGGCGGTAAAAAAAAAAAAAAAAGTGGATCACAAATAGTAAAAACTATTTATTAGGAATCGACGTTTCAACCCAGTTTGCGTGTCTTCATCAGGTTTGAATATACAAGATACAATTCTTTTACATATTTCTATGATTAATCCACATGTATAAATGTCAACCCCTCCCCATTGCCTTCTCTATATAACTATTGATGGCATTCTTAATTACTACTCCTACACCGCCTCCTAAATTACTTTGCTATTTCTTTACTTAGTCACTCTTCCACCTATCTTTAAGCTTCGTTGTATTAAATATTGTCTTTTTATTTATTTTTTATTTATTTAATACAGTTATGAATTGTTTTAGTTGTTGTTATTTCTCTGTCAGTTTCATCTTATAACATTTTACATATTCATCACTTTTTTGGTCTCCTAAAAATAGCTATATACATATTCTTTACGTGGAGGCGACGATGTACAGGGTATCCAAAGTAAATCGGCTCAAATGTTCTCACGGCCAAAAGGATGATCTAACTGAAAAATGCCAAAGGAAAACGTCGTAGTTCTACTTCTATAGCTTCTGTACCGCTATTGTTTTTTAACTTTAACGTGACACGTACGGTTGAACGATGTTTGTAAATAACATTTATATTTTGATGCGATCACTTATGGTCATTAAAAAGTTATTAAAGACCCCGCGAATAACATTTCTATATTCTTAAAATTGTAGGATTAGCGCCATTTTGGAATCTTGGAGACATTTTTTTTGCACTTTTTCATAGTATTTCTATTAAAAATATTGCCAAAAATATTTCTGAAATGATTTTTTCACAATTAAGACAGGGAAAATGATTGTATGAATTTAAAATAGTCATTAATTTAAGAATAAAAACATTGGTAAAATAAATGTCATAAAAGAACTATCGCTTCTCTGAACACCATAATAACATCAACAATTTCACTTGGTGTGTATAGAACCATATCTTGCAGATAGGTATTGATAATATTAGCAACTAACTGCAAATGAATGCGCACATAATGAAAAAGGACAAATGATGACGAAACATGTTAATATTATTGTTATAGTAAGGAGGCTCCCAGAAATGAGTATGGAAGAAAACTGCACAACGAAAAATAAAAGAGAAACAAAATTTGGTACCAATAATGACTGAAATGATTATATGGTTAAATTAATAAATAATAATAATAATTATTTGAATTCATACAATCGATTTCCCTTCCATAATTGTGGAAAAATCATTTCAGTAATTACTTTTTTCGTTTTTAAGAAAAAAAAATACTACACCTACAGCCTTGGCAATATTTTTATTAGAAAGACGATGAAAAGATACCAGTTTTTAAGATAAAAATAATAATGACGTTCACAATACCAGATTCTAAAATGATATCGAAATGCGATTTACGGAGTCTCTGTTATTTTTTTATTAGTTATAAATGAGCGTACTAAAAAGTAGGTGTTATCTGCTAAAGCCCGTCAACTGCCCGTATCGCGTCGAAATTAAAAAACAATAGTGGTTGGCCAAACTATAGAAGTAGACCTACGGCATTTTTACCTCTGGAATTTTTTGAATTGCCAATTTAAAGAAGCATTTAAGCCAATTTCTATTGGATACTCTGCATAGATGTTCCTTTAACCATTTTTTTAAATATTCATTATAGAATCACGTCCAGTTTTTCTTCGTTCTTCTCTGAATTACTGATCGTTCTACTCCAAAAAGAAAAAGTGATACTTTGTCCAAACTCTTCTATGTTACTTATTTCGCAAGGTAAACTTTTTATTTTTTGTTCGTTAATAAATTCGAGTTTCACGAATACAATAGCCGACTCCCAGTCTATAAGTAAAATCTTACCTTTAAAAATAGAACTATATATATCCATACAACATAGAGATTTCAAGTAACATAAATAATTCAAACTATTTTCCATTCAATATGAGTAAGTAAATTCAGACTGAAAAATTTATCAGACCAACAAAAAAAAAACACAAAAACAATAATGCAAAGGTATTTACAAAAAACACAACACAAAAATATACAAATGATTCAGAAAAGACCAGTATGAATAAATATCCAATATTGAAAACGAAATCGGACATGCCAAAAGCATTAACAAATCGGAGGCGTGCATTCATATTTTAATTTTCCAAAGAGATGAATTATTTTCAGTCCATTCGTAATGATTTTTATGAATGAAAATGAGGGATGATAGGGCATATCTTGGTAAATCAAGCAATGGAAAACTGTAAAGGGAATCGAGTGGGTACATTCACATCGCTACTTACGATCATATATTCTGAATTTCTAAGTTGCAGCTCCAATGAAGTTATCCTAGAAAATAATGTAAATTGAGTTGTAATGTATCTCTTAATTGGTTTATGCATAATAATGTTACCAAATATCCACATGTTAATTTAATAATGTAAGTAATGATGGTTCTTATTAATATTTTTTTCAGATTACAGATCTGGGATGCGTATACCCAAATTCGTTTAGGAGAATTAAGCGAATCCATATTTGTTTTGGATTCAATCATTTCATTTTTTTTTTTTTTTTTCATTTTGTTGGGGGAGCTACTTCTTCTTCCTATTATACAATCCAAATTCAATTTACTTATACGTTTATCGTGTAAATTAAAAATAAGATAAAATGTTTACTATCATGTTGATTATTTTTTGAATTGTTACAATAACGAAATTTATATAACATTATCTGCTTCGAACGTGAAAGCAAGATAGATAGTGGCACCACCAAAGAAGAATGTCTTAATCTCTCTTAGGGAAGCTTTGCCGGGCACAATATTGGCACGGTCACATTTCACGTTATCCATCCGTTGTGTACTTTTTCCATATGTATTTTTCGTTATTGTTGCTATCTAGAATAAAACCTATTATTAATTTATTTATATATTATTATTGATATATTTAACCTTTTATACGATAGAAAAAACTCAAAATAAACAAAAAATAAAAAATAATTATTGGGAGTTTCCAAACTAATGTCATGAGTCGCTCAATGTCAGTAAAAAACGTTTCTCAAATAATAATTAATACCAGTAAACGTTTCGCCAGTTTAAGTATCTTCAGAATTGAAAATTTCTGAACTTTTGAAATATTGACTGGTATTTATTATTATGCTGGTATTTATTATTATACTGGTATTTATTATTATAGTGGGAGCGGAGTAGCTCAGTGGTAAGGCACTAAGCTACAATGCTCCCGGTCCCGGGTTCGAGACCGGCTGTGGCAGATAATTATTTATTCTGTTATCAGCCGTGGATCGACCCTGTGGGATCGGGAGACCCTCCTGGGGACCACCCAGCCTCTATAAAGTGGGTACCCTTAATTGGGGGAAAAACCTGGCGGTCGAGCGTGATCTCGGCCAATTCACCTCCTTGCACAACCGTTGGCCTAGAGACAGTACGGTCCTTAACAAGTACTGAACCCAAGACCCTTCATGGGTTGTAGTGGTACAGTTTTTTTTTTTTTTTTTTTTTTTATTATTATATGAGAAACTTCTGGCTTTATTTTGGAATCCAATAACAACAAGAAATAAAATTATATTAAAATCTACTAAGTTGATGAGCAAAACAGATCTTCCTTATACTCTTTATTTTTTTATTTATTATTATTATTATTAGATTTTTTTTAATTTTCACATAATTTCATTACAATGAACATAAGTTTGATGCTGTACCACAATATATCAGTCTCTATATTATAAATACATTCAACTTTATACATACGTCTAATAAGTATTCTTAATGAAAAATGAAAGAAAAAAAACATATAAAATACTTTCTCATTTGTGTTCGTATATTCTTTATAATCTATATTTACAATATGTACACGTTTCGGGCTTGTGTCCCTATTTACAAAACCACAGTTTTTATTAATGTATGGCAGAAAAAACTTCATCTATGCAATAAAAACTTGCGTAAGTGCGTACGTACGTAGGTGTCCGTAAACGTTTTCATGGCTTCATGCCCCTAAAAGTAAATTATGTTAACCACAGAAGTTTTATTAGGTTAACGTTTATTTCCTTCTTTTTCTTATTTTATTTTATTTTTTAACTCGGCTATGTTTCAGAAGGGGTTTTGAAAATTAAAAAATCAATAAATAAAAAAGTTTACTAACTTCATTTACTCGTTTATTTTGTATTTACTAGTTGGTTTTGTATGTTAGCCTTAAAAAATCCGAGTTATTACTATTTTTGTGCAATTATTGTTTGCTATAAACTATTATCCATTTTTTTTTTTTTTTTACAAAAGCGAAGTGGAATAAATAAATAAATATTATGTTTTGTATTTTTTTGCCAGTGATTAAAACCGTCCAAGGGCAGTCCCTTCTCCCTATGGCTGTTTCTACAAATCAGCTAAAAATAGATTAGACCTGACATCTTAGTCTCACTTTAAAAAATTAATATGATAGTTTGGATCAGTATTACTCAAACATTAAACCATCCGAACATTTAGTAGCAAACATTGAACCCACGATTTTTGCCATTAAGGATTTAAAACGTTACTAACAGAATTATATCTCTAGGATACTAGATACCAAATTTCTTTTTAAATAGAAATGTATGGATTACAGTTCACTCTGGACCTCAAGTGTGTATCTAAAGATACGAAGCTGTTGATTGAAAAAGTTTGGGAATTTCCCCCGTTTATTTATCTAAATAGTCTGACCTTTAGCATAATACTTTTGTATACATAAAATCATAATTGTGTAAAATATTAAATAATAAAATGAATTTAAATTTAGTGTTTTTTAATAAGAAAGAAATAATTTTGTTGGCCGCTTGTGCATCTCATTGCAGTGAATAAAAATGAAGACATTGTACCTGGACCCACCTGGTACACAGTCTTTATTGCACTTATCAGGTTGTTGCTAGGTATTCTTTTGTTCACAAGGGTTTTTACAAACTTCTTCTCGGGGCACAGAGTCAAAGGCAGCTTTCAAATCCAAGATTTCTAAATATACATTTTTTTCCTATTATTTATTTTTTCACTGTTACTTATCAATGGATAATATCCCATCCTCAATTCAATACTAAAAAAAGGCATTTTCAAGTAAATAATGATTTTTAATTCCAGATGATTGATTTTATTTAATAAAATTCTAACGTAAATGAAAAAGGAACATTATGGATTAACATCTGAAATGGTTTAATTGGATAGCAACCAAAACTGAGCTTTAATATAAAGCCAAAGTCTTTTATACTCCATTTTCTCAAAAGTTAGATTTCCAAGTTATATCAGTCAGTATTTTTTATTATACATGCACATATATATATATATATATATATATATATTGCATATGCATACAAGCCGACATTTAGACATAAATGCCTTTTTAGCTATTTCATCTGTTACATGTATTATTTTATTCTAGATTTATTTTATTTATTCTGTGTTTATTTAAGAATATCGTATTCTTTTCGTTATTAATTCATACAGCTTATAGTGACAAATAATGATTCTGATTCATAGCAGCAAATTCGCGCAAGCGTCTCTTTGCTTGTGAAATTCCCTAACTTTCAATGTTGTTTCATAAAATTTCATGACTTTTCCAGGTCCGGCAGACACCCAAATGTAGATATTAAAATGTTATTATTTAATTTTGGCCACTTGAGCTGAATATTACCAGGTCATCATTCTGACATTTTGTGAATAAATAATCTGTTAGAAAATAAATAGTTTTTCTTTATTTGAAATATTTGTTCATAGCTAAATTTTACTATTTTTAAGGCTAAGATGATAGCAGTTTCTTCAATCTATATTCGGATAAGAGCTATTTTTCTCTTGCGGAAAATATTGAGTTGACCTTTATAGCTCCCTTGATATATTCATCAAAAATTCTAATGGATCGCCCGATCTATTTATTTTAATTGCTCATCGCTGTATAGATTAAAATATCTAAAGAAAAATGATTCTAGATCATTTAAAAACTTCTTGATGGCTAAAAAAGGAAAATTTCCAGGTGACAAATGGCAGTCAGCCTCATATTTCTTTCTTACCAAGTAATAAACAACCTACTCTCTGGAGTTAAATAGGTCTAGACATTGTACCACCAACTTTATTATCAGCTGGACTAACAGTTCGAAATTATATTTATGTTAGAGGAGTATGCTTACGTCGAAGCATGGATTTGCTGATCATTAATTATATGTGTATATTAAATAGGAAGAGCATTGTACCGAATTTTATGGGAACTTTAAAAATAATAACTAGCGGAAATAGCTCGTGAGGACATAACAGATAAAGGCAATATTTTAAAGCATTGCATAACTCATAGCAAGATTCATTTTTGTATCTCCTGAAGGATGAAATGTTTCTGATTTTCGGTATTCTACAAAGCTTCGAGGCTTGAAGATTTTTTTGGATCAGAATAAAAATTTGGATACATATGGATAGCTGCCATTTAAATGTATATTTACTTTTTTATATAGCAAATCCATTTAACAAAGGTTCCTTTATTAACATATTACATGTATCTAATGACCAATTGCATTTCCACGGAAAATTTTAAAATTTATATTCAGCTTGATAAATCAGAAATTGTGCATAGAATTTTAGTACTGCAATTATTGTTTAAAAAATAACTTTATTCGATTTTTGTTAAAAAGTTCATGCTGTTGAAAATATTTCAAATAATATAAATTTATTACTACAATATGGTAATAATATTATAGTGGTAAGTAAAAGTTGTGTGATGTGCGCAACGCGCCATATTTTTATTTGTTTTATTATTAATTACTTCTTCTTTCTTTATTTTTTCAAAGAGCCTAACAAAACTTATTTATAACTCTAATTCATAATAATAATATCGAAAACAATGTACTAATTGAATCGGAAAACATGTTTAAAATGGTTCAGATAAATAACATTCACACATTGACATGACACCTCTTCACCAGTTTATATCGGCAATAAAAAAATTCCTAAAACAACCTTCAACAGAATATTTATACATGGTACCACCAAAACGACTCACTATCAAACACTGTAAATTTTCCAATCAAACATATTCAGACTAAGCAACATATTTATTTATTACCGCTACCTTGCCATACGGCAACACGGGTATTGGCGGGGTAGCATTCATAGATGCATATATTATGCAACCAATGCCAATAATCTTCATCTCTGTTCAATAGCCATCTACGTTCCATCAGCCAGCTCAAACAGGCCTAACTGCTCCCACTTTCAGTTTCCACCCGTAGAATAACTCTTCCAGATGCCTGCTGTTATCTTCAGTCACCAGAAGGGGAAGGTCACTGTCGGTGAGTATGTAGATCCCTGTCTTCCACCGGAGGGCGTTCCTTTATGCCTCAAATGCTTACTACGTGCTCGGCAGTTCCGGAACGCCGTACATTGGGAATAGGGGGAGGGGAGGGGGGGAGGGTCGACGTCCTTGCCAAAGCTGCGTATCTTGGCCCGAAAGCCCCGTAGCTCGTGAGGACTTGCGTGACCGAGTTTGTCTGGGAGCCGCTAGTGTGTATTTAGCCGGTAACCAGTACTGGATGGGGGGAAGTATTTTGACGTCACCTTTTTCGGAGTTGATGGCCACCGTCGGTTCCATTTCTCTATGGTATGCTCCCGGATTATCTGTTTCCATCTGTTGGGATCATCCCCAATCCTCACACGGAGAGTCTCTGGAAGCCCTGCCGAGCCTTCTCTCTCCGTACACCACAGCAACTTCTAGCACCGAGTGGCACCGCTTCCGCAAGGATCTGCACCGCCTCGTGAGAAAAAGTCCTCTCTAGAAAAAAGTCCTCCGCCTTAGTTACCCGCAGCAGGGTCATTCTCTGTATTATCGCAATCTGTTCTTCTGTTTTTGTCAAAGGTTTCGGTACCCAGACGGAAAAACATCGTTACCGGGTATCTGAGGCCCCAGAAATTGCCTCCGACACGACTGAGCGCCTTCATAGCCAGAGTTACCTTGCTTGCCTAGTCGTCCAAGTGAGGCGTAATTTTGAAGTTTCTCCTATAGGTTATCACCTAACTTAGACGAATTATTTCACCCTGGATTTGTAAGGCATATCAATTGTCCCTCTCAGGAGGATGATCTGCGTTTAAGCCGCGGCCATCCTTAACTTCTTCCTCTCGCACCATCTTGTTACCAGGTTGGATTCTGGTTCTGAGTTGGTTCTTCTTCCGCCTTGTGCCCGGCTCAGCTTGAAGTCTAGATCAAACAGCCTACTCATACTATGCAACATTCAGCTAACTCATAATAGTAACACATAAATGGGTATACTTATGTGAGAGGGGCCGAGCGTGCATTAGTAGGTGGTAAAATATTTTATTTTTTTTAAATTGTTTGGTATGGTAAGGAGAATCTGAAACTAAGTTTGTAACCTCGAAAGCTCCTGCAAGAACTTTTGGTAGGCAAAAAACTTCGAAATGTTGGCACTTATTTCAGTTTCTTGCTTATAACTCAAAAAGTACATGACATACAGAAACTTTTATTTTAACCAAAATTAAAGTAGATAAATTACCTACAAAATGCACTGGTCAAACTTAATTTTATATGATCTTAACTCATACCTGCAGGTCTTTGAAGTTTGATGAAATTTTCCAAAAAATCTTAAAATGCAGGATTTTGCTTATTTTGACTTCTATATGATCGTTTATGGTGTCTATTCTACGGTTTTAATTATGCCTATGTTGTAGAAGTATTAATAGGATGTACATGCATATCTATGTATTGACATAAACACACATATATGTAGTAATATAAGTTATAACATTAATGTGACCATTTGTCATATAAGAGAAGTGAAAGAGAGAAAGGGATATATCGGAGTGAGAGAGTTGGAGTTGAATAGAAGGGCGCTGCATAACAGAGTCAATTAATTGAGGCACTACTTAAATCCACTTAATTAACCTTAAATGCGTGACTACAGGTAGATTAATACTTTACCTAGTTGAGTCAATTAACAGTCCGCCGAAGATCTAAAGCACTACTTTACCTATGAACTGACACCTTATCTCTTATCTTTGTTCAGTGAAGAGAGATTACGAAAGGGAACCAAATCATTACTGTACAAAGTGTTCAAGCCTGCAGACGTCGTCGTTGAAAAATAAGATGGTTGTGGTGGATGTAGGTTTACTGCTTCACATAGTTGACTGAATCTTTTGATTCTATCTGCAGGAAGTACTTCACCTATATCAAGGGACAATGCGGATCACAAGTAATGATCGTGTTTTATGGTTACCGAAGTGATCGGAAACAGTGAGATACGAAATTCTCAGAAAGGGTTCCTCGTTCCAAAATAAATACGTCAGCCACTATCATGTTCGATGAGAGAACACTCTCTGCTGTTTTCCAAGAGAGATTCTTGGGGAATGATTTTAATAAGAGCCGTCTAATTCAAATGATAAAAATGTATTTTGAAATAGGCTCAATGAAAGTGCTCGAGGCAGTAAAGGACGCCGATATTCTCATTGTAAACACAGCTCTTTCACAAACGAGCAGTTTTAATATTGCTGTTAACGTAAATGTTGATGTGCTCATTGTGCAGGGCTTCCGAATTGCAACAAAAATAATGCATATTTTCTCAAATCAGAAATTAGTGGCAAAGATATTTCTCGACCTCATCGTATCAGTACGATTCTAAATACTTTCTTTTTGCGCCTGCATTCTCTGGTTGGACACAACGTCGTCTCCGTTTGACCATGGAAAAACAAAGGTATGTGCCATTATTGAAAAAAAAACCGGCTCTGTAAGAAGCCGCTTCTCTATTTTACGAGAAAACAGTTGTGCAAGGAATTGACGACTTGAGATAGTACCTCTTCGTCAAAATGTCTACAAAGACCAGGTTCAATTTTCCCAGCCTACTTCCAACACTAGACGCAGCTGACCAACACAGTTTTAGGACATTTTTTCAAGTTCAGAGCTGGCTGGCCAAAGGACAAAGAGAGGAAGAAGCTGAAGAGGAGGAACAGGTATTTACGCAGGATGAGGAACCTCATTCTGGACCTTCAAAACGTCCGAGATTTATATGAATTATTGACAAATATTCTTTTATAATTATTGTAAATATTTATACTTATATATCAGTGTTATTCTTCTCAATCTACGCTAAATTTGATCACTTATATTGTAAATAAAACTACTTTTTTTTCAAATTTTCACCATAATTTTCCTGAAAACCACAAAACTATAATATTACATATTATAGGTACCCATGGCTATTACGTAACTATACAACATAAATAATTGTTATTCATCATAAACAAAAAGAATAAAAAAAAGAAAAGGCACCGTAAACGATCATATACCTGTCAAAATTTGCAAAATCCTGTTAATGTTATAACTTATAGTACTATATATATACTACATATATGTGTGTTTATGTCAATACATATAAATACATGTATGTACATCCTATTAATACTTCTACAACATAGGCATAATTAAAACCATAGAATAGGCACCATAAACGATCATATAGAAGTCAAAATAAGCAAAATCCTGCATTTTAAGATTTTTTGGAAAATTTCATCAAACTTTAAAGACCTGTAGGTAAAAGTTAAGATAATATAAAATTAAATTTGACCAGTTCATTTTACAGGTAATTTTATCTACTTTAATTTTGGTAAGAATAAAATTTTCTGCAGGACATGTAGTTTTTTATTTATAAGCAAAAAACTGAAATAAATGCCATAGTTTCGAGGTTCTTCGCCTACCAAAAGTTATAGCAAGAGTTTTCGAGGTCGTAAACTTAGTTTCAGGCTCCCCTTGCCAATATCAAACAACCCTAAAAAAATAAATCTTTTGCCACCTATTAATGCATGCTGGGATGTACCTATATATTGGGCTATAAGGAATCTTTGATAACTTACATGAAAATCCCAACAACCTAATGTTGTTTGGATTAATGGCAACGTTAGACAACAATAAACAGGAGGAGATGCTGGATGATAGACCTCATGCCATTATTTTTCAAGTGGACTGACAATTTGTAGATTAGAATTAGAAATTGTTGGTGTTGAAAATTATTACAGTATTATTATTTCCAAATGTAGTTATATACCTCAAAAAATAATTATTGGGATTGAACATTTTTTTTTCTTCTTTTTTTATAGATAGTATGATGATTCCAAAACATTTTATATTTTTTTCTCAATCTTCATAAATAGCCGAGATATCATAGTGTATGAATCCTTTAATCGTCCGTCATTTTGAAACCAAAAAGAGAGTAGTAGAATCAAGTTCCAAGAATCATTCTCAGGTGACTTGTGACTTAAATGTTAAATATCAACAAAATCGGTTCAATAGTCTGATAAAAGATACGGACGGCAGACAGACGGATTTTTTAATTCCATTTTTGAATTCTACATATCGACGTTACCATGTTATGCTAACAAATACAATAATCACAACGTTTCAGGAGAGCATAAAAAGCGTTGTATTCTTCTTGGTATAAGAGACGCCTTCGATAATTTTATATGATATATTTTATCGGTTCATGCACCACCAGCAGAAAAAATGAAAATACCGAAATTGCCCCTTATAAACAGAAAATAACGTGTTTTTTTATTTGCTCTGCTGAAACGTAGTGATTTTCATAACCGTAATTTATCATAGGTAAATCTTGGATCATAAAACCTCAAATTTTGAGGGAGGTTAATTTTTTTTCTTGATCGATTAAAAAGATTCGCTATATAAAACAAAAAAATAAATAAATGGTTCAGCTTCGTATAATTCATCTTTTTAAAAGAATAGATGTGTTCATGAATGAACCCAAATCGAAAATATTTCTTCTTTTAGCGATTACTTACGGTGACTAAAATTTGAATACGCATCCCTGGATCAGGCGGTTTCCTTAAAATGGAAAACGAAATATCTCGGGGGGGGGGGGTTAATCTGAAAGGGGCTGAGCTTACAGAGAGGGTTTTTAAAAAAGAGAAATACCGAAGAAGCAATGGCCCCTAAAACTGAAAGCTAGTAAGGCAAACAATTATAAGTTATTAAACCCTCCTCCTAAAAGCATTCTAAAGAGGAAAAAAAAGAAAGAAAAAAAATACAGTCTGAAACATGGTATATTCTTATTTCGTTTAGAATGAAAAGGAGAAGAAAAAATCTGAAGGACTATTTCTTGAGCATCTCTTTTATTATATAGGTTTATTTTAAATTTTAAACATTACAATACTTATTGAAGGAATAACGTCAAAAATAATAAGTTGTACTTAAAATACGTGTTTTTTCATGGCGTCTCCATATAAATACGTAAACTACCATAAAGATACTGTAGCGGTAATAGTATAATAGGTAATAATTATATCTTCTTCTTTTTTAGCTCTACAGTCCTGGATGGACCTTGGCTTCCCTAACAATACGTTGCCAACCTTCCCTTTGCTTCGCTCTGCGCCTCCATCCTGTGACGCCCAGCACCTTAAGGTCCTCTTCTACATCCTGTAACCATCGCCTGCGCGGTCGACCATGTCTTCCAGTTCCGCTGACAATGCCATTTAACATCTTGATTGGCATTCTGTTTTCGGGCATTCTAACTACATGGCCTAACCATTCAATACGGTGGGACATAATAAATTATATGATGTTGGCGTCTTGAAAAAGCGAGTATAGTTCAGCATTCTTTCGAAGCCTCCACGCTCCACTGTCCATAACTGGCCAATAACTTGCGCTCGAATATCCTGAGATTGTTGCTAATAATGGCTGTCAACGTCCAAGTTTCCGCCCCATAAGTCAAGATTGGTCTGATCAATGTTCTGTACAGTCTTATCTTAGTAGCTCTTGATAAGAGAGAGCTGCTAAACAGTTTTAAGTTTCCACAATATGACCGGTTAGCTGCCATTATTCTTTTCTTTACCTCTTCATCAAGTTTGTTTTCATCGTTTAGTTCAGAGCCTAAATAGGTAGACCTCATCACTTTCTCAAAAGAACATCCATCAATATCCAACGATAAGTTATTATGATTGCATTCGCTGGTAGTCATATATTTTGTTTTAGCCTCATTAATAATGAGGCCCATTTTCTTACTTTTAATTATTATTTAAATTGATGAATGTTTCTTTGAGCGATGCAACATTCCGCGCAACCAAGCAAATATCGTCGGCATAAGCACATCGTCGACGTAGAGGAGTAAAGGATGTTCCCTGTAGTATTTAAATCTATAACAGCCTTGTGAGGAGCGAGATTAAACAAGGTGGCAGATAGAGCATCCCCTGCCTCACGCCAGCTGTTATGGAAAACTCTCGACTTACGTTACCACCTATGCATCCTTCCCCTCACTGTTACGAAGGGACATACCAATAAGCCTGATCAGTTTTTGAGGGATATGAAAATCTTTAAAGGCTTCCACCATTTTGGCTCTATTGACACTATCAAAAGCCTGCCGATAATCTATAAATAGGAGATGCAGGTCTATTTTGTGTTCCCAACACTTTTCGAGTTCCCTTATAACAAATATTTGATCAGTGTTGCCTTTTCCATGTCGGAAACCACACTGGTAATCGAATAAGATCTTTTCGGCGAAGTAAAAGTTTTCTCAGAAGTATGGTATATACTACTTTTTATGCAACTGCCAAAAGAGATATTGCCTCGGTAGTTACTGCATTGCAGTTTGTCACCCTTTTTATGAATAGGGCATATGAAGCTAGTTGCCCAGCTTTTTGGCATACTTTCACTTTCCCATATGTCTAGTACAAGGGCGTATATTTCCATTCGCAGTTTTTAAAGAACTCTGCTACGAGGGAGTCATTACCAGATGCCCTGTTAGTTTTCAAATGTACTACCGCATCCTCAAAATCTTTCATATCTGGCGGCACTATATCATTTTCTTCGCTTCTTGAGACTGCATTGGAATCGGTTTCTTGATTTTCTGAGCTAAAAATTTCACTAAAATGTTCAACCCATCTTTCCATAACCTTTTCCTTTCCTTCTATAATGGTGCCACCTTTATCTTTACATGATACAGTTTTTGCCTGGCATCCTCTATTCATGTATTAACAGCTTCATCAAATTTTCTGGCTTCGTTACCCTCTCTTAAACTTTCAATTTTATACATCCGCTCCTTTAAAAAGCGTCGTTTTTTATCTTTCAACATCCTTTTGGCTCTCCGACGAGCTGAGTAGTAGTCTGATGTACTTTGCCTGGTGGCGCGTTGCAACATAGCAATTCTCTTCTCGTTCCTAGTCTTTAAAACTTCCCGACACTCCTCATCAAACCATTCTTCTCCTCGCGTTCTCACTCTTTCACCCAGAACTTCATCAGCCGTTTCTTTCAAGAACTTCATCACCTTACCGATTCTGCTCCATTTTATTTCTATATCTGCTTCTTTCCCAACATTTCTCAAATCTTCAGCCATCTTTCAATCACCCATCTCTCTGAATTCTTGAACCACGCCGGGGTCGTTGAATTTATCCAGATTCCAAGCATTCTTTTTGTGCAAATTCCGCTGATTAACAGATACCAGGCGCTCTTTCAATTTAATTTTCACTAAAAAATATTCAGAGTCACAATTAGGACCTTTGGCTACTCAAACATCACTGACTGAGGACGAGTGTCGCTTTGATATGAGCACAGAGAAATATGAGCATGAGTGCAGCCCAGTTACCTTCTGTGTGAAGTTCTCTTTACCCACTTGCGCGTTCAGATAACCAAGTATAATTTTAACATCATATCGGGGACCGGTTTGCACGACTCTTTCCAGTTGCTGATAAAAATAAATTTTCTCATCTTCTTCACTTTGTTCTGTAAGTGCGTAAGCAGATATTGAAATAATGTTTTTGAACCTTCTCTTCAACCGCACTTTTCATAATCTTTCATTGATAGGTTTAAATAATAACAGACTTTGCGGGATCTCTTTGTATGTATAAATCCAGTTCCTTTTTGTCCAGGTTTTGTAGCTCCAGTGTATAAGAACGCCTACTGATCTTTGTCCAATCTGTCTTGACCGCTCCATCTAATCTCTTGTATTGCTACTACATCAATATTGAATTTAATTATTTCTTCGGCTACCTCAGCCATTTCACCAGCTTGCATCATTGTCCGTATATACCAAGTTGCGAATGTCTAGTTCAAGTTCTGATGTCGTTTTCCATTGATTCTTTCCGGTTCTTCATTTTTATTGTTGGGTTTCATAATCATCTGTTTTAAGGTGGATGGGTGATTAGCCTATCGCACCCGAGTCTAGTGGTGGGTCTGCCATCTTAATGCTTCCAGACAGGCTTTCCGCTTTCGAGACCCCAGGGAAGGTAACCCTGATGTGTGTACTGTAAGTGTGCTTGTTTCAGTGTAAATGTATGATCGTGTATCTGTTCTGGTGAGTGTGCATGGTACAGTGAACTGTGGTAGCCCGTGGGGTTGTTACTCCCCAAGTAACTGCATTATAATTACCCCTTGCGGTACTGATAATTATTAGACTAATAATTATATCGTTTATTGAATATGTTTTATTAAGTAGATTATATAAAACAAAAAACCTCGGATCTCTGAATTAACTTACTAAGCCCAGAGGTAATAAAAATAAAACTTTATCCTTATCCAAAACATGATTAATTCAACTTTATTCTACGAATGCTATTTGTTTTAAACTTGAGTTATTTATTCATAGTTAACGACGAAAAATATTATTTTATGAAAGGTTGAAGCATGTGACATATAGTGGATTATGAATTCTTATCTAATAGGCGGCTTGATTTAGTTTTAAATAGTCATGAAACGAGATCCAGCTCCTTTTCAATGTTATCATCACAATTTATTTGCACCTGATTAAAATGCCTGAATTACCTGTTGGTGTTCCTAACTTATTTAAAGAGAGCAAAAATAAAAAAATAGATAAAAAATTATGCTCAAAAGACTACTGTATACTAATAATATACTTAAGTCTCTCAAATACAAGTAAATAACTATTTTTATTTGGGGTTTAAGTTTAACGTTGTTATCAGTTCCAATTTAGGCAGACAGGACGGGCTTTTCTTACAGGTTACAAACCTGTTCTAGCAAGATTGTCGAGATTCATTCCGTGGGTCCGTCAGATTCAGTCCGTCGAACCGGCGCACAGTGGAACGATACGCTCGATTCTCTGGGCATGGCTTTTTCACCCATATATTCCATATATTAATTTCAGCGAGGGTCATACTGAAGCAGTTACATGAGTAAAATACGCTAACTATTGTCAATTTCCATGTAATCTGTTTCACATAAAAACAATTTTTGTTCAAAATATTTTTGGCAGGGATTCCCCTTCTTCTTTTAGCAAGTTACTCTATAAATTGGAAGTTGAATGTGGCAAAAAATAAATATGTATACCCCTATATATTTTTTTATTATTATATTTTTGATTATTATTTTTATTTTTTTAATTTATTTGCGGTCAAAATCGAATGTAATTCTTTCGCATTCATCTTAATAAATACAAACAGTGAACACCAATGAAGTCCTTTTTTTTTGGCACATCTTAACGTTTTTAATTTTTTAACGTCCAACTATATAAACAAATATCCAGAACGTTTTACGGTTACAAACTAATACAGCATTATTTTAATTGAATCATATTTTTTTTTCTCTGTTTAAATAAACTTCAATAGGAGATAAAAATGAACAACAAAAACGTAATCAAATAAGTTAATCTTATATAAACTACTATTATTATTAATATTAAAATAGAAACACAGGATTTCACACCAATTCAATAACCGAGCTGCCATTGTTATGTAAAAGGAAGATAGAAAACAAATAATCTTTATTTCGGCTCCATTCGTTAAAAATTAAATACCTTCTAAAGTAGGACGAGACTGGATGAGATTAATTTAAAATTTTCCAACAATTTTGATGGGATTTCCCTACTATATTACATATTTTAATTTTTCCAACTATATTATCAAATATTTTAATTTTTCCAACTCTGTTAGATTTGAACTTTTCACTTGCCTGTTGCGAATTTTGACTCTGACAACAATCATTATTTTTTCTATTCATCACAGCATTGTATCAACAAAATCCCAATTTCTTGACAAAAGGTATTCGTTTTAAATTTTAGTAATACTTTGAGTAAAATGCTCTTCCACAATTTTCGCACTTCGAAGTCGGTTTTCAAATCACAATTTCCCAACTTTTCGGGTTTTCAATTTATTGGGAAGGGAAGAGATGACTCTTCTCCTACCCTCCCTTTTGTGACGTCTCTGATTATTAATAATATCACGTCAATTACGGTGATATTATTAATAAACTAAATATAAAATAACTGTTAATAAGATAATTAAATATAATTAAAGACAGGAAAAAGTTAATGAGTAGACGAAATTATTGACAGATATGACTGGACATTATGAGTGTAGAGGATAGATAAAGAAGCAGATATTGATTAAAGTATGAAAAAGCTATATTTATGGTGTTACATTCTACTTAACTACTTATTTGTTACAACTTAGTTATATGAATATTTGTATTGTAGTTAATATATGCTGTTTAGTGATGATGAGCGAAAGGGAAACGATTAAATGAAGATCTGTTCTCAAAATGGAAGAATTATTTTCACTGATACATTATCTTATCTTTTTCTATCCGAATGATGCCTTAATTGGCGAAACGTTGACTGGTTAGTTCTTTAGTGGCATTTGAGATACTTAAGGTCTTGGTTTTTAAATTCCAAATAACCTAATTCCTTATCCAATAACTGATTCGGAAGTCTTTATTCAACATGTGACTTGTTTATTTTATTCCAACATTATTCTTCGTTAATTCATTGTTTTGTTTTTGTTTGTTTTTTCATTTATTTATTCCATCTACTTCTATCCATTGTTAAACTTATGTTTTTATTTCAGATTGTAAACACGTGCGGAAATATCGGCCTTATCGTAACCATTATCTTATCAGCTTAGTATCTTTTATTTCATCATAGGATATTGTTTTTAAAAATGAAGAATATAAAAATAGATGTTGAAAATGTAATTGGTTTACCGAATTCTGAATAAAAAACCTTGAAATCAAATTCCACTGTTTGGACGCCCTTTCAGTGATACGGTCGAGCGATCACTTCTAATATCAGAAACAAATGTATCGCATTCAAGCGTGTAAAACCATCAGCATAAATTTGGATACGTTTTCAAGCTTGATATATTCGTTTGAGTCCCTCGCACCCTAATTGAAAACAATTCGATTCTCAAAAAAAATGCTCTCTTGGATAGAATGTTTCGCCTATCATTCCTATTTATCGGAGCGGGTATCTAATGATTACTTCCTAATACGGTAAATGTAGAAATTGGTGAACTAAAAGAGTTTTTACTTCACATACTACTATTAAAATAATATATTTTTATTAACAATGTCAATTTTATTTTATATTTCAAAGTTCACAATCTTTACAACTTTACAATATACAATTCAATTTTTAATCATTGATTTGTAAAAAACTTATTTTTTTTGTACAGATTTTCACTTCTACAATATAATATTTCGATTTATTAATTATTTTAACTAACCATTATCTTATAAAAAAAAAAAATATTTAAAGATTACTAAATGTAAACAATCTAAAAGAAATTGATGATGTTATGGTTTATTAAAAGATTACCAAGTCCAAAAGGAACAGTTATTGAAGTTGTAGCAAATCTACTTAGCTTTCATTCAAGCTCAGAATAATACCTGTAGACCAAATGATTGACTCATTATTTGAAAAAAAGATTTAAAAATGACTCTATTTTTTTATATTTTTCCAGGAATGAATAAATACTCAAAACAAATTTAAAGAAAGTTTAAAATTAATAAGAAAACTGTTTAACAATTCCCTTATATTTGCTCCTTATTGTAATATATTATAATTAGTCTAATAAATATTACGAAATGAAGGTCTACGTTTTTAGAGTTTTCTAGTCATGGAAAGGGTTTAGATTAAAACATCCCAAAATCCAATTTTTTTTTGTATTTTACAAATGATGAGTCAACCATTGGGTCTGCATGCGTCATTCTGTGCTTGAATTGAAGCTAAATTGATTCGATACACTTCTAACGATTTTCCTTAGGATCATTATTTTCCCTAATATTTGGCTCAAACTTAAACCCAAAATTTCACTTTTTGGAAAAAATTACCAATTTTGATGTACTGTGTCTCAAGAAATATCAAACCTGCGGCACTGTAGCTGAGATAAAATGTTGCCAAATTTAGTCTGCTTTAAAAAAGGTAGAAACATGTTTTTCGCTATCACACATACTATTGAAATTAAAAGCTAAAAACAAAACGAAAAAAGGTGTGAAAATTTCACTGTTTTTTTGCAAATATCTCAAAAGGCATCTGAAATTTTTGTTGTATAATTCCTTCACAAAAGCATAGGGAACGCTAATAAAGCCGACTACTAGATTTTTTGCAAAGTAAACTACCAATTGACTAGACTATAGATGCTGTTGATTAAAAAATATTGGTTATTAAGTACAAATTGTTATTTAGTTCTGAGAATGGGATTTGTATCCCGAAATGCTAAATGTAGATGTATTATTGATCCTAGCAATTTTCATCATAAATCATTTTCACTTAAAAGATTTAGGTAATTCATTCCATGCAATGTTAGATGAAAGATAACAAAATATGATCGAATAAAAGAAAAAGAAAACAAATCTACAACAGTTGTGGGATAAAGGCAAAGTCAATTTATGTTGCTGGAGGATGTTCCAACTTCAGGCGTCGAGAGAGTAAGTTTCATTTCGGCTCATGGATTGGATGTTATCTGATTTAGAGGCACGTGGAAACTGAGGATTGTTTCAGGAACATTAATGAGGTCATCAAGCAATCGCTACGGAATAGCGCTTTGTTATTGCCACGTCTAACAATCTATATTGCTCCTTCTTGTACTAGGATATTGGGTGACAGCTTAATTGATTTTCACAAATTAACTTTGTAATAAAATGATTGGTTTCATCCTTCCAGTCTTTATTATAGGATGAATCCTTTTAATTGAGATTCAGTTTTCTTTTGTTTCTGTTACTTCCTTCTACGTTGTAAAGGAAGTATTGTAATCGCGAAAAATTTCGCTTTTCACATTTCAACGGAAATATCTACTGTGGTCATCCCTGAATCCATTTTGACTAGCTTCGTCGTGAAGTCTGTACGTTCGTTCGTATCTCGCATAACAACGGTTAGCCATTGAAAGTTAAAATTTTGTACCTGATATTGCTGTAGCATCTAGTTGCGAACCTCCCTTTTTGGTCACTTCACGATCACCGGAAATGGTACTTTATTTGCAGATCATAATAGATTTTCATCAAAAATTATATTTAAATATAATGAAAAACTTATAACTTGGTAAAACTTATATATTAATATTTATTTATGAAAAATTTTGAGCTCTTCACCACTTGGGTTATTTTTGCTCTGTACTGAACTTACAGATATTTGTAACATACAAAATTTAAGTTCAATCACAATAAAATGGCATACTATTTAGTTTTAGAACTGCAAAGATTTTTAAATTTTAGTATACATTTCAATTTGTTCAACAAATAATATCAATTTTGCTGCAGTCTTGATGTTTTTTTTCAAAGTCACCGCTATATCAGTCCCGAGTCCAACTTCATTCCGTCCAAGCACTCTGTCAGTATGTGCGATACCTATCAATGGTACCCAGCAGGATATACATTTAGGCGGTGTACCCCTCGTCATAAAATACTCGTGCGTGACCCTTATCTGTAATTAGCTTTATATATATATATATATATATATATATATATATATATATATATATATATATATATATATATTAATATAAATAAAATCCTAGATTTTGGTTAGAATTGGCCATTTGTTAGTTTCCATTCAGTAACTGCCCGGAAGCGAGACTTTACTCGTTTCAAGTACAAAAAAAAAATAGAGGACTTCATAATAATTTGTCTCATAAGGCACAATAATAATGATTTATGAAATCATCAAAATATCGGGCAGCCACCATATCCCAACTATTTTCGAGGGAAAGGGTTTTCCTTCAAAAGTGCTTGAATTTTATTCAAGAATATCAAAAATTAGTCAAGTATTAATAATTCAATCATTATTACCAATAAATGCAATTAAACGAATGTCATTCATCGCGGGCACACTTTCCATCGAAAAATTTATGTCAGACCTACTGCTGGTTTATGAGTGTATAATTCTGTAGATCAGAGATAAACTGTCGTAACATTTCCAAAGTTTTACAAGAGAGCAAAAGTAAGGCCCTGATGACACTGTATTGCTTGTTGTTGATTGTGGTCGATCCTCATATTTGAGGAGCTTTATATCAAAAGTTGACATCTCCACATCCGAACAAAACAAATTTCGATGAGTTTTGATACGTATCTCAAAGCTGTACTTAATGCTAGCTCCACTTCTCCAAAATGTGTTTAACCTTTAGAAAAGTTAATGGATATTTTGTTTTATCAAGCAAAAATGAAAATCAGAATGGTAAACAAATTACTTTTTATTGTAACTTTGCAAACAAATGTGGCAGTGGAGATGTCCACTTTTGATATGAGGCTCATCATTTGAAGTGTTGCATATTTTATTACCGTTTTAGTTTATTTACGATACTTGTACCCGAAAAATAAGGTAAATAATGAAAATGATAGTAAAAAATAAAAATAATGCGAATACGATAAAAAAAAATCAAAATCAATAAAATTGGATTTAAAACAATTTACTTCTGAAGCATAGAATTATTTCTAACAGATTTAGAAAAAAATAACAAATAAATTAGGCTGATATAAATTACATCTTTTGAAAAACGTGATTTCAAACCAATTTGGAGTCTAATTGCTAGGCCGCATATTTTAGGTATAGGCTATTCTGCCTTCTTAAGCCTGAAAGGTGTATCTCATATATTTTTTTTTCATTTGCTTAGTAATATTTGTCAGCTAGTTTACTTAATTTTCCAAGTCTTATCTTGCTTACAAATAACAGAAAATCACTTAAGAAATACGACGTATCTTGAAAAATTGTTAAACTCTAATGGAAAATTGGCAGTATATTCATAAATGCCGAAATATTCATAAACATATATAATATATATATATATATATTCAGTATGTTCATAAATGCATACCCGAAAGTCACAAAAGACGATTTTGAAATACGCGTTTTAGCTTGATGATTATTTATTAAATTATTGTTCCTCAATTTCAACAGACTACAATTAATCAGAGTAAAAACAAATATAAAAAAAAACTTGTTTTACTAAGCACATTTTCTTTTAAATAATAGCATTCATTTAAATATTAATGGCAAGAATTGATCATATAACGAGCTTGTTCTAAAGTAAACTTAGAATCTTAATGAGTGATGAGCCACTCAACACCGTTCTTTTCAGTAATGACACATATTTTAGACAAAAACTCGTGTAATTGATACCACCTAGAGAATGATTTAAATAAAATCTTGTTTATTAAATTTAAAAAATATATAAATTTCAGTTATTCTTTTAACAGAGACGTTGAGAAGTGATTATTGACTGTGAGGAGAACAATGCACATAATGAGCATTAGGGGAGCTTTGTTTTAGCCGCAATTGTAAGCCATTGTGTCATCGTCACAACATTGTTCTCGGCACTTATTAAGCATAAGTGTGAGTTAGATGAGTTTTCAATCTTTATTTTTTCCTATTTTCGAAAAATGAATAACAATTGATTTTTTTTTTTTAAATTTCAAACGAAACATCAGTCCATGAATTTTAATTTATCCATATAGATTAACAAACTACTTATCCTGTTATAAAAAAAAGTTCTTACTGATCTCAGATACAGTAGCTGTGGTCAGAATAACTTGCAATATTTCACATCGAATTCAAAATAAATCATAAACCCATAGCAGGTTATAAAGCTTTGTTTTGCCTAGATACTGTTGGTTCGACAGGATTTGTGGACATTCTGGCTTTAAGTGCGACAAGAAAGGAAGCACTAATAAATAATAGATCCTACAATAAGGTTCGAAGCTATTAGGACCAAGGCATTAAAATACAAGCAGCGAAATAGAACATTTATATTAAAAGTAATTCCCTACCTACAAAAGAAGTATAGAGAGGAATTCGGCGAATGACAATTTTCAGCACACAATTTGGATGTAGGGGTATCACCCCGCTTGCAACAGGTGATTATTTGGGAGATGTTCTGTTTTGACAAGAATCAGTTCCAAAGCATGGTGAAACTATTATTCTGGACTCATTAGGAATCATCTGGAATATCATCATTTGTACCAAGCCTAAGATTTGTTTAGTCAATTTATGACTTTTTTCAGTCAATATTCTGATGACCTTTCCATCTATCGATCTATCTCTTTTTTTGTTTTGGCATTATCTACCCGATTGATCCAGTTTGTTTTGTAATTTAGCAACAGTTGAGCAGTAATCTGCAATTTTTTGAAATTTTTCTTCTTATTTTTACGTTACAAGCATAAAAGGTAATTTATTAATTTAATGAGATGTATATTGTATATATTTAAAGATGTTGTATAGAGATATTATTATATTTTAATTTGATATGTATATGTTATATTTATATGATATATTTTGTTGTTGGTATAATTTGTTGTTTGATTTATTGTTTAATTTTCAGAAAAATGTCCTAATGATGGGGGGATACATCCCCGAAACGTCATTGTTAAAAAGAATTTGTGATATGAACTAATTATAAACACAGTTGTAAATACAAAATTGATCATCATTTTATTAAAAAAAAATAAAATAAAAAAACAGTCGTTACTGCATCTCTCTAAAATAGCAGCCTTGCCCTATAACTGAATCGCTTCATGCTAAAAGGGTTTTTTTCCAAATATTTTCCTAGTGACAAAACCCATTTTAGCAAGAAGTGATTCAACTGTATTTAAAACTATTTACCAACATTCAGCATACCTATCATCTTAAATGGAACAGTTCAATATCACCTAAGAAGTTTTTAGCTGACCGTCGTTATTTTTTTAACTAGTTTCGGTTTTTGTAAAATTATAGATATCACTATAAAAATGATTTAAGAGTGAAATATATTCAATACAAAAATTGAATTTTGCACACATCATCCGCAAAAATGCGAAACCACGTAAATCCAAGATGGTTCGATTTAGAGTTATTTTATGTTTGAACAAATTATATGTGCAAAAATTGATTTTTCAATGTTTTCTGTTAGTTGGTATATCGCTTGCTCTAATACATACTATTAAAAATAAAACCACCTCAATATGATGAAAATTCAATTTTTTTGAATGTTTTTTGTCCCTCTTTGAAAATTTGAGATTTACCAGCTACGTGATTTCACACTTTTGTCGACCATATGAGGCGCTGCGCTCTATGCAAGGCCGAATCCGCCATGTCACCATAATTATTTTTTTTATATAAAGGCTGGTATAATATTATCTATATACATATGATATTCTTGGTTATTTGTCTCCTAGCAGTACTGACACTATCAATAAATATTTCATTAATTTAAAATAAAAACAAGATTATCGATTTTATAATAATATGCATGATCATTTTTTTTTAATTATAAAATATAAAAAGTCACGTTTACCATTGGGAGGTCACGGTTTTGCTATTTACTTCACTAATCAAATTAATTGTTAACCTTAAGTGATTACATAATACAATGATATTTTACTTACATGACTCCTCTTAGGGGAAGTTCGGAGGAAAATTTTTTTAGCTAAACTACAAGTCTCTGCTACTTTTAAGTACTTAATAATTATGTTTTTAAATAGGTTTTGAGACCTTTCCATCAAAGTTTTTCTCATTAAATCATACTTTATTTAGTATTACAGCTTTAAAGACATTAAATTTTGTTCTATACGTAGAGATTTGTTTATAATAAAAAATAAAACCGTACTTTACTTTTATCCCCATATCACATTGAAGGATTTGTTATTTATAGAATAAATAGTAGGCTACATATTATATGTAAATTGTAAAATATTATACTATAATGTTCATCATAATTAAAATTTAAGTACCATTGCTATGTAGCATAAAACATATTAATTTTCAAGTTTGATGGCTCAAATTACTCAGTGAGATCCCATGAATTTATTGAAACAATTTGAGCTAAAAATACAGAGAAAACATTGCATTGCGTGTGTTTTTCTGTCCCTTTGATGGTATGTAACGATTTTTTTAGCCAACGGCTCAACCGATTTCGAAGTTTGATGGTTCAAATTAGTCAGTGAATTATCGTGAATATTTTTAAACAATTTGGGTTCACAATACTGAAAAAATATTTTATAAATTTTAAGTATTCTCGAATCTTGGTGATGTTTGAAACCATATCATGTTTAATTGCATAATTGTATGTAATACAATATAAACTTTCAATACTTAAAAAACTAAAAACGTTAAAATAAAAATAATTTAATATAAAACAAAACCCCAACTACGGAAATAATCTACTTAAACACATTGGTGGGTTATTAGTTAATTTGGCGTTTATGAATATTTAACCAGCTGTAGTAGTCGGGTACCTTCCATTGCACATTACGGATCCTTCCAAGTACCTATATTCCGTCCCATGGATCTGTGCTTGTCAACTTACGGAAAGCTCCTTGCATCTGAGCGTTACAAAAAGTAAATTTATGTATTGTCAGAAAAGTCTTAAATTTCGTTCGGGTATGGAAGGTACCCCACTACTAAACAAAGTTTCAATATACATAGACATAAACTTCACTAGCCCATCAAAGTGTTTTTAAGAAGATATCTAAGTGTTTTCCGTCCCTTAGGATTGGGTTATTTCCGTTGTCGAGCTATTGTTTTTAATTAAATTATTTTTGCTTCTTTGTGAATAATTAATTGAAAGCATCATCTTTTATATTAAAATATTATTTTGTACTTTAATACATTCAATAAAATATTTTGACTCGATTTTTATTTCCAAATTCAATTTATTGTGTAATGAAAAGTTTTTGTTTGTTTTAATTTTTTCAAAAATGTGTCTTTATTATTCATAGGATGTAAGGAGCTTGCACTGCTTTTTTATGAAGAACTTTCGCAATTCGATTCATAATTAATAATTAAATGATCAGAAAAAGAAGATTAACTTTGTTTGAAAAACAAAAAAGATTAATAGTATTTAATAAGAAAATGTTCGACTTATCAGTGAGTTGAGGGACTGCGATAAACGTAAAAAGGAATAATTCAGAAGATTTTCCTGTAAAATTCCACTTTTTCGTACCCTAACAATTTTCTTCCAAGCGAACGATATATTGACAAACCAATAATTTTTTAACTTAGATAATTATGAATCTCTTTAATAAAATCGAATATTTTTACTTCCTGATATGCAGTAAAGGAAGTTTTGTAATCGCGAAAATTTTCGGTTTTCATATTTCAACGGAAATATCCATTATGACTAGTTTCATCGTGACGTCTGTAGGTACGTTCGTATGTGCTGGTCTAGCATAACTCAAAAACGGTTAGCCGTAGAAAGTTAACATTTTATATTTAGGATTATTGTAAAATTTAGTTGCGAACCTCCCGTTTCGTCACTACATGATTACCGGAGGTGGTACTTTACTTGAAGATCATTACTGATTTTCATCAAAACTTCTCAAATTTGGTGTTTCAGACTTATATATTAATATAATTAAAATAATAAATTTTGGTTAAAATTGGAAAACCGGAAGTACTTCACTTGAAGGTCATATTAGATTTTCATCAAAAATTGTATATCTATTTGGTAAATAGGACTTTAATATTAATATAAATGTATTAACTAGATTTTGGTTAAAATTGGTGAGTCGATAATAAACTTACATCAAAAACTATATTAAAATTAAATTCAGAGATCATATGGTCCGGTAATAAAGGTTTCAAACGCGATTTTTTTTTCGACTATAATTAAACATTTTTATTACTTGTTATAAGTGTTAAAATTGAGTGTAAAATACTTGTTTTCCTTCCCGTTTGTGAGATGAACAAGTCTGCAGTGGGAGAATTAGATATAAGCGAGTTCTTCCGCTTAAAATATTGAAAACATCGATTTCCAATGCTTTATCATAAAACCTGGACAGTTCTAATGTTGTCACGGAACACGAAGAAATCTCTTGGGAACTTGTTACCTACTAAAAGAAAACTAAATATAATGACAGAATGAGACCTCCAGAAACAAGAGCTCTTGTGAGTGTCAATAGATGGATGTCTGGACACCGAGTGTCGTTTTTGAGATACTGCAATCTTCGGAAACTAGTAACCAAATTCAGGATCAATTTTGGAGCCATCAATTTATAGTTTAATAGGCGTACAAGGAATTCATGTGTTGTTCACATCAGAAATTTTTTAACGAAATCAATTATAGCAATCCATTCTGAATTATAAAACTAGAATTTTTATCGCTTTTTTCAGTACATTAATCTTTAAAAAAATTACATTACATCCCTCTGAAGCTATACCCATCATTTTCCTCAAAACTTATAGCCGTTTGCTGTCATTTTAAATCGAACTATTTATCTTCACAAATAGTTCAACAACATACATACATTCATACTTAATTTATTAAACTGAGAGAGTTTATTTTATTTCTATGTGTTGGCGTGTGTTTTGTTTCTTTTGTTAACTAATCGTTAATCTTTTATTTTTTTATGTAAATTAGTAAATTAAAAATGTTCCGTACAAATATTATGTATGCTCTTTCGCATGGAACATATGCACTCTCTAATTAAACTCCTCTTGCATACGGTTACTATGCAAGAGGAAAAAGAAAGAAAGAAAAAACAGAGTGCTATTTTAGGCCAAACTTTCTAGTCTTTAATTAACCATTATTTTAGTTGAGCACGCATTTTGAAACTAATATGTGTTTCAATAACCAATTCAACAAGCTGTCTGGTGACTGTCGTTACTTTTGCCAATACCGGATTCTTATATGAAATAATTACAGTAAAAAAACCTTATTAAGAGCGGAACGATGGGAAAATATCTTAGAGGATTATTCGACTTTGAATCTTATGCAGGAAACTTGTTTGAACTGAGCGTTAAGGATATCAAATAAAAGAAATATACATTATTTTTTAATATCCTCACCAAAACAAATAAAATTTATGAAATTTCGAATACTGTTCGATTGATTTAATTATTAATAAAACCTTTGGAAAATAATTTGATAAACATGAAATGATTTCACAATGAACTGGAAAAAAAATATTTTTGGGATATTCTTGTTCGATGCTTAAGATTTTTTATAACGGATTTTTTTTTAATGTTTATAAATTGTTACATTAATAAATGTAACCCTTTATTATTATGTATTATATTAGATAATGGTGCATACTATAGCGGTATTTGGTACCAAATTGTAAATAAATATGTTATATGCTTATCTCAATCGTTAGATTTCAAAATATTGATTTTAGATTAATATAAAAAAGATACATTCATGAAATTATTTTGAAGGAATTTTGCTTGAAGCTCTGGACTAAGAGGTCCAAAAAATCGGTGAAAGCTACAACTCTATTTTTTAAAAATATTTTTTGTATTAAGAGGGTCCTAAAAAATAGAGTGGCATTAATAAATTAATAAAAAAGCCACCTACATCACATTACCTCTACGTTAACTATACGATCCCATCAGTATTTTTTTTTAATCGAAATTTCATAGAATGGATATCGATAAGCTGCTCCTTTTTAATACAAATAATTTAAAATCATCCTTAAAATTAAATACTAAAAACAAGCAGTAGTTTGATATTAAATTTAAAACCATTGTTTCTGTTCGTATTGAAATGCACGAGGTAAGTCCATCAATTCTTTGAAATCGTTCTTTTTTGGAATCGATATTATTTTTTCGGATTATCGATATTAGGCAAGCACCGTGAACTCGATTTCATTTTAAGCGTTACCCGCAACGTATATTTGACCATAACTCTGTAAGAAAAGATTAAACTGTTTTGAATAATATACGGTAATTTTGTTAACGGATCGCAATATTTTTATATTTATATGAACTGTATATATTCGAGGGAAAAAAAGGAGAATTGCTAATGAAAATGATATTTTCGTATGTATGTTCATCGTAGATGGGCTATACAAATGAATACATAGCATCTTGAAAATTTCGGCGTACTGTGCGCTAAATGTATAATTGTAATAACTAAACTATAAATAACTAAATGTATAAGTGTATAACTGAGCGCTTATTCCATAATATTTCGCACTAATTTTTGTCTATTATCAATTCCAACATTCTAGATTAATTTGATGTTTAATAAATGTTCAATTTCGAAACATGTTGGTCCACTAAACGCTGCAAGTAATCTAAATTGTAAAAACGGAAAAAAAAAAAAAAAAAAACCTTTATGATGGATATCTGAATAAAGTTATCAGGCAGTAAGAATCGGAAACCTTCTTTTCTGGAATCGATTCTTCACCCATTTTTTGGTGCACTGATATATGATAAAAAATATATTTCTTGATTTCACTTTTTCTTCATTAATGTTTGTATTACCAAGTTTAAATGTGTTTATATTTATATCCAAATGGCATCGAGTTAAAATCTCTTCTCTTATCTAGAATCGAAGAAGTTACCTGGGTTCAAAAAAAATGTGGAGGTTATAGGAGAGCCTGTTTAAGGGGCCAACAGGTACCAGTTTGCTGAATTTGCCACTTTCATTAATATTGTCAGCTTTTCAATGGGTCACTTACGGTGAGTGTTCACAGAGCCGCTATCAACAAGTGGCGGCAGGCAGAAATCCTCAGCCTCAGCAGCTTCCCGCGGCATCTCTGCATTACTGCGATCAATTTATTTCTTATTTTTAATTATTATTTATGAATTTTTTTTTACTAGAAAAAGTGATTGATCATTTCGATTTTTGTTGATTTAACAAAAAAAAAAAAAAAAAAAAATACAAAGCATATTCTAAAAAATAAGATGAAGTATAGAATGATGAGAGGACGATGGAGGAGATATTGAGACTACCTTTGGTGAAGTTGTGATGTTACATGTATCAACAAGTGATGCGACCAACAGGTGGAGCCAGCGGCGGTCGTTGGTGGACTGGAGCCGGGAGTTGGTAGGCAATCCACCGGCGCAGGTCCGGGTCAATACCGCCCCCACCCGCCGCCAGTCCGTCGCTCTCTGTTACAGAGATCTCTTCTGTCCCTCAGTCCTATCGTCTCGGGTATAATGTATAATAAATAATACCTTACAACACCAAAACCACTTTGATCTGATATTACTTTGTTGATAGTCTCAGAAAAAAATAGAATTAATATCTCAAATGAAATAAATACCATCGAGGAATAGTAAGTTAAGAATATAAGAATCAACGACGAGAGATTGTTGGTGAAAAATATATGTCGATCATGAAACTTAGTCAAATGAATGCTTGATTAAACTGCAAGAAGTTAATAAAATGAAGAACCTTGTATGAAATTAATAGTAGACATCCAATAGTAGAAATGGGATGTAAATTAGCAAACTGTCGTTTTCTTTCTTTCTTAACAGATGTAAAAATAACAGGTCCCCTTCGTACCAACGAAATTTGAACTAAATATCCAAGAGCTGAAATCTTGAGATGGTCGTTAACTTTTTTTTATTTATTTGTTGCACCCTACCTTGCCGTTCGGCAACACGAGCTTTGATAAGGATTGCATTCATAGATATATCTATTATGCTATACTACCTCTGCCAACAATCTTCACCTCCGTCAATCGAGAATATTTCAGCCAGCTGGCTCCCTAGTTCGAGGGGCGCCAAGGATGAAGTGTTCCGATCCCACGCCCACCTTCCATCCGTACACGAGCTCTTCTAAGTACCGGTAATTTTCTTCATTCGTAAGGAGGGCAAGGTCGCTCTCAGCGACGATGTAAATGTCTATGCATCAAAGGTGGTGCAGATCGTTGCTACGTACTCGGCAGTTTCTGGAACGCCGCACGTCTGACATAGTAGATCGACGTCCTTGACAAAACTATTTAGTTTGACCAGAAAGCTCCCAAGTCCTATGAGAAATAGCCTGGCCCATTAGTCCGGGGGCATCCATTTACTTGTGTGTTGCACCCGAGGAAGCATTGAGAAATTTCGGTTCCAGGCGAGGGACACGTACCTCAGAAAACCCAGCACTACTCCATTATAAATAATCATCGTCACTGGGTATCTGAGGCTCCAGAAACACCTTCGACAAAACTGAGCCCATTCAGTAGTCTTTCTGTCTTCAGATGTCAGAAATACTTTCAGATGCATTTCCTGCTTATCATTACAGCGAATGGCCACAGCAAATGGAAAATAAGGTAATAATTTAATTTCCTTTATATTATAACTTTGCTGAGGATTTTTACCTCAGTCCATTCGTTTTCGTATTTTTATAGATTTATTCAGTTGCGTACGCGGAAGGGGGGAAGGTAGGAGAGGATCAGGGCGATATGTCCCCCGTCCCAAATTTTTTTTTAAAATATGATTTTCTTCTAAGTTTTGTATTTTGAGTAATAATTTTTGATCCAATATTCATTCTTATCCTCAAAACTTACGCCATATTCGGCCATTATAGACACTTAATGATTATTTGCCTTCCCATTAAATCTCTCCCACGAAAAACATTTAAATCCATCCACGAATAAAAATTCTGCGGATTTATTTAACATCGTTCATCATCAGTAGATCAATACAAATATTGTGGTGGTTATCCTCAGCTACTTAATACTTGCAAAGTTCATTAGAGGATTCCTAGTAATAGGACCGAGATTAATTTATAATAAGCTTTAGTCCGTCCAGTTATAACTTATGGGACAGAAGCTAGGGTAAAATAGGACGAGAATGGGCTTTCGCAAAAATCATTTTCAAAATAATTTAAGGTCTAGTAAAGATGGATGACGCTTTAAAAAGACCGAAATTCATTAATGTCACTACCGAACGTATAACTCGGAAGATTATCTGACATGCAGAATGTCTTCGGAAGGAAAAGGAGGGATTTGAATGACAATAGAGAAGAAGCATGGCGTAAATTAGAAGGAAAGAAATTCCAAAGTGTAGAGGAGCGGGCGAGAAAGGAACGTTCGAATGTTTTGGTTCTGTGGGAGTTGGTATGGAGGTCAGAAAGGCGAGATCTTGTTTTCAGTGCGTGGACCGAGGATATGAATTGTAGGAGGCTGTAGATGTAGGGACGGTGGTGGGCGGTGAAAGTTTGAAATAGGAAAGATCCGAGGAAATATTGTCTACGGTTGGAGGGGAAGAGCCACTTTTACTCGCCTGAAAGGTGGGACATATGAGCCCGTCTCGAGGTGCCAATGACAAATCTTAAAAAGCAGTTCATAATCCGCTTCAATCTGTCCTCGAACACATTCGAGAGGCCCCCGTATGCCATACACCCATAGTCAAAGTGGGAAAAGATAAGAGAGGATACAAGGAGTTTGCGGATAGGTTGCAGAAGAAGATGTCGAGAACGATGGAATAATTTAAGGGTACTTATTGACCGTCGGGAAATTTGGGCGATGTGGGGTTTCCAGGAAAGGGTTTGGTCGATAGTAATACTCAGGTTTTTAATTGAGGAGCTGAACGTGATGGGGTGATCATTTAAGATTGAAGTAGGAAAGATGTCATTGGATCTGAGGAGGGAATTAGAACCTATTACAATGGCCTGAGTTTTCATAGCGTTTAATCTTAATCTATTCAGGTTTGCCCAGGCACTGATTCTATCTAGGTCTTCCTGAATACTGGCAAACGCTACTAATAGCTCAAAAGGGGAAAAGAATAAATAGATTTGGAAGTCATCGGCGTATAAGTGGTGGGAACAGTGGTGGATTGAATTAGGAAAATCATTGATATAGGTATTGAAAAGCATTGGGGAAATACTCGAGCCTTGGACTACTCCAGAGGACAAGGTAAGGAAGGAAGATAGGGGTTGATTAGGAATGGTAACTGCTGAGTCCGATCGGAAAGGAAAGATTGAAACCTCTGGATAGAGCTATTTGAAAAAGATAGTGATTTTAATTTGGCAAAAAGGATAGAATGGTCCAGGGAATCAAAAGCTTTAGAGAAGTCAAGGAGTATTAATTCAGTTAATTTTTTTTCCGTCCATAGCGGTATGTATATCAGTGGTGATTTTGAATAGAGCGGGTTGTATGGAGAAATTAGGACGGAAGCCCTTTTTTAGTTTGTACTTTTCAAGTAAGTTTGATATTTATGATTGGACTATTTTTTCTAGGTGTTTGGAGAGGTTAGAGAGGATGGAAATTGGGCGATAGTCTTTAAGACATATTGAAGATTTTGTTAATACTACTTCCTTTGGAGCCTTGGGATTGTAGGAAGAAGAAACTGCTCGGAATGACAGTGGATGCATACTCATAGACTTTTGCATTCAGAATGATATGATTATAGGAAACTCCCACTACATTCATAAGAACATACAAAAGATTACATTTGAAGCTCAGGGAAGTGTGATTGATTACTTTGTATACGACAAAGACATCAGAAGATACTTCACAGACATAAAGGTAATACGGGAAGCGGAACTTGGCACAGATCATTACCTTTTTGAAGCTGATACAAAGGGTCCGGTAAAACAAGCTTCAAAACCGAAAGCTTCCAAAAGGATAGATCTTCGGATGCTAAAGAATGAAGAAAAAGAGGAGCAATATAGGACCCGTCTAGCACGCGCTTAGTCGAAGTAAATTTTGGCCAAGAAATTGACCCATTATTGCAGCAGATTAAATGTGTAATTCTGGGCATGGCAGAAGCAGTTTGCGAAAAGAAAAGGGTTATTAATGGCTCGAAAAAGACCCGCTTGTGGAACGAGGAAGTCCAGAAGGCAATTAAGGAAAAGAAGGAAGCTTGGAAGAATTACATTAAAGAAAAGGATGGGAACTCAAGGCAGATCTACGTTCAAAAAAGAAATGAAGCCAAGAGGATTGTCCAAACTTCCAAAAAGCAAACATGGAAAGAACTAGGGAAGAAGCTGGAGAAAAGCCGCCAAGAAAACATAAGATTGTTCCGGAACTCCGTAAATCGCTCAGAGGTAAAAAGGGAAACCTTATTACAAAAGAGGAAGAAATCCTTGAAACTTGGCGAGCTCATTCCCAGGAAAAGTTCACTATGGAAGAAAGGAGAAGACATGAATGCGTAAATCTAAGAAGAAGGACTAGAGCACCAGAAACTCAGCCTGAAGACAGAGATGACCATTTGGGAGGATATGGTACAATTGACTGCTTCAGGGTTGAAGCTGGGTAAAGCAGCTGGAATTGATAAAATAACACCGGAGCTTACTAAACATGGGGGAGAGAAAATGGTTGAAGTGTATCAGAGCCTGTTCCAAAGAATTTGGATGGAAAAAAGAATACCCAAAAGTGGGAGGATAGTATCACAGGAAAGGAAACCCAACTCTTTGCGACTATTGCAGACCAATTTGTCATTCTCCGGTGGTTTATCAAGACAGTGTACCAGGACCCAAAGGGTATTGTCAAAACCTTCAAAAAACCTTTTAGATTTTATAAGGGAGTTAAATAGGGAGACAGTCTTATCTTACGACTGTTTATTATTTTCATGGACGAGATATGAAAGGTTCGCAAAAGGAGAACACCGAGAGTCATATTAGGATATTGGAGCCTCATGCCAGTTCTGGTAGAGGCGTATATATATATGCAGATAATGTTGTATTAATAGCAGACACCCTCCAGAAATAACAGAATGGAGAGGAGAACTTCAGTTGGGGGAATGACTTTACTCACTGAGAAAATCAATGCTAGCTGGTTGGAAGTGATGAGAATGAGGGAACAGTAACTTGTACTGCTCTTGAATTTTTGATGCCTACGAGTACTTTGGTACAATTATATCCAGAGATGGGAAAGTAGAACGTAGAGTCAAAAAAGCAAACGGAGTATACTCTCAGATACGTTCCACAATTACAGGAAGGAATTAAGCAATCAGACAAAGCCCCTCATATTCAAAACTGTATTCCTACCAGTTTGCTCTATGCTAGGAGAGATGAACCGTCCATGATCGGCATATGAGCAAAGTGACAGCATCGGAGATGAGGTTCCTGAAAAGGATCCAGGGAAACCCCAAAAAGACCGAATTCGTAATGAAAGAATCTGGGAGAACCTCGGGGTCTCACCAGTTGGAGAGTGGAGCAGCGCCAATTTAAATGGTTTGGTCATGAGCAGAATGGGGGATGATCGAAAGATCAAGTGGTTAATGGAGGTCATACCAGAAGAAAAGCGCCTGCGAGGTCGACCCAGGCAGATGTGCACGGACTATACCACCAGGCTTGGGAGGGGAAGAGGCTTCTCTCTGGCTGAAATGAAGAATTTGGCGAATGATCGCGAAAATTGGAAAACATGGACCGAGGCTAAACCTCCACGCCTAGTGGCATTATGGAAGTAGAGAAAGAAGAAGAACACTCGGCGCATAATTTAATGCCCTTTAATTGAAGCGAGGGTAAAATTTTCTGTGCGATGAACCCTTCCGATGTTGTAAGACAAAAACTGTAAAAAGTGCCAAAATTCCGGGATTTTCCAAGTCGTGCGCGGTTTTCCAAAAATTCGCTACACTACACAAGGGATCAGTCCTTATCAGCCAGACTTCAACATTTGATTTCAGCCGAACAAAAAGAACCAAATGTTATAGAATACAGGAATTGGCTATTTTCGATTGGTAATTTTGATGACAATTTACTAACTTTGAATGTAAATTTTTAGAATGTTTCCTACAATTTAAAACAGCTAAACGCGCAGTTCTGTGTCGAGACGACACTTACCTATTTTTAAAAATGCCTTCCAGGTGTATGTTCGATGGGTTACCTAAATCAGCAACTGGTCCCCATACTATTAAGAGCTTTAGATTAATTTGAGGTCTGTACAATTCTGTTAACTCCGGAGATATAGTGAGTGCATTCCTCAAAAATATGTTTAGCCGTAAGAACGGAGTTAATTAATTGGCATGATAGAGATGGCAATTTTGTAATAAGGTGAGTGTGTGAACCCAAGGTGGCCTATTCTTCAGCTGGTCCGGGCGACTTTCTCCCTCCCTGCGGGTACTGCGAGGTTTTGCTACTTTTAAGAGGATTGTGGTTTTACTACTTTTTACTTCCTTGTACGAAGTAAAGGAAGTATTGTATTCGCGAAAATTTTCGGTTTTCAGATTTCAACGGAAATATCCATTTTGACCATCCCTGAATCCATTTTGACTAGTTTCGTCGTGGCGTCTGTACGTACGTTCGTTCGTTCGTATTTCGCAAATTAACGAACACACGACAGTGAAGACTTTAAGATATACTTTTATTGTCTAAACAAAATGTTACAATGACATTTATAATGCTTCTTACAAACTAAGATACAATATCTTACTATTTTACATCATGGCTAACTCTGATATTGAATGTCGAATATGGAATCTTAGAGAAGGCTTTATAGGGATGCGAATGGAGAGGGGATGAAGTTGCAAGGAGAAGAAAGAGGGAGATAATTTCCTCTATACCTAAATTCTGGGTGGGCTATTTAGGAACAATTCTTAGAAGCTCATGTGAACTTCTTGTGGGGGCTGTCCTGAGGGTTCAGTTAAAATATACAATTGACATCTGAACTAGAATATGGTAGCAATAAACTGTTGAATATAAGAGAGAGCTTGACAGGCTTTCCGGTAGAAGACAAAAGATCTTTGGGCAATGGTCAGCCGACACGGGCATTGACAAGGTGTTACCACATGCTAAGGATTCCCATATGTATGGTCTAAGACATTAGAGAGCCCTGAGAAAGACAGTTTACTGATATTAAACTAATGTTTTAAATTATAGTTATAAAAATTGTTAAATATAATAGTCGTCTGATAACTCGTCCCTCCCTTCAAAAGCAAGGTCCACCGAAGCTATTAATAATATATTAAATCCCCCAAAAAATTTCACATCTATTAATAGGGTCCAAGCTTATTTGTCATCAATATGTGGGAATATCAGGATTTAAGGGAAGATAGGTATGTAGAATAGGTATGTAGTTTACATTTTTGTCTATAACTATGTTTTTACATTGGATATAGATCATAACTTTTGTGAAATAGAATTCCTTAAAGATAGATTACAATAATGGTTACTCTTTAGATCCATGAATCCTTTCTTTATAAGTTATAGTCATTAGTTTCTATTTTATGATACAGGTATAGTAGTATTTTACTAACATACTGATATTTTATATATTATTATTATGTTTTATATACTGTACAAATAATATTTTACTTATATTTATAATTATTCTAGAGGATATTAATTGTTTAACTTTATCATCTTTTATAGTGGATAATCTTAACTTGAACATCATTATAGCATACGAGTTGTAAATAAATGAAATAGACTTAATACAATAAATATATAAATACAATAAACAATTATACCTTCTTCGTCATATTATCATATTCTATATTTCACTATTCCCTGTGTAAATATCGCATTGTTTTTAATTTTTAATTTTTACATTGTTATTTCATTTATTTTATTTGATTTTATTTTTTCAATTGTCTTTTGTATTATGTAATTTAGTGTTATCCTTTTCTTTTTATTCTTTATACTTTTTATCTTACTTGTATTTTCTGTTTTTTATCATTTATCATTTTTACTGTTACTGGTACTGCCTCTTTCCTCTTTTTTCATTGTTGTTATTTTGTTTTCATTTTAGCCCTGAAGATGGCCTAAAATTTAGGCCGAAACGTCTATTTCTTTGACCGCACCCCCGATCAACTTCTCCCTTTAAATATAAATATACGGTCAACAATAACTCCCTCCAATTATACCTTCTTATTAACTTAGTATTCCAATATTTAACACATGTTTATACACTATTAATATATAATATATATTAACTTAGTTTCATTTCTATGTTTGTTGCTTTATCGGAAAAATAGTATCTAGTTCCCTTTTTTGTTTTACATAAATTATTATTCAAATTGTACAAACTGCACACTCATTTGGAAACAATATTCTATAAATAATAATTATTTAAATTATAAATAATTTATTCTAACTTTCTCATTTTTAATTTTCATTGCATTTAATAATAATAATACCTATACTTGGTACAAAGTTAAATGATATCGTTTAGTAACGATATCTCTATAACGATACTTGCATTATTTATTAAAAAATAAACAATAATACATTATTTTATCAAACCTTACGGTTTTTTTTCTCTTATAATTTTCTTTTTATTTATACATATAGTTAATATTTTTCTTTTATTAATATATTTTATCTTAAATACAATAGTGATTAACCGCTAAATAATATGTTATTCTTTCTCATACATATTTCTCCTCAATCAATTAATCATATTACTAAATATATGTTGTTTCTATAAATATATGTAAATAAATACATGTTTCTTAGCTAAATTTATGAAGTATTTAACTATAATTATTTCTTCATTTTCGAAAATAAAATCAATATTGATAAATTTTATATATGATATTAATCTTTTCTAACACAATAAGATAAAATACATTATAATCAAACAACTATTGGAATCAATATATAATTATAATATATACATACATATATAAATATTTGTATTTTCTTCTCTTTCAAAAGTTTAAATATTTAACACAATTGGCTAAATATCGGTACAAACATCAATAGAATAAAATAGTAGCAACTATTTACATATTAGTGTGAAATATTGAAATACGTCATCATTCCTTTTATATTTAATGAATGATACTTGAATAAATGATAAATGATCAGTATCTATTAACGTTCTTTAACATAGAGAAAATTATTTTAGCACTTTAACCGAATTGATTCAGAATTTTGAGACTATGGGCTACTTTGTTTTGTTTTTAAGGTGTTAAAACTTATAACAACAAACGGTTTTTCAAATTAGAATTTAATTGTATCAACCACTCAAGTTTTGTTTATATGTAATTCTTTGTAACACCTATAAACTTCAGATGTATCTTTTGGAAATAACTGAATATCTTGATACCAATTTTTGCGTTTTAGAAGTTAATATATTAATACTTTATTTTTTTTTCTCTAATTGTTCAACAAAATTATTGCCAAAATGTATACATTACCAAAGTACGAATGTTATATTGTTATTTTAAACAATTATGATTTTATTCATATGTAGCATATACGAGATTTGTATATGATTTTATATAGATATGATTTTATTCATATATGGCATATACGTACTTTATTATCTAATGCAGTATTTTTTTTTCAATGTTTTAGTTTAATTTTTGGAGTTAATTAATTCATACATTTATCTATTGACTATATGTAGATGTGTTTATTGTACCATCTACTAAAAATTCTTGTTAAAAATATTCGCTACCTGTACGCTATTGCTAGGATCTTATTTTCAATAAAAATTTTTATTTTTTTTTTATTTGCACGTAAAACTGACTTTATTATTTTTCATATGCTCTTTAGTAATATTTGTATATGTCATCATAATAATATAAAAATCTTATAACGCTAACGGAAACTGAATAAAATAATATATGATTTAACTAATTTTATTTCGGTATATATATAGGTATATATAAACATTTTTTTTTGTGTGTGTTAAATGTATTTTACTATTACTAATCTATTTGTTTATTTTATTATTATTATTTTATTTTATTTTTATATCAGCTGCTAGGGCCCATTGGATAAAACGGTAGGATATGGGTCGATTTTTTTTCATAGTATAATCACCAAAAAAATTTGGATCAAAATCGGCGACGGTTACATTGTGGCCTCTACAAAATCTTATTAGGGCAATATAACATCAATTTATACCTTCCTCCACAGAACCTAATCAAAACTCTGATATACAGAATCAGATCTAACACATATTCCGATCTATGTTTCTGTCTACCCTTTCCACATTTACTTGATGGTTCAGTAGTAATAACCTTTTTGTTGATTTTGATTTTTTTGTTATCCAGGTCAACTTTACAAACCCATTTTAGATAGAGCAATTCTATTAATATAATTGTAGTTCTCAGGAATAGATTACGCAATCCCACTTTTTTTCTCTTTTCTTCCTTCCCTTGCAGCAATAGTGAATTAGGCAGCTATGATTCATTGGTGCCATGAAATCTTATTTATTTCTGATCTCTCCTTTCGAGTACAACCTCGATCTTCCGGTAATCTTCCTGGTGCCAATGCAATTCTTATTACTACCCTGGGCTCCATTGGCTGGCCACTACCATGTTCCATCCATATATGACCTTGAACTGCAGGAAATAATTTTCATTCATAAAACAAGAAAACTGTTCCTCAGTGAGGACATAAACTAGTGTGGTTTTCATTATCTTGGCCTTGATGCTTCAAACCCAATATGTTTGCAAATTTTAAATGTGTAAAGGTAGGAACTATTCCTAATAAGCCTAATTTTTAATATTTAAGTAGTTGAAATAAAATGAGAAGAACCAATAAATAAACATATTAGTTTTCACAAAATATAAACCATCATCAATTAAGCGTTAACAAGGTCAATAAACGACAGTATAAGCATTAACTAAAATTTGGTTCAGTAAGAATTTAACATAAATAATAAAAATACTGTAACCATCATGTTTACATTTAAATACATATTAACTTTAAAATATTGCCATTCATAAACACAAATTGGCATCCCAATTTTATTAATGACACTGGCCCTCAGTATGTATCTCTCTTACTTGGAAGTGGTTTCTCCATCTTTTCAACAGAATTTGAATTTTGAAAAAACAAGATAAATATTTTTCATTGCCAGCTGAAAATATTTTTTAAGTCAATCATTTTTGAACATCTGTTGAGCTCAGGACAGAGGAGTGCCTCTAATGAAATATAGTTGTCATAATCCTTATAGTACAGTAAATTTATTAGCATTAAAATAATTCGCAATAATTATAACTCCAGGTTTTTTTCACAGGAAGCTTTGTTGTCATTCTAAATGATACTTGAAAAATACTATATTGTTCACCCTTTTTAGAGGGATCGGGGAGTTGAGCGGTGAGGCGAGAAGTTCAATTCAGGGTACCGTGGAGTATCGTATTTTTTATGCTGAATCAGATAAACACAAAACCAAATCAATTTAACTAATACCTTTTAAGTTACTAAACTTTTTATATCAAAAAAGAAATTCTTTTTATATATAAAACGTTTACACATTGTATAACAATTTTTTTTTAAATTTTAGATGTAATTTAAAAAAAAAATAAAAGTATAGTATGATTCACCAATAACAACTTGAGACCTCTGCAGGGATCCGGCAAAGACGCAGTCTAAGCTCACTACAGTTTATTTTGGTCCTAGATTCAGCCATCAAAAAGTGTAAAGATTAGTTCAAAAAGTTCCACCTAGGACATTTCAATTGAGACAACTAAATCTATCATTGCTGGCGTTCACCAATGATCTGGTGGTGTTAATAGACCATGATAAAGATCTTCAGTACAATATTAGGGTACTCTAGGAAGGGCTGAAGTTTGTAAACATGAGTATCAACCCGGCAAAAACAAAGGTAATGAAGATTGGAAAGGAGCCAAGAGAGTGATTAAAATTAAAGGCAAAATAATAGAGCAAGTTACTTGTTTCAAATCTCAGGGAGAACGCCTGCACGAAAGCGGCTGTATAGATAGTGAAATAACAAATGGTGGAAAAAAATACAAAGATGGCTGTCTATTAGTTTATCTTTCTACCAATCTTGGTATACTCCTCGGAGCCATGGACTCTAACAACAAACCATATATCAATGCTTCAGGCCGCCGAAATGAGGTTTCTTAGGAAGGTGAAAGGAAAGACCAGAAGAGACCGAGTCCATAACATGACAATAAGATCAAACCTCGACACAATACCAGTCACTGAAGTAATAGAACAGAACAGGCTTAGATGGTTTGAGCCTCTGTTATATATGGAATCAAGCCGCACCACAAGCTGTTCATACAATGCTAGAGTGGAGGGCAAGAGAGGGAAAGGAAGACCAAGACTAAAGTGGGAGGACGGGGTGAAGGAAACATTCACAAAAAGAAGAATGAAATGGAGTAGAAGAAATGAGCTGGTGCAGGGTAGGGACAATTGGGTCAAGACAACAAAGGGTCTCCTCACACTGCTTAGGCGGTAGACAAAGATAGATTATGATGTAAATTTAGTTGAAAACATTGCAGAATGAAACTAAATTGAGTAGTCCAAATTTATTTATTTTGCATTGTTACAATTGGAAAGAACACATTTTATTCCTGCACGCTTTTATTGGTTGTTATGGAAGATATGCTCTGTTCCAAAAAGAAAAATTAGCCATTATTCCAGTTACAAAATCCCATACAGTTTTTTTAACCAAAATAATGATTCTCATGCACTGATATATGGGAATGGTGTAAAAAATGTCTGAGAATTTCATTGGAGAACTATCGGAATGTAAACTAAACTAAACTAATATTTGATATAGCAAGGCAATATTACTATTGTATTATTACCATACATCTTCTTGATTTTAAACCTAATTTCTGAATTTTAACCAAAAATAACATGAAGGGGAACCATATCCTCTCCAAGGAAAAACATATTCCCTTTATATGGAGAAGATATGAAATAGTGTTCACAAAAGGTTATAAGGTTAGTGTTTACAAGCATATTTCTACTTAATTCATACCCTTACTTAGCTATTATAGTAAAAATTATTTCTGCTTTAAAAATATAGATTTCATAAAGTGCATTTCATTAGCAAGTTCAGCAATTGTGAATATTTTTCTATTTTCCAAGTTAATGATTTATTATTTACTTTGTTATGTCATAAATAACTGGATGAGATAAGGGCTAGGTTTTATGATAATGATGTATTCAAGGTCAATTTTGAAATGTTAGTATAAGTAGTGGAAGAGAGAATGGCTATAGCTGGGAGGAAGATTATTTAGGCGATGAAACAGGTGGAATATTATATAAGTAAGTACAATGCATAATAAACAAGTATAAAAACACCACAAGTTCTATAAATAGAGCATCAACTCTTTAAGCATAGTAGAAGTAAAACAAAATACCTACTTACAACTTTTAAAATACCTGAAAAATATTTAAAAACCAAAAAAGTTTGATGTAAACAAAAATTCAATATATTACACAAAATATATTACACAAAATATATTTACAAAATGTATAAAATTTCATCATACAAGATATATGAAAACACTTTTCTATTTCTTATTTTTTCGATAGTGGGGTTTTTTCTTTTCAAGTTTTTTCTTTAGCTTTTTCTTTTCATTTCGCTGTTTCATAGCTATTTTTTTCTGTTTTATTCTTTCCATTTTATCTTTTTGTTTGAAAATTTTACTTTTTTTTACTTCTTTCAATGCTTTAAGTTTTACTTCTCTATCAACTTCTTTCTTCGTTTTCAATTCCATACCAGGTAATTCTTCAATCTCTTCATTGTCATCTGGGTTGTTTTCCTTATCATCATTAGTCGGCTCATATTTCACCTGTAAAATTAATAAAATGTACAAATTATAAATAATGTCACAAGGAAAAAAAGGATGAAATTGAAAATACAATAGTTTAGATCAAACTGTAAATGAGAGTAAGTAAAGTCTCAGGAATAACAATATAAAAATATGTATTCCATATAGTGTCGGTTATACCTATTTGTAAAGTGTGCGATGGGCGAGCCACTGTAGAATTTGTAAGGCCGCACACTGCATGCTGGAAGTGTTTGTTGATATATGAACTCCCGGGGAACCGCTTGTTACTAATATACAAATAAACCAGTAATTGATATTTGTGGTGTCTACTTTGTGTTTCACCCATTTCAAAGTTAAAAGGATATGGGCCCAGCGGTTCTCAAGTGTTTTTAAGTGTCACGAATCGCAGAGTTTTCAGTAAAAGTGCTCTACCGTATGCAGAGGAAGCAGCATGGCGGTTCAACAAGTTACAAACTTGGTCAAGCCGTTGACGGACCAACTCTCTATTTGGGAGATTAGATTGAAAGCATTGTTAGATGCTAATAATTTACTGGACACGATTTCGCTGACTGAAGAAGTTAAAAAGAGTAACGATTTCGCTCAGAAGGATGCGAAGGCACGTAACCTCATCATTCAGTTGTTAAGAGGCAATGTAATTTCATTGATTGTGAGTGAAACTAGTGCGGAAAATATTATGAAGAAATTGAGAAGCACATATGTTAAAGTTGGTCTGACTATCCTAGTTGATTTGCAGTGCAAGCTGAGGAATATAAAGTTCAACCATAAATGGATAAAACATGGTGGACATGTTGCCGGACTTGAACGTTTTCTCGCTGAATTTGAGAATTGTGTAAGTGAATTGCGAAGTTCAGGTGCTAATATTGAAGAGTGTGAGGTAGTGTCACAGCTATTGGCAGCTATGCCAGAATCTTATAAGCATGTTGTGAGCTCCCTCAATATAATTTTTCGGAAGGACCCTAAAGATATAAATTATGAATATGTCAAGAACGAATTACTGACAGAGGCTAACAACCAAGGCAGAAGTTAACCAAGGGAAGACGTAGGTAACTCATTTTACTGCAAGAAATTTAAAGACAGAAAGTTTGAATCAAAACAAAATGTTGCCAAAGGGGAATTTAAATTTCAATGCTATTAATGCCGAAACTGGGGCCACAAGAAATCGGAATGTCCTGAAACCAAGAATAACTCCAATATCTGTGAAGAAGGAGGCGAGGTAGAAATAACTTTTCTGAATTATACCATGAATGTGACTTCCACAAATGAAAAAGTGAAATTTGTTATCGATTCGGGTTCGACGAATCATCTTGTTGATCCTGATCTGAGAAAATATTTGGTGAATTGGAAAAAGACAAGGTTAGTGATTAAAGTTGAAAAGAAAAATCAAGAGACAGCGTCAAGTCGGTATAGAGCATTATCATAAATGATGACGAGGGGCGTGTAATCAGAATAAAAGATGTATATGAATGTCCAGAGTTGAATAAAAATTTATTATCAGCCTCTAAAATGCAGGAGCGGGGCTACTCGATCATGTTTGTTGATAAAGGTGTTAAGGTTCTCAAGGGTGAATCGATAGTGCTTCGATAACCGGGAAGGTAATCTGTTTACTGTATCTGTACCTTCTATCTGTCAAAACCCAGTGTAAACAGTGCATCAGTGGACGATGACATGTTGCATCGACAAATGGGCCACTCTTCACGTTATCCGGCCAACGGAACTTGCGATGTTTGTCTTCAGTCCAAGCAAGTTAACTTACCTTACAAGAGATTGCCAGAAGAAAGAAAAGTCGGACGAATACTTGAAGTGATATCGTCGGATATTTGTGGACCAATCAATCCGACTCTTTTATACATTTTTGTGTTGTATATTTGATGAAGAAAAGATCGGAACTCTTGGAGAAATTTAAAATGTACAGTCAAATGGTGTGTGCTAAGTTTGGTAATGGTATCGAGAGACTCAGGGTTGACAACGGTGGTGAATACAGCTCACGTGAATTTAAGGAATAATGTCAAAGTCTAGGCATCCAAATACAGTATACTGTTCCTCATAATCCAGCACAGAACGGTATTAGTGAGCGCATGAACAGGACAGTTATGATATGGCTCGCTGTATGATTAAAGACAATGGACTTGAAAAAAAATTTTAGGGAGAAACAGTAGAAACAGCAGTGCATGTAATAAATAGATTGAAAACTTTTACTTTAAAGGATGATTGTACCCCTGCTGAGTTATGGTACAGATACCTACCTGACTTTTCTAAAATAAAACGATTTGGTTGTGAGTGCTATGCTCATGTTGCAAAAGAAGACCGAGCTGGCAAGTTAGACGACCGTGGTGTTAGATGTATGATGTTGGGATAGGCATCAAATGGTTACTGGTTATGGCATTCTGAGAATCAAAGTATATTTATTGCCAGGAGTGCAGTATTCATTAAGGAAAGAAACTTTAATGACGGTGGTATTCCAGTTCAGCTTGAAGAATCTAACGACGTGACGGAACCTATTAACGAAAATCCTTGTGTTGAGAATATTGTTTCAGAAGAAGACGAAGAGGAAGAAGCCATGAGAAGAAGCTCCAGAAATAGAAAGCATCCTACCTGTTTGGAAGATTTTGACACTAACTTGGCCAAGGTAAATATCGTTGATCAAGATCAAGACAAATACCCCAAACATGAAGAAGCAGTAAAAGATACAGATTGGAGAGAAGCTATCCAACGGGAGCTCCAGGCTCATCAGGAGATGGGAACATGGTCACCAGCCAAGATGCCCACCGGAGCAGTTAGAGTTGATTTCAAATGGGTGTTCACCGAGAAAGAAAACGGAGTGAAGAAAGCTCGATTGGTGGCCAGATGGTTATTAAGGCAGTTAGATGTCCCAACAGCCTTTTTGAACGAATATTTAGACAAAGACATTTATATCGACACACCTGAAGGACTGAATAGTGAATCTGATGTAATAAGGTTGCGGAAAGCTCAATATGGACTAAGGGACTCACCTAAATGTTGGAACAAGAGGTTTGATGACTTTATGATTCAACAAGATTTTAAAAGGTCAAGGTATGACTTATGTATTATAAGGATAATGTTCTATTCATCATTCACGTTGATGATGTTTTAATTTCTGGGGATATAAGTGAAATTAATATTTTAATTGATACTATGAAAAAGGAATTTAGAGTTTGGGAAGTTTCTGGGGAAACATTTTTCGGGATACAAATTAAAGTTAAAGCCTGATTGTATTAAATTGAGTCAACTTAAACTTATTCAAAGATTATTAAACGAATTCAAAATGTTCAATTGTCATGCTGTAACAACACCTATGGTAACAGGTTTTAAAAACTCAGGGGAAGTTGTTGATAATGTACCGTATAGATAATTAGTTTGTGCATTAATGTATCTTGCAACTACTACTCGTCCAGATTTAGCATATTCAGCATCATTTTTGTCCCCATGTTTAGATAGACCGACCTTGTGTTTATGGAAGGCAGCTAAGAGGGTACTTAGATATTTAAAACGTACCCAAGTCCTTGGTCTTAATTTTAAACGGAATTCCAATAACCTAGTTTGTTTTTCTGATGTTGATTGGGCTGGGGACGATATTGATAGAAAAAGTGTGGGTTGTATTGTACTACATTTTGGAAACCCCATATCATGGTTCTCAAGAAAACAGCCTTGTGTTGCCCAAAGCACAATGGAGACAGAATACATTGCCAGTTCTATATCCAGCCAAGAAATTGTAAATATATTAGGTATTATGAAAGAAATTAATTGTAATGTTGAATTTGCATATTTAAAGGTGGATAATGTTTGTGCGATAATAACGATTCAAAATGACACCAATTCTAAAAAGGCTAAACATATTGATACTAAGTTTCATTGTATAAAAGATTTGTTCAATGAGTGAGTTATTAAAGTTGATTATGTCCCATCAGGAGAAAACATTGCAGATGTGTTTACCAAGGCATTGTGTGAAGATAATTTTGTAAAATAATTTTTAATGTTTGAAGATGTTTAATGCTTCCTTTTCTTTAATATTATTTAATATTGATTTCAGTATATTTGGTATTGGACTTTATTTGATCTGCATATCTATATTGTGTATTTTTATTACTTTATGGTTAGGCGAATGCCACTCTTAACCATTAAACCCTGCATTTAAAATAGAAAAAACCCTATCCTTATATTTCTCTTCTCCTAAAGACAAAATAGACCCTTTCCAAAAAAGCGGAGTATACGAACTAAATTGTAATGATTGTGCAGCCAAATACACGGCAAAACTCGAAGATCGCTAAATCAGAGATTAAAGGAACATATACGTGCATATAATAATAAGACAGATAATTCCAACTTTGCAATTCATTTAAATGAAAATAATCATAAATTCATCAAAGACTCAGGAGTTAAATTAATACATCACGTTGAAAACAGTCTCAAATTAAATATATATGAAGCACTTGAAATAATAAAATCCTTCAAATCCAATCCAGATTTTTGCTTAAATGACCAAATAAATATCTCCAATAGTCCAATCTTAAATTTATTCCCATCAATAACAGAAAAAACAATTACTCTCCGGCATTACTGGGAAAACCCTGACCCTTAAACCGTTTACCTAAAAACATCCTGCCTACTTCTCCTTCATTGTTAGTACAATGCGAGAAGAGACCAGTACAAACTTTTCTGTTTGATATAATCCATTTAAACCTTAGTGAGTACCAGCATGCATTTGATTTCTTGTCTTAATTAAATTCATAATTCATAAATATTTTATAATACTGATTTATATTAATCTAATTTAATATGTATAATAATACCAACTATAATTTGAATTGCTTATTTTTGAATTTTTTGTGTGCTCTCAGAACTGAGGATGAATGTATAACATTCGAAACTAGTTTTCAATAAAACAAATTTATAAAAGTGGTAAATAATTTATCAATCCCTAATTAGATTGATCCTTCTATACCATCATGCGGATGTCAACTCAAAGTTAATAGATCTTATTTAAATAGATCTCAAAATCAACGTCATTGTTAAATGACAGATTACATAATCCTATTCGGGGATCAATGAGAAACAGTATGCACCTTTGTACGTAAGTGCCTAGAAGGATGGATTGTGGAGAATCAGGTTGCTGATTTCTAGATAACATTTCATGAAATCTCTCCGAAACTGATCAAGATAAAGTATACAACGATCAATGATAGTATAACGATCATTAAGAATTTCTTTTTAAAAGTAGTTTGTGCAATTCATTTTGTTTCCCACATGGATAATTTGATAATTTTTTTCATAAATATTTAGAATAGAACAAAAACATTGTAAAAGGAATAAATTGAGTTACAAATAATAATATTCAAAGTAGAGAAGTACTGCTGATGATGAAGTTCATTTCATGAGTAATATACAGATGTTTGACTTCCCTAAAAGTAAAGTAAGATATCTAAGACGGTACTATATTGATGGGATTGGTAATGCCTGTTTAAAGAAATTACCAGATTAGTGTTGGTATATTTAAAAAGAAAAACAAATAAACATGAGCACATCAAATCAACCATCAACCATCACATCAACCAATGAAAGCTATTTACAATATTTCTTTGAAATAAATTATAGTAATTTGTAGTGTAAAACATAATAAAAATCACTATCATAATGATTATGGGTGATACTAACGAAACTGGGCATATTGAATGTTGGAATTTCATTGAATGAAATGTTACTAATCCAGTATTTTTTCACCAAAATCGTTTCTTGGCATGTTCACTAACATCTAGAGCTACCAAATTCCATTCAAAGATGTTTTTTGTTTGTCTCAAACATCGATATTTTATTAGAAAATATAATTTTTTACTTCAAATAAAAATTATAGAATAAAATAATAATTTTGTCTATGGAACTATTATTTTTGCTTGATATTTGGGATTTCCTCTTTAGAAACTCCAGAAATAGTAGATTTTGAGCCATTTGGTCTGTCTAAAGGTTGTTTAACAATTATTTATTCAAATGGAATGCTTTTAACATAAGTAAGCCTCCACACCAAGTCTGGTATCTCCTATTAACTGGGGACTGCAGAGGTAGTTGTTTTGGCCCTGGGTTTTAGTTGAATATCCCATTTTTTTGGTTAGGTATCTCATTGTTTTTGCTGACTGTAAAAATAATAATGGCAAAGGAATAATGAAGATTTTGGCTTCAAACCCAATTATCTAATAAGTACAAAAAAAACTGCATATAAATTATTAGGTTATCCATAAGAAAAAGATAAAATAACATATTTTATAACATATACAGACACACAACAAATTACTTTCCATAATATGAATCTAAGGTTACTGATTGTTAATTATTATTGTTAATTAATAATTGTTACTGATTGTTAATTATAACAACAAAAATAGAGGGAGCACGCTAGGCGGGAACTGCCACTGTTACCTGGCTAGGAACAATAATGAACTTAACAAGTGTAAGACGGGATTTCAGAAGGAAATTCAAAATTTGACAAAGGAATGAGAATCGGATTATGGGGAAGGGATAAAATAAGTCGTGGATAACAAGCTTACATGATTTTTCTTTCCTTACCTTAAAAGACTTTTAAAACTGGTGCAAATATCATCACACAAAATCGAGCCTAGACGTGTCATTATCTTTACACAGGTTGTTCAAAGTAAAAAGTATTTACAGAAATTGTAGTTGAAATATAATAACATGACAAACAATCTATTTGTAATCCTTCAAAGAAGAAGATTGTAAAAATATACATAAAAATCTAAATAAATATCTAACAATAATAATAAATAAAAATCTGACACTAATTTGCCAACACTAAAACAGATCAATATTAATACTTATAGTTAGTTAATTTTAAGTTTTTATTGTGCATACTTACTCTATTGTTACCAATCAAAAAGTTTGTTTCTGCAAGGAGATCAGCATCGAGCTCAAGAACACTGACTGTAGCATTGTCCACTTTATATTCTTTCGCTAATTGCTCTTCAAGCACAGGGATTGGCTTATAAGTTCTAACTAATTTCTTATGATATTCTCTGGACTGTAATAATATTTCAGAATTAATAATAATTCAATTAACTTGTAATTAATTAGAAAAAAATTAGTTATCAACTATTAAAAACAGTGTGCCAAAAAATACAAAATTATTTAAATTATATTCTATCCTCTAGTAAGATAAAAAAAAAAAAAGTCTTAAAATGCTCTACAAATTTAATTAATTAATTTAATTTTACCTATTAACCGTTACTTGCTCCATTTTGTAAGTAAAATTTTATGGTTTTGTTTAATAACTTAATAATTATAAATTATTTAAATTATATTCTATCCTCTAGTAAGATAAAAAAAAAAAAGTCTTAAAATGCTCTACAAATTTAATTAATTAATTTAATTTTACCTATTAACCGTTACTTGCTCCATTTTGTAAGTAAAATTTTATGGTTTTGTTTAATAACTTAATAATTAGGTCATGGGCTGTGTATATAGCAACAATGGTCTTGAAAACATTTGTAATAAGTAATTTATAATTTACAAGTAATAATAATTTGTAATGTAATTTGTGATAAGTTGTGAAAAAATTATTAAGGTAGACAAACATACACCTTCATACAATAGATGAGCATATCATCATTTGGCTCTAATAATGGGAGAACTAAAAAATGGTTGTTTTGTGAACACCTCAATTGAAATAGCAGTAAATTTGAATAGCTGATCAATTTCACAACAATTTCAATTGTGTTGTCCCATTATTTGAGCTAGAAGGTGATATGCCCCTCAATAAATGATGAGTAATTGGTTAATTTATTGATTTCTTTTTTTTTTTTCTCTGAAACAACAAACCACGTATGCACATTGTTGATAACCAGTATCTCTATAAGCCAAAAATCTTCAAGCAGGGAAAATTAGTATCCCTTTAAGATAGAAAACAACAACCTGGCCTCAAAGAATAGTACAAACACAAAAGGTTATTTGTATTATTAAGAAATGAACAACAGACCACTTTAATATTTGTCACATAGAGTAGTTATCAAATCAATATATTAATCTCTTCAAAAGAATTTCACAGAATTATTGATTTTTATTTAAACGATGTTTACATGTTTCTTAAACCAATCATATACAATAATGTTGATATATTTTTAAAATAATATATCAAACAATATTTTGAGAACAGACGTTTAAAAGATAACACAATCATTACCTCGAGTTTGATACGTTTTTTTTCTTCTTTAAGTTTCTCTTTAAACTCTTCTTCTGCTACTTTACGCCTCTGAACTTTTCGTTTATGAAAACCAGTAAGGAATTCCCTATAAATGATAAAAACTATATCAAAACATAACCAATTTTTTTTTAATGCTATATCTACTATATATGTTATATACTACTATATAAGTGCCTTTGTTCTACTCTGAATAAGGTGAATGAAACATAATATTAGAAGAATAACTGAAAGTAGAACATTCAGATTCTGTACAAAAAGACGGTAGAAAAAATCAAAACCAAAATTAATTATACTTTAAATCAATGGTTTGCTACATGAAAACGCGAACATAACAATCAACTATAAATTACATAAAACATGCCAATCTTTATATTTAAGATTTAAGATATCTCCTTTTCTACAGGTGCCTGTGACCACAACAGCATCTTGCCATTTTTTCTATCAGCTGTAAGTGCTGATAATAAAGATATATAATGGTAATAAAGATATATAAGTTATGAGCACACTGTTTAACTTTCGATTCGAAATCGCATGCTACACATTCCCTACCCCGTTCGTCATGTTGAACTCAAAGTCAAACAGTGTGGACATAGGTCTATAGGTTCATACCTGATATCCCAATATCGTGGCTTGTAATATCATCCTATTAGCCCTCAGATCTTCTTCTAGACACATGGCCATAGCTAATATTTCACCATTCTTCGTAGATGACCTCAAACACTTAGGCCTCTGGACCCTCATAAGGTGGTATTATTGCGTACTTGAATTGCTTTACGACTTGGCTTAAGCAAATTTGATTCCGATCTCCAATTAAGTGCACAATACGAGTCTGCTACCGGACTCAGGTCAAGGTAAGTCTGTCAAGGTACCTTCTAAAAAATTACCCTAATATACCATTTCACCACCTAAAATCTCATTACACCAACTCTTTGAGCTAGTGCACATGATGTTTTATGATACATGTTTTATTCCTTCGGTGGAACGAAAGGCAATATTAGGATAAAATTCTGATTAGACAAAATTTTTAAGATTGCTGTGGATTTTTATATTTTTCTTCATTCTGAATCAGAATAAACAATAGCCAAGTCGATAAGGCAACCAGTTCCTTGCATATGGCCATTTTTATATAAGAAACGGTAATAAAAATGGTCAAAATGCAGGATTCTCTAAAAGTGATTGTGCTAAATATCGTTTTCTGTATATGTTTGATGTTAATCCTACCTGTAAATTATACTATATTTTATATTTTTCTTTTATAGAAGTCCAAAATTCATACTGTTCCTGAGTATGGCCAACTTTACATACAGGTTGTTAAGTTCCCAAAATAAGAATCTTAAGTTATATCATCAGCTTTTATAGTAGTATTAACATCATAAATAACTATTAACACAATTAATTTGTATAACAAATACATTTCAACGTTAAAATTAAAAACTATTCATCACAAAAACTTAAACTACAATGACACTTCAAGTTGCACATTAGTCCCCATCTTTGAAAGCTGTATTAATAACAAAAATAATTATTAACACAAGTTATTTTGTAATTAAAAGCCAAATTTACAACGGAAAAAAATCGGTCTTTCACTGATTTATTTGGTGTTTGTCAAATCAAACATTCTGAAGAATGTTGGCATTTACCGATTTCAGTCTTTCACAGTAGCAAGCTAAAGTAATTACCAATAGCTGGTGTATTAAATTCCTAATGTACTTGGCTGTTCCAGATGAATCACAGTGATTGAGAAGTGATTTTCATATCTACATAGGAAGATTCTAAGTCAGTAGTGGTCTTAGTAGAGTTTTATTTAGTAAATTGAAATTGAAATTTCAAGAGCAGAATTAAGATCTTTTAATCTAATGTTTGCTTCAGTAAGTTTTTAATAGATGTAATATGTCCAAGATAATGTAATGGTAAATATTTGTATTAGTAAACTCAAGGATTGAATCAGTACCAAATTTTCTTAAAGTGTGGATATTTTGGTATTAGGAAATATGATATTTAAATGGATCTTCATAATTTTTGAGCAATTCTGCGATATTAAAATTCTGTTGTAGCCGATTGAGTGCCATCTGAAGCCAGCAATGAAGTCTTGGAAGCTTATCATCAGCATATGAAGCAATGAAGTGTTCACTAAACTAGATTTATCTAAGAATCATTAGGATTTTGATGAAGACTAAGTCTTCTTAGAAAATGAACATAACTGCACTGGTCACCTCTCTAGTCTAGCATGACAGTGGTTTCCTAAAATTGGTACTTTGGTAATCCTATTGATGAAACAAAGATGAAAAAACTAATTAATCGCCTACTTAAAAAGGTCTTCCTAGACAGAATGACCCTTTCGACGAATATTCAGTAGAAAAACTACACACAAGCAATTCACTGCAGTTACTTCATTAGCCTACTATATCACAAATATCAAAGAGAAAACTCATAAAACATGCTTACGAAAACATTTTGGTCACAGTTACATTGATAAAGAAACATTCATCTTGTATTTTCCACTGATCAAAATTGAACTATCCTAATGTCAATCCTTTATTTAAATAGACCATCCACAAACCCATTAAGGTTACAAGTAAATGAGAATTGTCAAGTAGCAAAATGAGAAGATATAAATTCTTACTTTCGAGCATCTTCATCAAAGACAATCGCCAATTTAGTCCTTTTATTTATTGGTTTCTTTCTTCTTCTTAGAACGGGCTCCATTTTTTTTCATTACCAAAAAGTAATTGATGCAAAGTAAATTTAATATACTTTAAAGCAAGAAAAAATGTAATAGCGAATATGACATTTAACACATAGCATGGGTATTTACATTTAGCATGGGTACATTGGATTGGAAACCAAACTAGGTAGGTTCCACCAGAAGACAAAGAACTCTTTCATTTCTGATTGCCGGTCCAACATAATTAGAAGATTAGGGATTGATCCTTCAATGCGTTAATACGTCACCTCATTAGAAGATGTTCGGTCTTACAATGGAATTTATTGAAGCATACCATGCTCGATACATTGCTTCAAATGATAATGAATGGCGTGAAAGTCTTAAGTGAACCGAAAGACTTCAATTCGCCAAGACAGTTACGTGATCTATTTGGTTTCATTTGTGCAATGAATGTTACAACGAATACGTTAGCACTAAGGAATCTATACGAGTGAAAATATTTTTTTTTGCAAATATTTAGTCTTCGAACTTTGATGTTAATTTGTGAGAAGATAGCTTGGATACGAAAAAAATATTGGCCAGTTACGACATGAAAATTGGATGCTTTTAGAATTATTAAAAGCGAATTGGAATCCTTTTTGACAATTAAAATATTTTAAAAATAAAAGCTCACGATTGTTACTGTTACCTGGCTATTTGCAAACATTCAGCAATTTTGAATCTAAGTAAGCAAAAATTATCGACTTTGACAATTGGCGTAACTTATTTTAAAAAATTCGCAAATTCATTGAAAAACGGCAATTTAGTCTTAAATTAAACGTTAAAAGAAGACTACAAAACTTAAAGGGAAGCCTCCCAAAATCCTCACAACATTTACATCGCGAGTGTTACAGCCGGTTTAGCCCTTAACTTGACAAGGGTTTAATTAACAGACTAATAATTTTTTTTGTTTATGTTGTTTTTTAGAGTTTTAAAAATGTTGGATCATTTTTGGCTGGATATGGAACATGCATCTTGTAGGATAAATTGCTAAATAAACTAGTTTAGGATTGGTGATGGGTATAACAAAAATCACAAAATTTAAATTTTTGTAAACAATATCGATACTTAACTGATTGAATATTGATATTAAACAGATATAATAACGAAGATATTAAAAATTGATCTTAATTAAAATATACTAAACACAAATAATTAATACTAAACTTCAACATTCAACAATATCGATACTTAACTGATTGAATATTGATATTAAACAGATATAATGACGAAGATATTAAAAATTGATCTTAATTAAAATATACTAAACACAAATAATTAATACTAAACTTCAACATTCAACTTTCTTCAATTAAAACGAAATATATAAATAAGAGGTTGTACAATAGGTGTGTTTAAATATAATAAAATAAAACAAATAATAAGAAACACATTGATTTGAAGTAAAATCAATTTGTTTTATACTTAATTATTTAAAATTAATATTAATTAATAGATACATTTGTGTGTTTACTATTTTAATATTTATAGAAATAATGATTTTTTTAATCAATAATGCGATTCTATTAACTTATAAATTGATCCGAAAAAAATCCAAATGTTATCAGTCAAATTGACAGTGTATCCAACAGGATACTGATGTAGAACGTAATTTCCTAAACAAATGTCAAATGGATAAATTCAGTTGTTTGATTTTTTTTGTTGTCCAATATTTACATAACAATACACGAGAATCTTAATTTTAAATTGATTAATTTAGAGAATAAATAATAAAAAAACTGACTGAAAGTCTTAACCACTAGAGGCCGACGTTATACTGTGTTTGAGGTACAATTTATTGTAACAATTTCGAAAATAAACAATCTTCCTCGGCAAATTACAATTGAGAACTAATGGAGGTCTAATGCCTAAAGAGGGATACAGAGGCTTTATTTCGCTGATTCCTAGAACATCTAACCTATAAGTCTTCATTTCTTCAATGATTTCTGCTTCCTTACCCATAAGTGATCTTACATTCCAGGTTCCCAGCCGTATGTCCTTTTCCATACCATTTAGTCCGTCCAAATTCGAGGCTATTCGCTAAATTTCTCCCCACCATGGGAAGATGGCCCTGAAGTACTGAATATATCCTTTTATGTGAATAAGTATAAAGTGCACTGTTCTGCAGTGTGGGAGTGCCTTGTACTGAACTCGGGAGCGTTAGTCCCCACTAGTCTGGCACTTGGACTAGGCCCTAGTGGGTAAATACCAGATTCTGAAAAAAAATTGATGACATCGGTCAAAACGATGTCATTATAGTTGTTTTCTAACTAAAATTGTTACAAATAGTAAAAATATGCTAGTTTTAGGCAGAAATTGTTTCGAAAACAATTAAAAACCATTTTGGACAATAATAAATTAGTCTGGATGAGAGAAAAATATTTCATTGTAAATACTATGGTCTTCCAGACTTTTGTCTCGCTAGATTCTCAATCGGCCACACTGTGCGATGCTGCAATCTTCATTATGCAAAAACTGTAAGCTAGACTATTTATATATAGTTTCAGAGGCGTTAAAAGAAAAATATCTGGTGTGCCCACTTACACGGCTTCCCTTGCCGCTTTAGGTTAAAATCAAATACAAAAAATGTTTGCTATATATTTCCTTAAATTAGTCCGAATAAATTTTTTTTCTTACGTTTAGTTTTCTAAACAATCAAATTATCTTTCGAATGTACATCTGGAATATTCCAGGGAATGAATAGTTTTCGATTTATTCAAAAACTAAAAAAAGGTGGACCGGTGTCTATAGGAATGTGTGCAGAATTATTTATAACATGTGTACAAAGTTCAAAAGGCTACATCTCTGTTAATACCGGACCGATTTGGATGATGTTTTTAACTTTTTGAAGGAAATTTAACTAACTTTATAATGATTTTATAGAGGTCATTTAGAAAATGCATACTTTTTAAGTAAGCGCAAATAATATTCTTTTTATTATCAATTTTTCTCGGGGATGTACCTAATATATATGAATAGTTAGAAAGCTTTAAGTAGAAAACTTTTGACAAGTTTTATCAAAATCGTTAGAGCCGTCTATGCACTGCAATTTATAGAAAAAAACATTTTCCGGATATTGCGCAGCCACTATTGCCTACAGGATACCCTATTTGGTGCTCAGGCATTGGGGAACAGAACTCTATTTAACAAAAAAATAAGCAACAAAATCGTCATGCCGTTCAAGAGGTATTCGTGGAACTTCACTGAACCGGTCGTTAATGGAGGTTACTGTGCTTCCAAGGTACTTGAAACTGTCTACTTTCTGGAAGGTTTGACTTCCTACACTTATGATTTCTTCTTGGATTACAATCAGAAAATTTTGTTTTGTTTTGGTTTACTTGTAAGCCTAGATCATCCGCCGCTGTGATCAGTGAAAAGGCCAGCGCCTAGATATCTCCTGTTTTACTTTCCAGGTTCGTTAAGTCATTCGTATATGCGAGGTATTTGTGCATCATTCCTACGAGTACTCCACCCTGCACACTGCAACATTCCCACATCGCCTTCTCCAATGTCAGGTTGAATAGCATCAAGGAAAACAATCTACATAGCGAAGTCCTGACTTCACATCGAAGGCTTCCCTCATCTCTCCCTGAACCAGCACTCTACACTTGGAACTATTGATGCAAGCCCTTGTCAATCGCACTACCTTCCCTGGAAATCCCAGTTGTCATGATTTTCCAAAGACAGTTTCTATCGACGGGAGTCGTAGGCTGCTTTGAAGTCAATGAATGGGGCCATTTTTTTTCAAGTATCTGTTTCATAATAAATATCTGATCCGATGTAGTCTTACCTCGCCCAAATCCCGCTTGATACTCGTCCTTTTTCATAGAAGGTGCTCATGAGGGGTTAATGCGGTTAAGCATTTCATTTCTCATTTGAAGAAATTCTACGCCTCTGTAGTTGTCACCGGTAGTTGAATTGGATAAATGAGGCCTGTGTTCTAGCTCATCTTTTTCTCCATATTTTCAGAATGAGTTGGTGCACTGCTGTTAAAATGTGATCTCCACCATCCTTGAACAGCTTACTAGTTAGCCCGTCGATTCCTAAAGCTTTTCGCATTTTTAATCGATCGATGGCCATCTGCACATCTAGTAAGTCAGGTTGATCTACTGCATCCAGTGCTAAGTCCTCAGGATAGTCCAGTTGGTTTTCGTTCGAGTCTCTGCTTTAGGAAATATCTTTTTGCTGATTGAAGTATTTTATTAGTAACTTTTTGTGCTGACTCATACTTGTCCCGAGATTTCTTGTCTTTCTTGCAAAGGTAGGTCACTTTTCTTATCTTCCGTTCATCCACCATTTTTCGGCATTCTTCTGTGAACCATTTCTTAACTTTTCGTTTTTCCTGAGTGCCGATCACTTTTTGAGCTACTTCTTTTATTCCATTTCTCCCCAGTGTTTATCTACGGAAAATCTCTCAAGGTCAAGAGATTCAAATCTATTTTTGAGCTCAAGTTAGAAATTTGATTTTGCCTTAAGATATTTTAATTTATTGACTTCATGTCTTTCCTTTCCTAGTCTGTCCTTTTCTATTCTGCCTGTTTTTAGGATCCTCTTAAGTTTTTGATTGAATTTCATACAGATCAAGGCATGGTCCGAGTTTCAATCTTCTCCTCAAAAACTCCGAACGTCTTGTATTGAGCTTCTATGTCTTTTGCTTACCAACACCACATGGTCAATCTGGTTCTTCCATTTCTCCCCTGGGCTCGTTCATATATACTCATGGATGTTTTTGTGTGGGAAAAGTTGCTGCTCATAGCCAGATTCTTAGCAACTGCAAAATTTATGCATCGCACACTTTTATCGCTGCTTATATCATGTAAGATATGTGCTCCGATTGTCGGCTAAAACTGGGCTTCTCTTCCAATTTTGGCATTGAAGTCCCTACTATTACTATTTTTACGCCAAGTTTTTGGATTTGGCCATAGACGTATTCTAGTAGGTAGTAGAACACGTCCTTCATTCCTTCGTCCTTGTCTTCCGGAGGAGCATACACGTTGATGATCGATTTGTTAAACCATCGACCTCTTATCCTTAGCACACTAAACCGGTTACAGAAGGTGTGAAGCTCAGGACTCACTCCCTCATCTTTGGGCTCATAATATTATAATACCGACTGTGCCGTCGATTCCATTCTGTTCAACACGGTATATCCATCCATGGTCAACTCGCCATTTCCAGGCCACCTAGCTTCTTGGACAGCTATCATATCGATGGTGTACCTTCTGATTTCATTTGCCACCATTTGAGCGTCACCAGGTCTGTACAAGCTCCGTACCAATGTATGTAGGTATGTAGCAAGTTGTAGTCCTTTATACAAAGCCGGAGTCGTTACCCTTTTATGACTGTTTTTTCAGATGCTGGTTGTAGGTTTCGTAATCGATAAGTTTTTCTGGAGCCGGGCGATTGACCCTGCGTCCAACCCCCGTTAACCTTGGAGAACCCGTGATTTTCTGTCTAGGTTTTCTCCCGTAGATGAAAATATCAATTACCCACATATTTATCATATAAAAGTAAAAACATGTATTTTTGTAAAACGTATTGAACGAGGACCCAAATGGTTCTAGAGCAATCAAGCACTAATTGTTTGAGTAGCTCTACAACCATAATCTAATGAAATATATGTGACATTCGACCTCAAAAACGAATTTGAAAATCGGGCTTTTTCCTTTTAAATTAAAAGTTTATGCATGTTTATTCGAGAAACATATTTTCACATTGAAATCATCCCAACCTAAGCGAAAGAAAAAAGCCAAATTCTGGCCGAAGGTTCTCAAATTATACAAGCAATCTCCGGTGGTAGGAATTTTTTTACTGATCGTCGGATAATGTACTTCTTTCCTTCCCACCTTTGCGTTCACCTCTCCTATTATTTGCATGCAGTTTCGCGGCAGTTTATCGTAAACCCACTCTAATTTATCATAAAATTCGCATTTAACTTTATCATCACTATCTTTGGTAGGGAAATGAAAGTTCATCAACGCGATTTTAGACCACCGCCTCTGAAATATGGCCACCGATATCCAATCACTAAAAAATTGTACGTTACTCAATGCGGACAGTAATCTATTTCTAATCAGAAACCCAGTGCCTGAACAATAATTACAGCTCCCACCGCGCGAGGCTACTAATAACTTTGTCTTAAAACTCTCCTTTTTCAGTCTACGCATCGGAAACTAGTCTTTTTGCAGTCATGTCTGATATACTTGTGGCTATAACCTAGTTTAAAAAAATAATAATAATAATTTGCTAGACATCTTTTTTCATTTCCAATATAATTATTAAAAATTTATGAACCAATTAGCGTGAATCTAATGAGGGTCTTTACAACAAATCCGTTTACATATTGCAAATCAGAGGTTTTGTTCTTGAGAAAATAAACTAATTTTGGACCTTCACAAGTGGCACATTTGGCTTAAAGATGAGATAGGGGAGATAAAAGGAATGGAATTTGGACAAATATACTTTGGATGGGCATTCCTACAAGTTCTAAAAATATTATTTTGTTATTAATAAAATACTTATAGTAAATATTTACTAACTAGTATACCCGTGCGAGAACTCTCGCATTAGATATCTTCTAATCCCTAATTCCAAGTATAAGCGATATTAGGGAAACATATTTATTCGTGTAAACAATATAAGATTACCAAAAAAGCTTATTTAACATACAGTTTTGGTGAAGCTACATAGTTTGTAATGACTATGTTGAAGTTACAGTTCATACTTTATAAGTAATTAGCTTACTCCACTGGAAAGAATCTCTTCAATTTAGCATCCACCTATAACATTTCATATATGTAGTATTCATACATAGCAGTGCCCTTTAGAGTTGGACATGTAAAACAGTATATAATTTCCCACTCATTAAAAGTTTTTGTAAACAGACTCAAATTGATATAAAGTTGCCATGACAACGGCACGTACGCAAGATGGCATAAGACCCGTGCGGACCTTATCGTGCGTTATATCGAAAACGGTAGATTTTTAAGCTTTAAAACGCTGGACCAATATGCTCCTATGGAGCGTATATGATCTTGAAGCCCGCGTCAAAATCTTTAAAACCCAACTTATCCCGTCTCGATCCGCCGACTCTCAGTCGTCAAAGTTTTGAAACCCTCCAGTTTTTTCATCACTTTTATTTAAGCCCTTGTAAGAATTTAAGAAACAAAATTGGAATTCGTCACTTCTCCGTGAAATTCCATTTCTTTTGATACCTCACACGTCAAAATCCATCGCTCCTGAGAGCCGGAAAAGGGATCTATACTACCGTAATAATATATAGTAGTGATACAACATTGTATCTAGTGTTCTAACAACATTTTGTCAAAAATCACTTGAACAGTAAAGAGAAAAAAAATAATGACCAATTTAATTAAGATGTGTAAATATTTAATATTAAATAGAAAGCAGAATATTAATAAATTAACGTCTATATCACAATTTGAAAGGGTGATATAAAAGACATAGATTAAAATAAAAAAAACATTTTGTTAGAAAATAATAAATATCATTTTGTGATATATTATCTTTTTTATTGGAGAAATATTACAATTTATTGAAGAATAATTAACAACAAAACAAGAATAAGAGCTAAGTAACAAATAAAAAGAATAATATGAGTATTTATAGCACTGGGGTTTATTAATGGTAATACTTTGGTAATAAAGACAAAGAGCTTCAAGCAATAAGAAAATACTTATATGAAAATAGAACATAAATGTATAATTATAGATTATTTACATTTTACTATTACAAAAACAAATACAATAATAATAGCTAAGAGAAAAACAATATGGTTTGAGGTAGAAATTGAAAGTAGATAATTGCAATGCAACACTTGGTAATAACTTATAAATAGAGGAGTTTTTGACTGATGCATTATGGTTATTTACCAAGAACTAGAAATTGTGATGTATCAAGAAAAAAATTAACCAGGATTACACTAGGATAAAAAAAATGATATTATTATTAAGTATGTTAAAATTATATAAAACCAATCAAGTAAAATTGAATAGACTGATCAATTATCAAATTGTATTCTTAAAATATTCCAATAAAATGAACCCAGATAAAAGTTATGATAAACAATTATTTTCAAGATGCTCATGAATTTATTTAAAGCAATAGTAATAGATTATACATACTAATTTTAACCAATCATTGAACTGAAAAATACTAATCAAATTTTAGTAAACAACTAATTATTTGAAAAACAAAATAAATAAATATTGGAGAGATAAAAATATAAAATTGTGTTTAACAGTATTGTGTATGTATAATAATAAAACATTTCAACAAATTATATAAGTACTAAAATACGGTATAAGCCACTTTGGCATTCTGCATATAAATGAAATATTTTTATTTTTTAATACCGCTGATATTTCATGAAGAAGCAAATTAAAATTGTTTACTATTTGTAATTGTGCGATTAATTTTAACTTTTTCAACACCACTTTGAGAATAAGTAACCTACCTTTTATATATATATATATATATATATATATATATATATATATATATATATATATATATATATATATATATATATATATTCTTACTGTTCTTTCATTGATATATATATCAATGAAGTACAGTAAAATAAATTAAATTAGATAATTTATCGGTATTTGAGAAGTCCTATTTAAATTCAATCAAGGTCTCAATTTATCAATTGCAACAGAAATTTCCAATGATCCCTTTTGAACTCTATACATCACATTGGTAAGAGACAAACCACTGCAGTATATAATTAAATGTTTATTTCATCTAATATATCAAGAATAAAAAATCTTGTGATGCAAAAGCATAAAATAGCAAATATACGTTTAATAAGTTAAGTTCCAAAGACCTTAATACCATGATAATTAGTTGAAAAATGGAAATGGAAAAACTTAAAACATTATTTCCTTGACAGTTTGATTGCCTAAAACATTCAGGGACTGATAACACCAAAATTGTGATTAAATATTAACCTAGTACTAACAATATTATTTCACAGTCCAACTGACCCTAGAGCAACCTTTTTTTTAAATAGTTAAAACGAAAGACATTAAATTATATCTTGCGAAATATTAACTATTTAAAGCACTTCATCTTTATGGAACAGTATTAGATAATGGGTAACTTTCAAATATCGCTTGAATAAAATTCTCTTAAAAGGACCATCTTTTGAAAATATATTTCTAGTTGAACTGAAGCAATGAAAATCAAATATCAAATCATAGACTTATTTCTGTCAAATGTAATTTAATATTGATTCCTTTATTTTTTGAAGCATTTCCACATCTTGAAAGATTCTGATCACAATTTAATATCATACATATCTTTTTTTCATTCAAAAATCAAGAATGAAAATATATTGATATTTCTATTAATATAAACACTACAACTTAATGTAAAGTATGACAGAAATTTTTTTCAGCTAAAATAGTTTCCAGATAATTGTAGAACATTTATCACTTATCTTTGGCCTTATTTTTTAAATTTAATGATTATTTAAATTTCACATCACAGAATTTTAAAACTAAAAATTAAATTTGATTATTAGATTTTGTTGATTCAGTAGGCCTTTGTTTCTTTCAAAGATGTTATAAAAAAATTTTGTTTACTACTTACTTTTAAATAATTTTAGAATGCTTTTTAATGCATGTAACATAATTTTAATTATTTTATGGATTGAAGCATTCATGTAACATTATTAAACTTATTTATATATTCCTCTTATCTTCTATACAATTGCCAGACAACGATCGATTATTAAATGAAAAAAAATAATGTCTAAAATCTGTTTGTAGTTGGCCATCTATATTGAATTATGATATCTTTTTTAAACATTTCTGCAAGTAAGAAATATTTTTAATGAACTACAGCATAATAGAACAATTATTAAAACTAAAGACTTATAAAAAATTGTTAAATAAATTTTGAAAAACGTTTACGTTTTTAGAAAATTAAAATCAAATTAGCATAAACAAATTTCAAAAAGATCCATATTGGTTGTGGTAAAGTAAGTTTTCCCGTCCATCAACATAACAGTAATAATAATATTAAAAAAAAAAGTGTTTAGAAGTAAAAAATAAAATGTTTACCATAAATAACTTTTCAGATACAAGTAAGAATAAACGAAAAATGTAATTAAAGGTGTGCTCAAATCAATAAAATTTCCCTCAACTCTCTTAAAATAATTTCTTATAACCTAAAGTAGAATATATTCACAGCTGTCTTTAAAATTATTTAGGTAGTTTTAACACTTTTAAACATAACTAATAAAAATTATAATTAATTCATCAGACTGACAAAATAATTTAAAGCTATATAATAAAAATATAATTATAATATATACTGGTAAACTTAAATTTAAAAAAAAGTTTTGAGAGAGACTTGACTTTCTTCTTCTACTACAACAATTGAGCAATCTTATTACAATTTCTTTTTAATCTGTACCTAAAAAATAGAATTAAAGAAACGTTATAATCAACTTTATATATATATATATATATATATATATATATATATATATATATATATATATATATATATATATATAACTAATTAAAATATCTGGTTGTGAAACTAGCCCTGGACCATATTTTTTTCTATAAATGATGAGGCTGGTTCTTCAGATAAGCAATTCTTTTCATTAAGTCAATGAATACTGAACTATTTTAAATATTTGGCAATAACAAAAATGAGTGAAAAAGTAAAATAATTAAATTAAAGACACTTAATCATAGTGTGTCAGTTTCAAAAGTCGATTTTAAGAAAATTGTGATATTTGTTGTTTAAACTAAAAATGAAATATACTTTTTTAATCCTTTCTTGGTTATCAAGTCAAGTGCAGAATGTACACAAAAGGAGCCCTGCTGAGATTTTCTCCCACAACTAAGGTTTGCGGTAGGGTAGAAGAAAAGCGACTAGAGCTTTGACACTTACAATACCTGAGAGCTGATCTGGTTCTTGTAATAATTATTTTGTTCTTTCCCAATCTCAATATACTTTTTTTAAATAAGAAAATTTCAATAAATCAGTAACTATAAACAGCTATAAAGATATTGTCAATAAGAACTTAAAAAACTGATTTAGACAGTTCTATAAAATGACAGAAAATTAGTCATGGTGCTGAGAATATATCGGCAGATGTAGATATGTCAAAGTTGTTGATAAAGGACAATGACAGGTAGATAAGGATAGATGGTAGTGTCAGGTAGGAAAGGTTTAGCAATAAACAACCCCAAGATCTATGTGCAAGACCTAGTGACGGCTAGATTTTAAACTCATAAAAAGTTTGGTATATAGAAATAAAGTGATCATGAGGTTATTACATTTGGAATCGGAAGTGGCTTATGAGTGAAAAGCCTGATGCAGCATGTTTCGCTAGGGGCAAGAGGGTCTTGACAGTTGATAAAACGATATATCTAGCTTGGAGTAGTGCAAGCTCTGTTCCCTCCCACAATACATCTAACTTGGAGTCATGAAAGGGTTAACCTTGTTGTATATTACGGCAACTCCGCCATAGCCGGTCCCAAGCTAAGGAGCTGTGCAAGCTTTGTTCCCTGCCATAATATATCTAACTTGGAGTCATGAAAGGGTTAAACTTGTTTAATATTGTTATATATTATTTATATATTATATTGCCCGGTTGAGAAAGGAGAGAGATTCCTTTGCAGCCTGAATGGGTCAAGCACCGTCTCAGGTTAGTAGTGAGAGTTCTCCATCTACGTCATGGAGCAATGGAGAGTTGGCTTGGAAACTGTAAGAAGGCAGCCCCTTCACAAGGCTTTGGGTATGGCAGACCCATTACCTTGTCTACCGAAGTACACATAAATGAGATGAGCTGAAAGAAATAGAGCCGATAGGTTTTATGGTGAAAGGATGTTTCCGTGATATTAATTCCATTCGCTATGCCCAGGCCTAAAGACCAAACCATTTTATGGTGGCTACGCACCTCTCAGCAACTGCTGGCGGCCTACGACCCGAACATACATAGCAAAAGACACGGTTGTGGTCTATCCGCAGCAGCATCAGCCAAGACCTCTGGTCCTGCCAGCCCAGCCAGCACTCTATGCACCCACACGGGTCCAGCCTACGCAGCCAGCCCAATTAATGCGCAAGCCGCAATACCCGCTGTTCCTGCCATCCTCACTGGTGATCAGCCCCAGCCCTGTCCACCTGACTACAACTACAACAGGCCGCCAAGACCGTTCAATTCATAGTTCATTAAAATTATACTAACCTGTATTATTGCTCATTTTCACTTTTTGTCAATTAATTTTAAAAAAATGGAAAAAGGTTTACCACATTTTTTTAGGTGGAATGTTAAGGAAATTAGAGGAAAGGAGATGGAGCTGACCAAGGAATTAATGAAATCCCAAATCTACACAGCGGGCCTAACAGAAACAAAAAAGAAAGATAAGGGAGAGGAGCGCATTGTGACTATGTGCTACTGTTTTCAGGAATAAACTAACAGGAACATGCATAACGCGAAGTAGGATGCATACTACATAAAGATCTCTGCACAAACATATTAGATCGCAGCGCTATTAACGAAAGGATTATGTCAGTGCAATTAAAATTAGAAATCAAGACCGCAACCCTGTTCATTGTGTATAACCCCAATGATAATGCAAGTGTAAGAGAAAAAGAAATATTCTTCAATGGCCTACAGAGGGAATTAGATGACATGGAGTGCTAGGAGGACATGGAGAAAACTTCAGGAATGACATTAGGTAAAGGATTCTGAACTTCTGCTTGGCAAATGGATTGGTGGTAGCAAACAGCTTTTTCCTTAACAACGAAATACACCAAATCACGAGAGCAGAACCTCCAAGGAACGAAAAGTCTATCATAGATTACTTCCTGATCCCAAAAGAGGAAATAAAGAGAACAAGATATGTCAGAGTCAAGAGAGGATACGAGCTAGGGATAGACCACATGCTATTGATAATGGACAGGATCTTGGAGGACTCACCCATGAAGAAAGAAACACCGAGCTGTATCAGAGCTACAAAAATAAATAGCTATAAGCTTAAAGCAGAAAAAATTGCAGAAGCATATAAGGCTGCAATAGAAGTAAAAATCACAAGCAGCAAACATCTGTGGGACTTCTATGACATCGAAAAAAGCTGAAAAACAATAAATCAGATATTGTTGAAAGCAGCAGAGGAGGCATGTGGTAAAACTACTCTAGGCTAAAGATTAAAAAGAACATCCTGGTGGAACGAAGAAGGGGAAAAGGAAATACAACAAAAGAAGGAACTATGGAAACACTATCTTCAGATAAAAAGCATGGAGGGCTATGCAAGGTATAAGGAACAGTGTAAAACAGCAAAGAAATAAATATTGCAGTCAAAAAGGAAAGCAAGGGAAGATTTCAAAAATAAGTTGGAGGAAGATGCCAAAGGAAACCAGAAGTTCTTTTATAGATACCTGCGAAACATGGGGAAAGGAAGGGAACTGGTCATAAAGCTCATCAAAGATGAGGAAGGCAATATTCTTACCAGTACAAAGAGTATAATGAACAAATGGGCAGAATACTTTGAGAAATTGCTGAATGACAAAGCAAGAGGGATGTCAATGATAGAGCAAAACATAGATAGCAATAAATACCGTGAGGGAGACTTTACAGGGGAAGATGAAATAATAGATAGCCTGAAAATGGGCAAGGCAGCTGGTAAAGACGGTATCACCCCCGAAATGCTGAATAAAATGGGAACAAAAGGTCAAGAAATATTTCAACACTTGCTAAACTTAGTGGGGAAAAGAAAATAAGTCCCAAAGGATTAGGAGATATATGTCATAATACCGATATACAAAAAAGGAGACTATAGGGACTGCCGAAATCATCGAGGCATCTCACTGCTCAGTGTACCTCGTAAGGTTTACTCTAAAATTCTAGAGAAGAGACTAAGAGGGATTCATTGAGAGGGCCCTAAAAGAAAAACAATGTGGTTTTAGGCCACAAAGAAGCACCCAAGACCTGATCTTCGTTATGAGACAGTTCTCCAAAAAGGCAATAGAAAAGAACCAAGAGGTGTATACTTGTTTTGTAGACCTAACTCAGTCTTCCGATAGGGCCAAGAAGACAGACATCGCAAAATCACTAAATGAGCAGGAAGTAGATCCAGGACTAACGAGGGCCATTCTTAGCCTATATAAGAAGCAAGAAATGTGGTGAGAGCTAACAATCACACTTCAGAAGAGTTTCTAAGCACCCAAGGAATAAGACAGGGCTGCAGTCTAAGCCCACTATTGTTTGTGATGGTGCTCAACATAGCACTGAAGATAGCTAAACTGAAAATTAAGGCTTATAGGCTTGGCCACAGAGAACTGAGACCAGCTAATCTCACCCTTCTAGCGTATGCAGACAATATCGCTGTATTCGTGTTATACAATCTCCAAGTCCTACAGGAAGAACTACAGATGCTAAACATGGAAATAAACAGAAATAAAACAAAAATAATGAGGATAGGGAGAGAAGAAGGGAGGTGTGGCCAGATACTTTGATTGAAGGGAGAAGAACTGGAGCATGTCAGAGATTTCAAGTATCTGGGGGCCCATCTGAACAAGAACGGCAGGATAGAGGGAGAAAGTAAAACTGGCCAGCAAGTGCTTCTATTCACTTAAGAATTTTTGAGAAAGAGAGAAGTGTCCAAAAAGGTGAAGAAAACGGTGTTCAAAAACACATTCATCCCCATCCTGAGCTACACCAGTGAATCCTGGACTGTTACCTCAAAGCATCAAAGCCAACTCCCAACTCCAAGCAATGGAGATGCGGTTCCTAAGGAGAATAGAGGAAAAAAACAAGGAGGGACAAAATAAGAAACACCACAATAAGAAGCAGTATCGGAGTAAAGCCAGCTGAAGATATAATAGAAGAAAACAGGTTACGCTGGTTTGGCCATGTCAAAAGAATGCAGGAGGAAAGATTAGCCAGAGTAGTGCACGAGGCAAGAGTGAAAGGAAGAAGAGCAAGAGGAAGGCACAGAAACACATGGGAAGACGATGTCAGAACAGGAGGTATGGACTGGAGCAGGCGCAGTCAGCTGGTCCAGGATCGAGATACATGGATCGGGCTATATAAACGGGATCCTCAACATTGAACTACACTAAAATAGAAAAAGATTAAGAAGAAGAAGTATATTACGGCAAGAAATAGCCAGAAAAAAAAGCCCTCGACACAACCATTAAGAAAAATAAACCTGAATCTTGAAAAAAATATCTCAGCTTTTGGGATTGACATTCACAATTGAAAAAAATGGAGAAATGGAGAATAGTAATGTTATTTTTTTTTTACTTCCTTGTACGAAGTAAAGGAAGTATTGTAATCGCGAAAATTTTCGGTTTTCAGATTTCAACAGAAATATCCATTTTGACCATTCCTGAATCCATTTTGACTAGTTTCGTCGTGGCGTCTGTACGTACGTACCTATTTCTCATAACTCAAAAACGGTTAGCCGTAGAAAGTTGAAATTTTGTATTTAGGTTTGATGTAAAATCTAGTTGTGAACCTCCCTTTTTGGTCACTGCATGATCATCGCAAGTGGTACTTTACTTGAAGGTCATAATTGATTTCCATCAAAAATTATATTAAAATACTATGCATAACCTCTCAAATTTAGTTTTTATAACTTATATATATATATATATATATATATATATATATATATATATATATATATATATATATATATATATATATATATATATATATATATATATATATATATATATATATATATATATATATATATATATATTATATATAGTTATATATATATATATGAATATATGTATATATATATATATATATATATATATATATATATATATATATATATATATATATATATATATATATATATATACATATATATATTTAAATAACATAATAGATTTTGGTCTAAATTGGAAAACCAGAAGTGGTACTTTGCTTGAAGGTCATATTAGACTTTCAATAGAAAATTTTTGTAACCCCCCTCAAAATTTGAGAATGTTTTACGTTTCAAGATATGTAGAATCCAAATATCGAATAAAAAAAAATCCGTCCGCAAAATTTTTTTTTTTGTTTTTACTTCCTTGTACGAAGTAAAGGAAGTATAGTAATCGCGAAAATTTTCGGTTTTCAGATTTCAACGGAAATATCCATTTTGACCATCCCTGAATCCATTTTGACTAGTTTCGTCATGGCGTCTGTACGTACGTTCGTTTGTTTGTACGTATTTCGCATAACTCAAAAACAGTTAGCAAAATTTTTTTTTTGGTGCTTTTATTGTATTTAAACGAAAGCTAATGAAATTCCCTACAAAACAAAATAAAATCTAGAAAATTTAAAAAATCAAATAATTCGGACCATTATTAGGTGAGATATTGCGTAAGGAACTTCTGAGACTAATTCTTTTGGCGGCTAGTCATCCTGCTTCCTGACTTATTTATTGGGCTTCTGATTTCCTCGTATCTCTCTGTTTTATTCTTCCTTGGATTATTTCTTTACTTCCTTAGTCGGAAACTAGTAACCAAATTCAGTATCACTTTTTGAGCCACGGATTTATAATTTAATAGGCGTACAAGGAAGTCATGTGTTGCCCACATCAGATATTTTTATAATGAGCATTGGGAAATGAAATATGGATTGTGAGCTACGAAATTATTTATTCTGAATTGTTTAAAATGAATATTAGGTAATAAAAATTAGATTGAAAGTCATGAAAGAATTTTTTCATAATTTTTCATTTTTTTGCTTATTCTTCCCTTGAGAATAGTAACAGCAAAGTCCATAAAGGGCTGTTGTAAACACTTGATCCCATGTCAAGGCAGGCCATGTACCTTTGCAAACCTCATAATTCTTAGAGGATTGATTCATTTACATGTTTGGGATCAAGAGGATAGTTATATAAGTTATTATCCAAAATGGGGTCCTCCATAAAATAAGATAATCTGCTCACAAACAGCAGTAAAATTCTACGAACGCTATTTTTGTAATACATATATTATAAAATTAATTATAAAATTAATAATACCTACAATCTAAAGACCACTTTAGTCCCTAAGACTATTCACAAAGTTACTAAGGTCGTATTCCTCATCATAGTCAGCCTGATCCCAAAGGTCAGGAAGAGAATCAAGAACAGACTTTAACTGACCACCACTACTCGAATTGGATGGTCCACTCATGTTAATAGCGGTACCTTGCTTCTCTAAAGAAAACAGATCCAGAAGCTGGAAAAAAAATAAAACTTATATCAATTAATTAATAAAAATAAAAGTTAGCAACACATGTCAATGTAACATAGCATTTGAGAAGGTGAGAAGCCAAGGGGTACAAGTGATTTTTTTCTAAGATGGAGTTAAGTGCAGTTATGGATAGTTAATACATACAAAATGTTTTTCAAAAGCAATATTGCTCAATATTCAATGGATATACAGTAGAGTAATGATATAAGTTTGATACAAACTTAAACGTTTTATTAAAATGTTTTAACTTTAAAATATGTTTTCACATTATTAAATTGTCACTTGTGCCCCTCTGCTTTTCATCCCCTCATTTGATAGCTGAGCTGATCATTTAAAAGTTTTTAAATTAAGATATGAAAAGATAATTTTTTTTTTGTAACAGTTGACACAATCCTACCTTATCGGTTCCCATTGTTTCAAGACTAGCATTGTCAGCACTGATTACAGTATTGGCAGTCATCAATTTGAATTTTTGTAACCTGAAAAGTTATTGAAAAATATATAATATACATACCATTTCCTTTTGATATTAAAACAAAATAAAAGATTAAGAAATTTCTAAATATCATTTTTGTATCTTCGCATCATCTATTTGGGCGATTCTCAGATTATAGGTGATTTTGATGATAAAAATTTCAATAATTTTTATTGCATTTAAATAAATTTTTGAAGCACGTACAAATTCTATTGATACTTAGCTATTAATCTAAAAAACTGGCCAAGATAAATTTTTTTCTTGAGAAATTTAAAATTTTCAAAAGTGTGATAATAACTGTGCAAGCTCGGTAAAGATAACAGCTTTGTAGTGACAACCAGATTGAATTTAATAATTTTTTTAAAGATCTAGAGGCAAAGAAAAAATTGCAATTGGGCAAAAAACTTTATGTATGTATTATGACCCTCAAAGACTTGGAAATCAAAATTTAAACAAGTGTTTACAAGAATTTTTTATTTTTGGAATCATTTAGGCAATTTGACCAATAAGTCAGTGTAAAGCATATAATATACTTTCATGTTTAGCACATTCAAATAAATCTATACATACTTTGGGTAAGTATGGATAAACTGCCCGCGGCTTCACCCACGAATATTTCCTATCTGCCATTTCATTTCAATTTATATACGTTTATAGTATGAATAACTATTAACAATTAACTAATAATTGTGTATCACATTGAGTGTACATGAGGCAAGCCCCGCTTCTGCCATTCCACAGTAAGCATTATAAAACCTACTTGGAATGAAAATGGAATCTTTAGCCAAAATATGCATAAGTTTATTTAACTTTCAAATGAAACACTCTAGCTATTATATTGTGCCTGCCATGAGGCTTTTGTCTGTCTTTTAAGGCATCTCCAATTTCAGGCCATTTTGGCTACATTTAAACATGATAAACAAATTAGGATGAACATATGTCATGACATCCTGAGTTCTCTCATGCATATGATTGGGCTCACCAGAAGTACTTCGTTTTCTGCTCGCAGTATGCTTGAATCTTTTAAAGTTGAGCCATTTGTCTCTTTATTGACTTAGATATTAACCAAAAATTGGTTGAAAAGACTATGATACAGCAAGATATGATTAATACTAACGTTAAGCCTGTGTATGTGAAATGTAGTCTTCGAATTATTAAAAAACAAAAAAAAACTCAAGAGGTTTCCAAGGGAACCTGCGCTGAAAACATAGATGCAATGTCCAATATGCTTTTATATAGTGTTTTTTATATATCTAGTTGTTTGCGCCACTTATTGTAAGTTCCCAAAAATTCTACTAGATCGCACAGGAATGCATTAATCCTTCGAATCGCTGGAATCGTAATCAGGACTTCAAATCAAGTGCGAGTTAATTCACGTCTGTGGAGCTAAGAAGAACTGGTCACCTCGATGCATCTTTTTATGGCAGACCTACCAGTAAATTCGCTTGTGAATTGTGGATGTTGGGCTATTGGAGCTAGCTGTGGCTCTTATGATTGGAAAATCTAGGCAAAAACTGTCTATTTGGTTTTTATGGTGAACATTGTAATTGGTTACATGGTAATCAGAAATTGTACCAGAGGAATTGATGTTTTGGAGAATTTTTCCCAGGTGTTAATTTGCCCACTAAGGTTTAAATGGATTCAAAATTTGGTTTAAATTTGCCTGGGGTGGCATTAACATGAGTGTTTTTGCTAATACTGGCCACGGTTCGATGATTTTTTTTTTTTTTGTATAGAATTTAATTATCTTTCGAAGGCATACCTATAGTTTTCCAGGAGATGTATAATGATCGAGTTATTCAAAAATTAATTTCTTTTAGGCTTTAGAAATAATTTGTTTTCAACCACTTAAATTACTTTTTTTTTTTTCAAACCCAGCATTATTGCACATTGCAACAAGGGGAACCACCATTAAAAATTTCAGCTTCATAGGCATTGTCGTTTCTGAGATACAGTGATGACTATATAGATGGTGACTTGTATTTATATATATAGATAACCAACTAAAAGACTAAGTAGACAATTAGAATTAAATACACTAAGCTCAGGAGCGTAACCAACGAACTTTAGGTAGTAGTGATTCAAAAATGCTTCATTGCCTCACAATTTATGTCATTACCGCACTAATAATATGGACGTGGTGATAGACCGAGAGCACATGCAAAAAAATTGTCATTATCTGAAGAAAACTTTGAAAGCAATGTTTTGAATCCTTTTAGTATTGACATTACATTAAAAAATATGAGTATGCCACTCGGATCATGCTACTTGAAAAAATGGTGGTCGAAATTTTAGGACTTTTTTGGTTTTTCACCTACAATTCCTAAACAGTGCATTCTATCAAAAAAGTTATAATATATTAAATTAGAGAGCATCAAATTCTGTGTCTATTGAGTACTACTACATAATAATTTAGTTAACTGGTGAGGTCAAAAACGACAATCTTACTGTTAATAAAAAAAAAATGTATGATTTAGAATACTTATGTTACCCTTTATGAGCATAAATAAATTTTACTACCATTTAACATAAGTTATGAAAGAAAAAAAATAGAAGAAAACTGAGGGCAGGATAGTGGGTGTTAATGGCATTTTAGTAGCTTCAGTAATTATAAAATCAAATTATGCTTTAATATTTCATTATAAATATTTTATTATGAAATGTTTCTTTGCCGTATTGCAGTGGGAAAAAAATTCAGATTTAACTGAGTAAAAGTTGTAGTGGACTAATACTTGTCCGTAAAATGAGAATCATCCATATCTTTTATAGGTAGCTAATTGATCAAGATGGAAAACCTTCAGGGTGTAAGAGTACCAAAGGAAAAGTATACTAATAATTTTAACTTAAATAAATGTTAATCTAAACACAACAAGTTTTAAATAGAATTAAAATCAGTAGAGTTGATGAATAGAAATGCATTTGTATTAGTAAATAATAGAATTTAATCAATTATTAATAACTCCAAATAAATCATTATGCCATGAATTCATGTGAAATTATCAATAGCATATTAAAATAGAAGATTCCTATGAAACTTACCCCATTATCTTTTCCTCTAATGTTGCTCTAGTAATGAGCCTGTACACATTTACAACCTTCTTTTGTCCGATTCTATGAGCTCGATCCATTGCTTGAAGATCTTTCATTGGTGACCAGTCATGCTCAACAAATATCACCTTAAAATTATGTAAGATCATTTTAAAGAAAAACTTACAAACATATAAAGTAAAATTATTTTAGATTTCATCATGCAGCATTTATAAATACATAGCGTCAAATAACACTAAACTAATGATCTCTCATCTAAGCAATCAATTTTGAACAATTTTAATAGAGATTTATACTGTAGCAAGACACATAATTAAGTTAGTAAGCTATCATCTATTTGAGCTATCATTTATTTGAATACCAAATTCCAAGTTCTATAGTTTGTTCTAAATCAAACTTTTTCTTTAGAACTCTTAATTTTTCATTAACACCAATATCACTGTCATAAATAATTATTACAAAAATAATGGACACTGAAATAAATGTTTGAAACAAAAAAATAAATATAGAGTTCATTAGTGGTGCACTAACAGTGTCTGCTCCTGTTAAATTGAGACCAAGACCTCCAACTTGTGTAGTCAATATCAGTACATCGATAGTCGGATCATTATTGAATCTGGTAACTACAGAATGCCGAAGATTGGCAGGAACACTTCCATCTAGTCTCAAATAGCTTACTGTTGGCATATGACATCTGAAAAATCAATTAATAAATGTCTCATGATTTAAATAAACAAGGAATGTTTATTCTCAAAGCACTACTAACATGAAAATATAATTTGTATCTTAAAATAGATAATTACTGAACTGTTTTATATCTCAAAGATTATGGAGAAGGGTACTAGAGGGAAAAAAATGAAGAGAACAGGGTCCTAATTAAGTAAAAAATATTCTGAAGCCAAATGCTAAATAATTCCAAATTTTAATTTCATTAAATAAAGAATATATAATAATCATAAATAGTATACTGATAAACTTTATTTCCTTTAAGGATTATGCCTCATAGCAAAATTTTTTTTTATTGTCATTGAGAAAATTAAACTTTTTTTAATTCAATTAATTTTCCATCATTGTAATGCATCTACTAGAAAAATGGTGAGCAACTAGTATTAAGGTATATAATTTTTATAAATAAGATAAATATAACAAAATACACACTTGAAAAAATCATTTTCTAATATATCAAGCATAGCTTTCAACTGACAGAATATCAAAGCCCGATGCTGGTTAACTATAATATCCTCAGTTGGCTCTCCACTAGGCACACCAATTCCGCAGTCGATCAACAGTTGCCTTTAAAAAGTTACAATAAAACCTTAGTATCATTAACCAAATACATAAAATGGTTACAAAACTATTTAATGACATTTAAATAGTTTCTCACTTCAATGCAGGAAATTTAGCAGCATGCTGGATATCGGACAATGATGAATTCTGTTCTTTCAATTGTTTTATAATATTTTCATATTGGGGATGTTTAGGATTCAATGCAAGCTTAGGATGATTGCATACACTCTGTAAATACCTCAAAGCCTACAAAATAAAATAATGTGGTATATTAAAACAATATTCTGAAATACTAAGTTTAATAGTGACCAAGTCACAAAAGTTGATAGAAAAGCTTTAAATATGAATTAATTCATTAGTTCCATTAATTGATAAATTTCAGATTTGCTTTTATCCTATATTTTCGTACAACAGAAAAAAACTTAATATACTCCCAAAAAACTAAAAATATGCAACCAAAAAGTGTTAAAGTACAAAATGAAATAGCACACGCCCACATGAGAAATTATATTTTATGTAATGTTAAAATTAAAAATCTCTAACTGCAAAATAAATTAAATAGGTATCTTCTAAAAATCATAAATAATAAATGAGTTGTTAGGCCAAGAAACAAAAAAAGTAAAGCAAAATTAATTAAATATGAAATGGATATAGCAATCCATTATATAAACAGAATAAGCCTTTTTACCTTTTTTCTATAAATTCAATAACATTTATATAAAAACAAATAACAACTGTTCTTATAAATAAGGAAGGTGGTGCATCAACATGTAATTGTGATGCCGTAATTTAATTTGTGAATATGAATAATGAAATAAATATATATTTTTTTTTAAATAAGCATTATAATAAATTAGGTACGTAATACACTTCAATATTTTATTTAATTAACTTTCTGCCACTTTAATAAATTTTTTTGTAGAGGAAGATCTTTAAGGTTCTAATGAACTGAGCAGAATTAGCATATTTCTCAGCATTTAAAAATACTGAATTACCATCAGGACATCAATTTCTATTTTTCTCAAGGTCGATTTACAGTTGAAAACTTTTTTTATACTTAGATATGTATTCTTCATTAAAATAAACCTTTTTACTTGTACGAAGTAAAGGAAGTATTGTAATTGTGAAAATTTTCGGATTTCAGATTTATAAGGAAATATCCATTTTGAGTAGTTTCGTCGTGGCGTCTGTACGTACATAATTTCGTATCTCGCATAACTCAAAAACGGTTAGCCGTAGGAAGTTGGAATTTTGTATTTAGCATTTTTGTAAAATCTAGTTGTGAACCTCCCTTTTTGGTCACTGCTTGATCACTGGAAGTGGTACTTTACTAGAAGGTTATAACCTTCTTATAGTTCCAGTGATCATTTGATTTACATAAAAAATTATATTAAAATATTATGCAAAACTTTTCAAATTTAGTATTTATAATTTATATATTGATTTAAATAACATACTAGATTTTGGTCTAAATTGGAAAACCGCAAGCAGTACTTTACTTGAAGGTCATATAAGACTTTCATCAAAAATCATATTAAAATATAATGTATTTACTAGATTTTGGTTAAAATTCATGAGCCGAAAAGGGTACTTTACTTGAAGGTCATAATAAGCTTACATCAAAAATTATATTTAAATTAAAAGAGAAATGATATGTTTCGGTAATAAAGGTTACAAATGCAATTTGGTTTCCAATCCAATTAAACATTTTTATTACTTGTTTTAAGTGTTAAAATTGAGTGTACAACACTGGTTTTTCTCCCCATTTGTGAGATCAACAAGTCTGCAGCATGAGAATAAGATATTAGTTAAGTGGGTTTTTCCGCTTAAAATTTGTGTGTGTGTGTCAATAGATGGATGTCGGGACGCCGAGTGTCGTTTTAACTGCAATCTTTGGAAACTAGTAACCAAATTCAGTATCACATTTTGAGCCACGGATTTATAATTTAATAGGCGTACAAGGAAGTCATATGTTGCCCACAGCAGATATTTTTCTTAATTTAAACAAAAAATTGTTTTTGTCAAAATATTAAAATATATTTGATAGAAAAAGAATTAAAATCTATGCATTTATCCATAAATATCCAAAATAAAATATCTGATGTGGACACCACATGACTTCCTAGTACATCTAGTAAACTATAAACTAGAGGTTCAAAAAGTGATCCTGAATTTGGTTACTAGTTTCCAAAGATAGCAGTATCTCGAAAACGACACTAAACCTCACAACGTCACTTTACATTGACTACTTGTGACGATTCCCTGAGTCTTAATCTGGATGTGTTAGACTCAGAATTTTATTTTTCCAAAACATTTACTTGGCACTTTTTTTTATAAAATTGATTTAACAAATCTGATGTGACAAGCACATGACCTTCCACCAATTCAATATTAAAAAGCAGTTTGGAACTTCAAGTAAAGTACCACTTCACACAGACATTATTATAAGAATTTAAAAACAACTAGTAAGGCTCTTGAAATGTGCTTATCTAGGAAAATTTTGATTTATGATTTTTAGCACGATTCCTATTCCTCCCTTCTAAGGAGCGGGAGATAAAAAAAAAAAAAAAAAAAAAAAAAGTTTTAGGAAAAGTATTACTTCTGGCAAGCCAATTTTAACCAAAATCTAATATATTATTTATGTTAATATACAAGTCTTATAACAATTTTTTATGGAAGTTTATCATGACCTTCGAGCAAATTACCACTCAAGGTTTGCTAATTTTAACTCAAAATCTAGTATATTAATATGTAACTCTTTTATACCAAATTTGATAAGTTTTGCACAATAATTTAGTATAACATTTAATGAAAATATATTATGACATTAAAGTAAACTACCACTACCTGTGATCATATAGTGACAAAAAAGGGAGGTACACAACTAGATGCTACATAACCCCAAATACAAAATTTTTACTTTCAATGTCTAACCGTTTTTGAGTTACACGAGATATACGAACAAACGTACATACAGACGTCATGACGAAACTAGTCAAAGGATGGTCAAAATAAATATTTCCGTTGCAATCTGAAAACTTTTGAAATTGCAATACTTCCTTTAGTGCGAACAAGGAAATAAAAAGAGTTTAATGTAGTAACTTTACGAAATATATGTGCGACTGCTAAAAAAACTAAATAAACAAATCAATCAGAAATACAATTGAATTAAAATCAGGTTTATTTTAAGTAAAAACAATAAAGCTATAGTTATGGTTTGGAAAAAATATTGCTAACAATTATAATGTTACAATATACAATTATATTTTGCTAACAAGCAAAATAAATTGATGAGACAAGAATAATAGTATGAAGAGAAAAATATACTTGAACCTAATTCAACAATAAAAATTTCAAGAGATATCATATATACCAGCCAATGTGAATTATTACAAAATGTGTTTAAGTGAAAAAAGTGATTATTTGAATATTACCTGGAATATATGAGAGGTGTTAGGCGGTTGATTTGAATTCACAGATTCCGACAGGGTTTGATGGGCTCTCGATTTAGCAAAATCTTCATACAGCTGCTTTTGAAGAGGACTAAGTTCACAATAATAGTCCTTTAAAAGTTTCAAATTAATAAGATTCATTTTGTCAGATTATTTCCATTTAGCAAATGAAAGAGTATAAATAATTTATATAAAAGAAATATATGGATCAATATACCAAAATAGTCAATTCCAAGACCATACAGCATGATGGGTTGGAAATCTAATAATAATTTGATTTGTACAACAAATATTTTTTCTTTGTTAGTTAAGAGTTATGCAATTTATATAAATAATGCTTATACTATAGTAGTCGTCACAAAATCAGGAACTTAGGACTGATATTTCTAAAATCAAGATATACAATTATGATTACTTTTTGAAATTTTTAATCACATATAGGGGAGAGAAGGACGCTGAAATAATTCTTTACATTCAAGCACTTTTTACTCAATCGGCAAACCTACCCTGTGTAGAAAAAAAGGCCTAACTTGTTGTGCGTCTCAAGTTCCTTATTTCATGATGGCTATTATAGTTAGATTTTATGGTTTCATGATTGAAAATACTCATTGAAAATATAGTCATTGACTCCCATAGAATCATCCACAACCACATCCATGGCATCCAGTAGAACGCAGAGTGTTCGAAAGGGAGAATATGTGTGTATAACATAATTTATTTATGTTTTTATAGATATATATACATACATTTTTTTTTTAAATATTTTAATCTAATTTTATATACTTGTGTATTTTTGTGTTATACACATCTCCAGATTTTTATTTATTTATTAATAATATTAAATTTTAACATTTAGACATGCTTTAAATTATATGTAATAATTAAAGATATCTTAATGTAATGATTATGGAAGTCTATAGAGAGAATCTATTTATTAAAAAAAAAATAAGAATAAAGAAAAAAGAAATAAAACTAAATGAAAATCTTAAAAAAAATAAAATGAAAAAAAAACAACATATAAATCTGTTATGTATTATATCGTATAATTATTATAAATGCTTAAATTGTCTATTAAGATATAAGTGCTTATATTTTTGGTCTGAGAGGTAAATATTGACTTATTATTTGCCATGTCAGCGCGGCGTGGTTCCTTGAGTAAAGGATGGTAAGCTCACTTTTTGTTTTATGCCAACTGTGAAATTTCTCTTCAACACTGCTACTGTGAACCCCATTTGGGAAAAAATAGCACTAATGACAGACAAAAATAAAAGCATTTTTTGAGCTTCTACAAAGAAATTACTTTAAATGTTTTATATCGGTATCTAATTGGCTAAACAACGCAGTATAAACGCTGAAATAAAATAATGAAGTAAGGTATATATTTACGTATTTTTCTTATTTTTTTCAGAGGAGAGAGGGGGGTTAATCTTAGTTATAAAAAAAGTCTTTTACTAGCAAAAAATGATTTAAGCTTGAAAGAAGATGATGAACTGTTCTAAACGTTTAATAATTATTTATATTATATATTTATAAGACATAATAATATGCTGTGCATATAGCAACTCAATATAGTTATAGTTGGGCAGCACCTCTTTTATAATCAAGTGTTCCTCTCTTTCTCTCTCTCTCTCTCTCTAGGTTCCTATTATGTAGCAAATTCACCTTTCTTAAATTATAAATTTGTCATGCTTTTAAAATTGCTATTACAATCTATTCAGCATAATCATTAATAAAACATTATGAAAAATACCCTTTAACGTAAAACTCTTTCTACTTAAAAAGATATAAATATAGTAAGGGAAAAAAATAAAGATATCTAATTATATTGCACAAAATGTCAATTTAGAAGGTAGCTTTAATAAAACAGAACTGAATGCAACAATATTTGTGAATTAACAATTAATCAGCCTATGTTCTCACCTTAGAAAATAATATTCTAAAAAAATTTCATCCTAGCATCAACTGATAATTGCATTTAAATACTTTTTTTTTCTTTTAAAGGAGAAAAGAAGGATAAATTGAGGCATAAACAAAGTAAGTTGGAGGTAAAAATACTATACCTGTGTTATTTTAGGAGGTAAGTCCTTAAGAACATCTTCTTTCATCCTCCTAAGTACAAAAGGAAGGACTTGCCTATGAAGCGCCTCCATAGCCAATACTCCTAAATTCAATCAAATTTACAATGTTTAGAGAAATTAATATTATACAAATTTGAAAAACACAAACAAGGGAATTACTTTTTGATTACCTGCTTCTTGTTCTTTTGCAGAGCTTTTAGGATCCCTGCTCATGAGAATAGGCCTACTATAACGAGCTGTGAATTGTTTTTCAGTTCCAAGAAAACCAGGCATGAGAAAGTCAAAAAGGGACCACAGTTCAAGCACATTATTCTGTATTGGTGTTCCTGATAATATCAAGCGATGGTTTGCTATAAGTTGTTTAATAGCTTTTGAAGACTGAAAATTAAGTTATTACCAAGAATGATTACTCGAATGTGATTATGTCGATTTTTAAAAATATAGAAATATACAGCCAGTCCTTGAAGAACCATGAAGTCCGTAAAAGGTTGTATGATTCAAAAGGCGGCATAAAAGCTTTTATTTCTTAAATTGTATATATGGGGGATGCAAACATTTAAAAACAAAAATGCGACACGAGTGACCTCAGAAAAACTTTTGGCAACCCAAAAAACCTCAAGATTGTTGGACTTTTTTTTTTAATTTCTAAACAATGCCATTCTATCGAAAAAGTTATGGTATATCAAATTAAAGAGTTGATAATTGGGTTAAGCTTGGTCAAAAACTAAGACATAGATATATCGTGACGTGAGAACCAGATGGTTCTATCTAAAGTTTTAAGACCTTTACACTAGAACTCGTTGAAGTTTCTTTCTTTCTGTGGGACAGTGTATTAAAGTAATAGTTTTAAAAATTATGCATAATTAAAATTCGAACCTTTTACTTTGATAAAATGTATAATTTATTTTTATAATAATAACACAGAACCTTTTAGAAACATTTCAATAAAAATTTACATACAGATAGAATTTTTTGGCTCTAAACATTATTTGTGAAAACATTGGTTACAGAAGATTCTTGTGTAAATAATTGGTTGTAATAGTCCACATCAACTGATAGCACCCATTTCTCATCATTGATTTTGTCTTGCACTTTTTGTGAAGGTATTTTTTTCTTCTCTTGAACAACTCTAGCGCTAAACTGGTAACCATTTCGTGAAATTGAGTTAGGCAGACGTGGAGATGGTTGAAGCGTGACTTTAGATTTTCTTCGTCTCTTATCTTTCTGGTCGTTTATATCTTTAAATAAATCAACATTCATCCATCCTCCTGGTTTATGGCTTGTTTTGAAGTTAAGATTGTGGCTTGATATTTTCAGCTGACTCGCGTGTAGTTTAAATTTTTTTATTGAGTTTGAAAATAGTAAAAATCTTTAGACTACAATTCAATTACTGTATAGGGAAATTTTGTATTCGCACTCCAAATCACTCAGGGCAAAGACATTGGCGACTAAACTTCAGACAATTTTAAGGTTTCTCAATATTAGAATGAATATTGTCTACTTCTCGACTACAGGAATGTTCAGGAGTGGAAAACTTCATAGTAATATCTTCATAATAAGATCTCTTTTTTTCTTACCCCTTTCATCACTTCTAGAAATTTCACTTGTTTTGTCTTTGTTAAAGTGGACATTATAAATGGTTTTTTGACAAACTAAAACAGTTTCTACAAAAAATTTCTTGCAAACTCTAATTTTTTCTTCATTTAAAAAAAATAAATAAGAAAATGAATTTTTCTTTTTGTGATTTTCTTTTGATTTTACTCTTAAGAAGGGTATCATGCATTTCGTATTTTTTAGAATATAGTGTTGTTTTTTTTCATTATCAGAATATATTGCATAAAAACTCTTCATTAAACATTCCCTATCATCGTTGCTGATTTTTTCAAAACAATTGAACTTACACTGACAGTTTCTATGTATTACTGTCTTTTCTGGTACAATTTTACTTGAAGGACTTATACATTACAAGCATCCTTCACCACTGCTTCTACATTGTGAAGAACTATTTTCAGAAAGATCACTACCTAAACACAAATTAATTAATTTTTCACTCATTGTAATACAATTCACTCTTGGCACATAAATACTTGTTTAATTAATTTAAACTCTGCACATAGAACTATCTGATTCTCACTTATTGCCATTTCACTTATTTCGCAAGATATTGTATAAAACATCTAAATAGTTACAGATACACTTAACTCTTTAAGTACTAAACCATTTTATGTAATTATATATAAATTCACAAAAACTGCCGATAGAACCATGTGGTTCTCAGGTCTCGATATGAGTCTGTAGCTTGTAAATGAATATTCTAAGAGAAAAACTCATAGAATAAAAGTTTTAAAGCATCAAATTTTGCTCCCTTGAGTACCAAAACATTTAAATTCAGTCAAGTACACCTCTCAAAATTGACAATCTCCCGATCTCCGGCAGTTGGCATATTAGGACTAGTAGAGGTAAAATCTTGGATTACAAGAGGTGGAGTAATTTTAATTTTTAGGTATGTTGTATTTATTGCCCTTCTCATAAAAAATTCAAGTTTTCTGCCTCTTCCTTTTGGTATGTTTTTCGTCATATTGAAAAATCACTTCTTTTTTTTTCATTAACTCACTTCCAGTGCATTTAAGATAATATCCAGAAGTAGGATTTTTTTTCAGGGGGACAAGCTTAATTTGGCAGCCCCTCTTTTCACCCTCCCTCCTCAGTATATTTAAAATGTAATATATTTCTAAATAAATATCATCTCATTATATTTGTAACTCTTTTTATTGGCTGGATTAAGGCCAAAACAATAAAAAAAAGAAGCAAATGTTTTATTTTCTAGCTAAAAGTAAAATTTCATTTGAAATTTGCCACCTAGAGCCGCGTTTAACTCATATACCAATTACCGGATATCGGAAGGCATCTATTTAACAGTAATTTCAAATATTTAGTATGAATCTTGTAGGAAATTTAATCCACTACAATGTTAGTTATTATGCATTTTTCATTAACCACATCCAACTTGTGGGTACCTTCATAGGCCAATTACTGGAAATCAGGAGATTGATAATTTAGAGATATACTTGACCAAATTTAAAAATTTTGGTACTTAGTAAAAGTAGAATTTGATACTCTACAACTTTTATTTCATGATTTTTTCTCTGAAGGGCCCTTTAGATGAGCCATATTTTCTGGCAATGTATGGTTGCAATAGCATACATTGCAAACATATTGTATGTTTATTTCCTACTTCCCAATCAACCGAACTCTGAGACAAGATGGTTTTATACGTAAGATGAAATAATCATTACTTAGGTAAAGAATTTAAATGAAATACAAAATACTTGTGCTTAAAGAAATCACAATTTGAAATGTTGATAGCTAAATTATAGGGGTCGGGCAGCATAATGAATTGGTGGATATTAGAACAACAAACAAAACTTCTTATAAAATGTAAATATGACACTATATAATTTTATCAGTCATTTTTTTAAAATTACTTGAAGGTTTTCACGTTTTTATTGGCTTTTATATAATATATATAAATATATATATAACTCCATGGTTTTATATATATATATATATATATATATATATATATATATATATATATATATATATATATATATATATATATATATATAAAACCATGGAGTCTGGCCCAATTAGTGTTAGTATGGGTTAATAATAATGTTGCAAACCATATACATAGCTTACAGATAAGTATTATAGCTAATTCCAACATGAACTTAGACTAAATCCGCATAGTTGCAGTTCGCTATTTACCCTTAAAGTAATCATACAGTCGAAAATACTTATTAAAATGTTAATACATGCATAAGAGACAAATAGTGAATAATCAGGTAAAGTAAAGTTATTATACAATATCTTCATTATTTTTTTTAGCACAAAACGTGTTCCTGCATTTTGCACATCTACTACCCTAAAACCAAATGCTTAAATGAATCAAAGTCAAAATTAATACTTTAATATTTCCATACTTAAAAGGTTTATATCTTTTCCCTCTTGCTTATATATATTTTCCACTTGTTTGATTCAATACCTTATACAGTTAAAAAGTGTATTACCTAACAAATAATACTAACTAAAAATAATTGCAACGGTCTTGTAAACAAATTAATAATTTTGTACCACAAAAATATTATATATGTGAAATAGACCCTGTTATTTTAAAAATACCTGAAGCTAATCTTTCTTATATACATATTGTTATAAAGCTAAAGGCTTATATTATTCGTATAGTCAAAAACAGACATAAGAAAGTAAAATATATTATTTAACTGGTCAAGAGTTTCAATTTCCAAAATAGATTCTAACGATAAATCTTCCCTTTTAGTATCAAAATATATCTGTAGATATTGTTTTCTGTAGGTTTTAAAAAAGGACATTCCAGCAATATGTGTTTTAAGCTATTAAGAATAAGTTGATCAAACCATTTACAAACTTCGTTTGTTTTAATAATATAGATAATATTCTTTTGATACAATTTTAGGTAATCATTGCTCAAGACCCTTAATTGGCTTACTGTGTGTAGCTTTCGTATACAGATAATACATTTTTAATAATTTTCTGGTTCGGGAAGAGAAACTACAGATACGTCTATAGAGATGGCTATAATTTGAATTAAATGCACGTCCAATGTCTATAGAGTATAAGTTATTCTAGTATACGGATTTTTATTCATAATTAATATTTTGGGATCCAAAAAATTGATAAGGTATTCAACTACACAATTAAAAGTGGCTAGCATTATAAGTTGTGAAATTCAGTTAAAGTCAAGATTTTAAATCTAAAAATTAATCTTTAATCTTAAAGATTAAAGTCCTTATTGTCCAAAACCACCAATTTTTGCAAACACTTTGCAAAATATTTGTATTTTAGATGTGCCATATAGAGCTTTAAGCAATCTCACAATTTTACTACTGATACTAAAAGCTTTTTCCAAAGGAGCTCATGATTAATGAAATAGAACGTTTTTCTAAAATCTAAAAATGTAGCAGAAACATAGCTTCCCTTAAACTGAAGATTTATGCTAATAAGTGATATAATGGAGAAAATATGTTCAACACAGTCTCTTCCTGTTCAAAATTCCGACTTGTTCCTCTGGAATTAAGTTTTCACTTTCAGTCCAGACCTGAATATCATTGAAATCCTTAATTTTCAACCTCTTTTTTATCCCCTTCTATATGCATTAACATTAAATTAGAATTCGAACAGGCGCCTCTGAGTTTCTCTAATGCTATTGAAAAGGTATAATATATAGTGCTCCCATTCAGGAGTTAAATTTTTGAAAACCTCATTTATGATGTCCTGGTCCGGAGATTTCCTGTCTGAATTGCTCATTGAAGTTCATCTAATAAGAATGATGAGTCCATAATAGGTTGAGTTACAGAAAAGAAATGTGTTTCCAGATTCAGTTTTGGTCCATATCAGACTTTTAAATGTTCCCACAAATCAATATCTATTTCATTGCATTTTGCATTTACTGACTTAAGAGTTTATTACTTTCCAGAATTCACCACTATTTTTTACATTTTGCAATTTATTTGTGATCAGATTACGGTAGTTGGATTTCTTATTTTTAATTACTTCTCTTATAGTTATATTTTGTCTTCTAGTGAATTTTGTTAGTAATTTTTTCTAATCATTATTTTGTTTTTAGCCGTAAAACTCTATTTAGATGCCAGCACTCATGATCATACCAATTATTTTTAAAACCACAATCTTCTGAGTAAGATTTTTATTTACGCAACATTAACCTACAATTCAAGGTATGACAAAATTGTTATACAAGTCATTACTATTTTCGGAATAGAAATATATCCCGCTTGAACTGAGGAGGTAGTCTTGGAAGTCCCTAGTTGAGTCCCATCTTACATATTCAAGTGGTTTACGTGTTTGTATATCCTGGTATATAGAATTAGGTTATGAGAAGTCAATTGAAACAATGCAAATAAGATGATCTGAATGATCCGAAAAGATAGAAACTTCCATGTCTTTAAGTATTTTAGGCTAATTTCGTTAATCCAAATAAGATTAATAGTGCTATTACCATTTTTTGAAATGTATGTGTATTGTGCTGGTTTGTTTGATGGACACCTACCATTACATACTAAAAGTGCGGCAATTGTATATCAACTTCCTGACAAACAGCAATAACTTTTGAAGAAACATCTTCATTTTCCGTAAAAAGTAGTTTTAGAATTAAAAAGGAATTTTTTCCTTTCTCTTTTTACGGATCTTATTTCACTTTCTAAGGCAGTAATTTTTTTGTCCTGTTCTGAATATTTCTTCCTAAGGTCGGTGATCTCAGCTATTAAAGAGTCCAAAATTACGGTAATCTTATTTAGAGAGCATTTAGTTTCTTCATTGTTTCGGTTAATAACCGCCATTAGATCTTCATTGGTGGCAGTCATAATCAGTATATTTTGCACAAATGTGAGTTAAATGATAAGGAATAAAATAAAATAAAAAACCATTTGGCAGGATGTTTATAGAATTTATACCAAAAACAGCTGATATTGGCTTTAGCCTTATCTGACCTTGAGGCTTTAGGTGACCTTGAGGCAGTGGTGGGAGAAATTGCTTGGGAGACTGCATGATAATAATGAGATAAGGACGGCAAATTCTCAGGAAAATGTTTTTTCTTTACTCCTTCATAGTTCCTTCTGCACTTGTCAGAATTAATTCAAAATTTGCAGGCACAATCTTTCATAGAATCATACCAAAAATCGCTTGTTCGGTCGAACAAGTTTAACCTAATTTACACGAAATGAATGCAGAACCAATCTAACACTGTACACAGTCACAGCCAGACTCCTTTAACAGTCATTTAACTCAAAGAACAAGATCTTTAGTAAGATAATATATTATTTAATTATTAGAGATAAATAGAAATGGAAATACTCTTTTTTCGAACAGAAGAACTATGCCAGTAAGAAATAAGAAACAAAAATAATTAATACTCAATTTAAAGTCAAATCCCAAAAAAATGTTTTGATGTTTAGTAAAATTTATTTTTTTGAAATAATTATTTAATACATTGGAAATAAAATTGAAGGCTTTCATTTTAGGGCAGTTTATATAACTTTTAAAAGGGGTCAATAATAAAATAACTATAATAAAAATTTTACCTTAGTTTTTCCATTTTTAATAACATGACCTTCATCCAATATACAATAATTCCATTTAATGCTCGAAAAAAAGTCTATATCTTTTCTGACAATATCATAAGAAGCAACAATCAGATTGTGCTTTTTAACCTGCTTTCGAAGTCTGCAATAATAAAATTAATATTCAACTAAAAAAAAAAATATAACATACTACAGTACAATATGACTGAATCAATATTATCATACCTTTCTCTTTCAGCAGGTGGGCCAGCATATTGCAACGCTGAGAGGTATTGACGAGTTGTGAACTTCTCTACTTCAAAGACCCAATGGCCAGTCAATGTTGGAGGGCAAACCACAAGAGAAGGTAACGGTGCACAATCTGCCTTCTTTGTTGCCTGAAATTAACATTAAATGATTTAAAAAACTTAATAGCAACAAACATCACTTGAATTAAAATTAAAGTAAGCAGATATTAAATAAAAAAATCTGGTGCGGTGCGCACATCACACAACGTTCCCTTACCGCCCTATAATAATTATCTTTTTAATATAATTCTAAAGAATTCACATAAACAATACTTGAAATAAACTCAGCAGCATTCAATTCTTTTCCCACTTAAGTATAATAAAATAGTTTTTAAAACAATTTTAGTACTACAATTCTGTACACTGCCTATATATTTTAACTTTGTCATGTTGCAAATATATTTCAAAAGTTGCTGGTTTAGTTTCTATGGAAACATTTTCTTTCCATTAAATAATGTGAAAGTAGAAATTATTAAGTTAATTTTCACTTTTGTATTCTTAAATTACTTTATTACAGAGCGTATTGTTTACAACAGATTGGCGGATTGGTGGGAGGAGGTTCGGTCGCTTCTATCTCCTTTCGGATGCGCTTGGTTATCCATCTATTTTATGCTCCTCATAAAATACACTGTATCTTTGCTAATACTTGTCCGATTTTGATGATTTTTTTTTTTAGATAATTTAATTACCTTTCATACAATTCTATACATATTTTACCGTAAAATGCATACTTTTTAAGCTATGCGCAAATAAAATATTCTTTTCATCATAACTTTTTTCCCTGCAATTCTTCAGTGATTTACTTCATAAATGAAAAGTTAAAAACCTTTATGAAGAACAATTTAGGCAAGTTTCATCAAAATCGTTAGAGCCATTTTCGAGAAAATTGTAACAAAGTGTAATGTCCATAATATAATAACTCTTTCCAGTTAACCCGATGCGCTGTATCTTTGCTAATACTGGTCCGATTTTGATGATTCTTTTATTGTTTTTTAGATAATTTAATTATTTTTCATACATGTCTATAGATGATTTACCATAAATTGCACTCTTTTGAAGTTATGCGTAAATAAAATATTCTTTTCATCATAACTTTTTTCCCTGCAATTCCTCGGTGATGTACCATATATATATGAAAAGTTAAAGGTCTTTATTAAGAATAATTTAGGCAAGTTTCATCAAAATTGTTAGAGCCGTTTTCGAGAAAATTGTAAGCAATTGTAATATCCATGATATAATTACCATTTCCGGTTAGTCCGATGCGCTGTATCTTTGCTATTATTGCTCCGATTTTGATGATTCTTTTATTCTTTTTCAGATGATTTAATTACCTTTCATAAAAGTCTATAGATAAATTACCGTAAAATGCATACGATTTAAGCTATGCGCAAATAAAATATTCTTTTCATCATAACTTTTTTCCCTGCAATTCCTCGGGGATTTACTTCATAAATGAAAAGTTAAAGACCTTTATGAAGAATAATTTAGGCAAGTTTCATCAAAATCGTTAGAGCCGTTTTTGAAAAAATTGTAAAAAAGTGTAATATCCATAATATAATAGCTCTTTCCGGTTAATCTGATGCGCTGTATCTTTGCTAATACTGGTCCGATTTTGATGATTCTTTAATTGTTTTTTTAGATAATTTAAACTATATTTTGAATTGCTTATTTTTGAATTTTTGTGTGTCTTTAGAACTGAAGATGAATGTACAACATTCGAAACTAGTTTTCAATAAAACAAAATTATAGAAGTGGCAAATAATTTATCAATCCCTAATTAGATTGATCCTTCTATACCATCATGCGGATGTCAACTGATTAACAATTTTGGGCTCTTCAACCACTTGGATTATTTTTGCTCTGTACTAAGCTTACAGACATTGGTAAAGTACAAAATTTTAAGTTCAATCACGACAAAATGATATGGTATTTAGTTGAAAACTGCAATGATTTTTTTATTTTAATATCAATTTCAATTTTGCTGCAGCCTTGATGCTTTTTTTCAAAGTCGCTGCCTTTTTGTTATTTTTATTTATTTACATTTTGTTGTTAAATGCTATCCATAGTCCACATCATTTCATATTACAGAGTTCTAAAAAAGAAGATCTAACACTTTAACAACAATATGAAAAAAACATATTAGTTTTACATCAGAAGTACTAAGATTATGGCCTTAGTGATATCTAGAATTGTAGTTGAGGAAAATGTAGAAAAAGAGCTAATCAATTAAATCAAAATTAAGAGAATATATTAATATTACCTTATATTTTTGTTTCCTATCATAATGATCTCCAGCAAGAATACAGATGGACTGAAGAGTCTTTCCAAGCCCCATATCATCACAAAGTAAACCATGGAGTTTATACTGATTAAGAAAAGCCAGCCAGTTAACACCAGCCTACAATCCAATAATTGAAAATTAGAAAAATATTATTTAATGCAATAAAGCTTCAGGAAATAATAAATTATATATCAGATAACCAAATAATTAGTTCAGAAAAGAAATAGAGATGGTCCAGACATTTTTTTCATTTGAATTTAAACATTTAATATAATTATTATGTAATGCAAAAATGAGTTTCTTTGTCATGACTCCCTCCTCCCCAAGGACTTCCACCCAAAAAATTACCATTTAATAATAAATATATATTTTTTTAAATCATTGAAATTATTTGAAGTAATTTTTAGAACCTGCTGATAGGACCGCAATTCAGCAGAAATCGGAACTGGAACTTTGTAATCAGGTATGGTAGATGGATTGAAGAGCTGTTCAACAAACTGGCGCTGCTCATTTTTTAAAGCCAATAGTCTGGGAGAAAGCTTAGGTGGGTTCGGAATTCCACTTTCTAAAGGCATAACCTGAATCAAGTCTGCAAATGTATGGGTAGCAAGAATTCTGATGGTTTCGTTTGGATCGCTCATTCGTCCTAGAATCATAAATTAATTATCTATTAAAAATATTAATGGAACAGAATAACAGCCATGTTAGTAAAAGATGAACAATAATAACACATTCCTACCTAAAAGTGGTACAATGAGAAAAAATACATAAGGCACTACAGCCAATTGTAATTTTTCAATAATAACAGTAACTACTTCAATAGAACCTCTTCTCTTAGTATCATCGTTAACAGCAGATAGCATTGGTATAACAAGCTCAATCACTATATCCATCACTGTGTTAGGCTCTATACTTGCGAGTTGTGCTAGGCAACGTGAAGCCATATGTCGAATGGCAGAGAACGGATGGGAGAGTAAACCAACCAAATGGTTTAAACACTGTAAAATCTAAAACATGATGGAAAATATGTTATTTTCAATAGAATAATATAACTGTCATATAAAACTAAATTGTGATTAAATTTACTTGGGGTAAAAGAAATTTATCAACTGAAGGGCAAGTTACTTCCAAGACCTGTAGAATCCCAATCAGATGTTCAATTTCATTGGTTTTGTACTCCATATTGTTTGTCCCTGAAATATTATTCTTACTGTTTAATTAAATTAATATAAGTTTTATTAGTAATTATTACATAACCTGGCACCCATGATTAATAAATAATGTTGATGAAACGATTCACAATCATACTATATCTCTAAAATTAAAATGTATAAATAACAGTTAAAATTAAAGGACTTAAAGAAATAATAAACAAGTATTGAATACTCACAAATAGTATCTGGCTTGATTTTTACTAATAAATCGCCCACAACTGCTTGCCAAAGTGTGGGAACTGCCACAGGTAGATTCTGGCCGAAACGTTTCGTTATAGCTTCCAAGGCTAATGTAGCACCTCTTCTTTGAATTAAATTAATTTTCTGGGCCTAGAATAACAAGAAAATTATTTAATTACTTAGTTATTCCTGTATGAAGTAAATTCCAGAAAACACATAATGCACTTAGAAATTTTTGGAGCTTCTAAGATAGAATAAAACAAAAAGATATAATACACCGATGTGTCTAAAGTAGACAAAAATGAAGGAAGCACACTGGCAGATGAACCACATAAATCCAATTTTTATTCCACTTCCACAAAATTATTTAGTCTTACTGATAAAGAGAAACAGACTATCATGCAATTATTCTGATAAACAAATAAGCCAAGCAATGTGCCACCATTATTGTCTACATGACTGTAATAGCTGCCATTGAACTCCTCATGCTTAGACACTCCCTAATAAAATAAGCATAAAATTTGTGGGAGAGCAAAAAAAAAAAAAAAAAAAATAAGAAAAATAAAGTTTTGATTTAGTATTCATCATACTTCATTAATTATACAGCAAGAAAAAAAAATAATTCCTAGGTATCAAATGGTTTAATACAATGCCATTAGATGACTGAGGGGATAGTAATGAAAATATAGCAACAAACTAATTGGAAAGAAATATAGGAATAACGGTCACCAAACTTCGGGGAATAAAAAAAAAAAAAAAAATGCACCAAATAAGACTCTACAGTTATATATGATTATTAAATACAATATTAGAGTGAAAGAAAGAAATGGCGATCCCGAGTCTGCATAGAAAACATGAGTTCAAACACAAATATCTAATGAGCTCTAACTGGCAAAAAATGAAGAACCCTCATGACTGAAATAACTATTCCAAGATAGCCTTGAGTTCTCTTTCAGCCAATAGGATACATGTATGATTTTTGAAAATACCTTAAACAAATTATTTTTATTTCAAAAGTTACATAAAACATTAAATCATTCATAAAAACATTCTTATTAAATTAAAAAAACAAAACATTTCCTTTGGACAAGATATTTTGGCTATTCAAATACATTATTTTTTGTGGAGTTTATATAATGCCACTTTTAATGTCAACAAAGCTATATAAATAACTTTGTATTTGTTCTGGTAAAACATGCCTAATTTGAATTTACAATTTTGTGATTAGTAAAACCACGTAACAAGAGCTAAATCTTCGTAAAAGTATTGTCTTGTGTCTATGTATATATAAATACAACAAAAAGTGCATCAGATAAATTTTTTCTTGTTCCAAAAGACTCAACTGTATGAGCAAAATGGTGTAAAGCCATGAGAAGAGACAAAGAATCTCCAATAACTAGTTTGCATTGTTTTGAAGTCATTATAATGAATATGTCGTTTCCTTTACAATCGAATTTACAATTTTGTTGCTTTACGTTAAAAAAGTAGTAAAACCTCAAAAAGTTTTGATGGGATATTTGATGAATTTTTATCACTTTTTATTTTGTGAGATATTTATTTTCATATCAATGTTAATATGTGAATATAATTAGTATTTTTTTCTTTGTTTTAGTTAGAAGAGAATACAGTATATTATATACAATAGAAATTAATGACTCGCCATACGATTCCCGTTGAGATCGAAAACAAAAACATTAGATATAATAATTCCAACTGTATTATATTCTCACGACTGATACAAATGTACCTATTTACTCAATAAAATAATTCATATTCATATACTTGACTGCATTTGTAGATAAAAAAAAAAAATTCTGCATTTACAGGTTATGTTTAGTTTTCCAGGTTATCTTGTAGCTTTTACTACTTCAAATTCAGTAGATATAGAATCTGGATATAAGAAAGAAAACAAAGGAACATCATAATCATGTCTATTATCGGAAGATTATTCTACTGCTCTTTAACAAATCTTCTTTCAGTTATTTTAATTAATGATTTCACACAACACTTTTGCATTTTTGTTTAATTAAAACTTATTATTTAGCAAAAAAATGGGAAAGAAAAACTATTTAGATTATAATTAATAGTAATAAACATTCACAAAAAAAAAATTTTGAACGAAATATATTTTTCATGCATATACCCCATTCACTAAGATGTATGAAATAATACACTATAAGATAAACTAGTTTTTTAATCCTGTTAAATTTTGTAAGGCAATCAGTTCCATCTTAAGATATTACAAGTTAAATCTGAAGATATTACAACTGAATTTATACTAGCTTGTTGGAAGAGTAAAACCAACAGTAAATATAATAAATAAAAAAATAGTAAAATGAAAACTTTAAAAAAAAAACAAGAAACTAAAAACATTGTAACAGGATTTTAATGTCAAAAACTTTAAGATAAATAATAATTAAATACAACATTCAGTGAAAAATAAAAAAATAAATTATAATTAACTTACATTATCTTCTTTGATGATATCCTCCAGCTGTACCTCCATCGCTGGTGGTCTTCCTGGGCCTCTTCCACTTGATGACATGCTTCTCCTTAGGATAGCTCTTTCCGCACTCTGAGAGAAAAAAAAATTGTATGTATTAAAATGAAACTTATAAAAATATAAAATATAATATAACATAAAACATTATATTATTTGCTAAGAATATAGTAATGATAAAGGGAAAAAGCCCAACAAAAGGATCACTTGGCCCTTTTTGTCGACCCCAAAAAACAGTTTTTTGCATCGGCAAATCCCGCAACAACCCATTTACACATTCACAAATACTTCCAGCAAATGGCTGCAGGCTCGTGTTTATGCTGAAATAACCAATTATCATTCCAATTAAAAACTCAATAACTAAACATCACTTTACTGAACTGACAGCCAACAGAAATCTGAAGTCAATTGTAATTTGCCTTCACAGGTTGTATTGGTACATTTTTGAACAAGTATAAACAGAAATGAAGACTGCTATACCTTAGTTGGTATAGTGTAAAATTCAGTAGATACTCATGTAGGCAATTCAATGCAGCTCGCTAAGTGTACGCAAAATAGAAACCTGGTTTAGAATTATCTATCAAACTATTGCTCTATATAATTATTTCTGTTTCTAATACATAACTCTTGAATTGAAACCCCAAATCATTCCAGCGACCCATTAACTCTTTCTCTGTTTCACTCATTAATACATTTATGTAAAGCTAGACATTATATATATAAAACTTCTGTTTTATTTTGAAAACTCATCACATTCAAAAAATTATTAAATTAACAATTAAATAAATATGGCTAGATAACATAAAGTATTAAAAAAGGAAGGGCAAGGCTTAATCATTGTTTTCTCTTTCACTCCAAGATTAAAAATAGGAAAGATGAAAGAAAAAAAAAATATATTTATTTTTATAAATAATGTCAAGTGAAGACGAATATGAAAAAAAATTACACAACTGTGTTACCAAATAATATTATAACTACAATTTTAGAAGCTACTTAACATAATCATGCTAAACTAGATTTAATCAAGCACCAAAAAGGACTTGGTGGAAAACCCTTTTATAATAGGATTTATCAACCTAAAAATGATAACATCCATTACTGATTAGCCATTTTTGGTGTATTGCGGAAGAGAAGCTGATATTCTAGAGTATAATTATTATTATTATAGTGAGGAGTAGGTAATCCTTTATATTTCAAGAGTGCATAGCATAATTAAAAATCATCATTACCTTAAGTTGTTTCAATAATGCTATGATAGAAGTGCGTAAACTATCATCATCTGAAGGAACTAGGGCTTTATCATTGTTAAATGAACAGCTTTCAGCCTGAAAAACAAAATTTGATCGAAATACATCATATATTTAGAGAAAAAAAAATGTGTAGCAAATTTCAATGAAGAAAAAAGACTTCAGATTCTTATGAATAAAGTTAGCCCAAAAAACATAAATGCAAAATTTTACCTACATTTTTAAATAAGAAAAGAACAATATAAAGATTTATTTTACCATTAACCAATAACAGTTTCATGACACAGCGTGCATCTGATCACTACGCAAACAGTCAAGATCAACTGATGTTTTTAACAAGTAAGTATAATTGCCTGAATAAACAATACTTCAAAAAAAAAAAAAATATCAATCATATAATTGGATAATGATAAAATTATACAGCCCAATAAAATAAAAACATAGCAGAAAATAAACTTTAACAATGTACTAAACTTTAAAACAAAGTTTAGCAATGTACTGAATTTCATAATAAAAATGATAGTCTTCTCAAAACTACCTTTTTACCCAACTACGGTGTAGCCACAAGAAGGGCAATGTATTTAGCCTGTCCATTTGTAGGTATGTAATGATTTTTAGAGCAAATGGCTCAACCGATTTTCAAGTTTGATGGCTCAAATTACTCAGCGAGATCCGGTGAATGTTCTGAAACAATTTGAGCTAAAAATACTGAGAAAATATTGCATTATATATGTTTAAACTGTCTCTTTGAGGTATGTAACAATTTTTAAAGCGAACAGCTCAACCGATTTTTAAGTTTGATGGCTCAAAAATTATTCAATGAATGCCCATTATAAAGTATTCTCAACTTTTTGTTATGATTCATACCATGTGTAAGTTAATAATCATGTTTAATAAATTTAAATTGCCAAAACTTGTAAAATAAAAACATTAAAATAATTGTAATTAAAAAAAAAAAAAAAAAGACTAAGGAAATAACCTTATCGATGTATTTGCATATCTACTCAAACAGATTGATGGGTTATTAGTGAAGTTGACTTCTATGATTATAGAAACTTAGTATAGTAGTCAGGTGCCTTCCACTAGATTGTTACCATTCCTTGCATGTACATTCTATCCCATCCATCAGAGCATGCTAACATACAGAAGGCTCCTTATCAGCACGTGTAAACATACAAAACGTATATTAGTGAATTTTCAGAAGAACTTTATGTTTCGTTCTGGTATGGAAGGCGCCCGACTATCACATCGAGTTTTAATATTCACAGACATCAACTTCACTAACAACCCACCATCGTGTTTAAAAATAAATGCATTCCATCCTTTAGGATGGACAGGATTATTTCCATATTTTTTTTTTTTTTTATAATTATAAAATATATTTTAAAGGTAGTTTAAATAAATAAAAGACTAAAAATAGTGGCCACTAGACTTCCATTTTTCATTTAAAATTGAATATAATTGCCAGTGCTTTTATCTTAATAGACAAGACTGACCACAAAATTAAACAAGATTTAATAAATAGAGATAAACTATTTGATTTCCATAGATTAATAAATTACCTTGGCCGAAAAGATCTTTGGTGTAAATTCTGAATCAGATCTAAGAAATGTGATTAAATTAGTAATGATCTTTGCATTAGGACAAGGCATCCTTTCCACACAATTTTCAACCAACAGAGCTAAATGTTTAGCAGACAGTTCCTATAACGAAGATAAATAATAAATTATAAGACTGACAGAAATATTTAAACCTTCTAAAAAATCCTATAAAAACAAACCTGCAATTCTTCATTTTCTTCACGTTTAATACTGTCCATCAATGGCTTCACTATTGGACTTAGCTTCTCAGGTAGTTCTTTCAGCATAACAATAGCTCCTGCCAGCGCTGCCTGAGTCCTATTAATAAAATTGGTTTAGAGTAATTAGAAAATAAATATGTTGATTTAATTAGATTAATAAAAATCTTCAGAGGAAAAAAAGACAATGAACTCCACAACAAAAAAGGTTTTATAAAAATATATTAATATTTAAATAAAACATCTCAACCAACTATCTGAATTTACATAATTCAAATTGTTTCTTACTTCATCAATAAATATTGTCAATATTAATAAATGTGTAGAAGAAAATATTGATTTATGGTCGATATAAAAGATCTGCTGAAATGGTTTGATAGAAAGAAAAATATTATTAATATAGATAGCACATGATCTCAACAAGAAATGAATTAGATTTCAGAAGTCCTGAGAATTTTTTCAAAAGGAGTTAGGCCTCAAACAGAATCAACCATTCCTCATAAAGATAGTAGGGAATAGCTAGTAGTATAAAGAATTAACAACCCAAGCAAAAACAAAAGTTAAGGTTGTAAGGAAAGATTCAGAGTTAAAGTGATATATTTTTAAAAACATAACTCCTTGTTTTGCTGGCCAATGTGTTATTAAAACAACAGTCATAACCAAAACCAATACTAAAATCAGGATATGAAAAATATAATTACATAGTATGGTATGAATTCTGTTCAGTGAGGGTTGTTGTAACAGCACTACGAATACATTTTCTCCTTTCCTGAAGTGTTTCTAATAACTTTGGTTTTAATCTACTTTTTTCAAGCAAATCTGCAGTATAGTTCCCGCAAAGGTGTTCCATTTGATCTAAAGTTAAAACCTACAACAAAACATAAATTAATAAAGAGAATAAATAAATATTTAAACACAGATTATAATTAAATATATAATCTTGTGAGAGTAAGAGATGCTATTTATATTAACTGCCGATTATCGGTTTAATTCTTATCAGGTAAAAACTAATTGAAAAGAAACAAATACAAAAGATACAAATATTGAAAAGATACAAATACTCACATGTGCGCTGGTAATTTCATCAGCCACGACCTTGTAATGTTTCAACAACGCAAAAAAATCCTTGACATCTTGCAGTAATTTTGAATAAGAGAGTCCAATCTCATCATAATAAACAGTTTCAGTCAAGCATTCCATTAGTCTGAAATTTGGATATTGATTAGAAATTAAATTACTCTATGGACAGTATGGTGCTGCATCATTGACAAGACAAAACTGTTTTAAGAGGATAAGTCATTTTTGAGGAGTAAAAACAATTGAGCATTGATACAAAAAATATTGAAGAAATATAATATTTTAAACGTCTAAACACACATAAACTTCTGCAAGTAACTCAATTTGATTTATTAGTAATTCATGCTCTCTTCATACCAAGACACTTTCCACTGTAGGAATGGGTCTTGAAATATATACACGTAAAATGGCAATAATTTCAATGATATAGAAATAATGAGGAATAATTAGGAAAGTTCAAGTATCAAGGGTTAGATAACTTAATTTAATAAATTTATCAATTAATATATGCTTATTTTTGGTCAATGACTTACTTGGCAACAAGCGGTTTTGGAGATGGAGATGGGGGTTGATTCAAAGCCCATTCTGATATAACTAGGCCAACAACAAACCTTTGAAGAGCAGACTTGCTGTTCAAGTAAACTAATATCACTTTCACATAACAGTCTATAGGAGATTCCATTTCTTCTGTATAAACAATCCCAGGAGCCGGTTTCACTATGAACTTAGATAAATATCCTGAAAAAAAGGCACTATATAGTAAGAATAAAATAAAATTTGAAAATACTCAAAAGATATAAAAAAAAATTTAAAAAATACCAAGCATTCTTGTAACCGTAAATCTAGCATGTGAACTATTCTTTTCTCTAACATTAACAGGTACTGTCTCATTTCCACCAATATATTGTTTCATATCACAACGAACTGGATCTTGTCCTTGTACACAACGACCACCCTTCAAGGGGCATGTTCCTTCCTAAAAGTAAAGAATTTTAAATGAAACATAAATCAAATAAATTTTTAGCTCTTAAGTAAGTTAAAAGCCACCTTATCTCATCATATAAATAATTGTATGGCACAATTTTATTAATTACGGTTTAAAGAATTTTTCTAAAAAATAAGAAAAATTACTTACTTTTTAGCCATTATGACGAGTTAAGAACAAAAAACAAACAAATAATTTCACTTACAAATTAGTAGAAAGAAAAGTCATCAGTAAACTCTAAGGACCAATGATAATAACGGAACAATTGAAATGAAGAAGTAATAAGGATAGATACCCGAACATATAAAATATAACACAACAATAAGAAGGAGGAGATTGCTATTTTTCAGATGCTATCCATGGGATGGATGATGATAGATGAAAATGGGATAGATGATGATAGATGAAAATATATATATTCAAGTACCTTTGGAAGAATTAGTCAACAAGCTGGATTTAAAAGGTTAAGAAAGATTTTGAAAGAAATAAAGTAAGAGAAGAAGAAACTAAGAAAAGAGATTTTCAAAAAAATGAGGTTTTAAGAATGCAAGGCCTCTTAAGAGGACACAAGGAAGCCCAGTACAAACTGATTAGAGAAATGAAGAATGGGGCATAGTGAAATGACGGAGGAATAGTGGAAAGAACGGAAGAGAAAACAACAAGGATGAATTGAAATTATCAGGTGGTCCCTAGCAGGACTCATTGTAAAAAAATAAAAATAAATAAATTGATTTAGCAAAACAATATAAATTATAGTGCAACAGTATACCTTAGATGTGGATTTCGCTTGGATGAGAAGGCTAGGATCAAATGGTAAGCGGGGAGGTTGCATCGCCAAACAAAGCCATCCTGTTATGTAAGGGCATGCAGCAACTAGGATATCATTTAGTTTACTTTTATCAAGAACTTCCTTCCAAACCTGTAATAAATTAATATAACACAGTAAATTTGTTTAATCACCTTTTTGGAACATGAGACCCTGAAGTGTATAAATATAACTGATTAAAAAATATTTCTATCACCATTAGGTAATTGAGAAATTATTAAATATAAATAAATAATAGTTGGATTATATAAACATAGCTCAGATTTGAACTGAACAGTTTCTTTAAAATGAGAATAAAGGATTCACTCTTTCTTGAAACAGTCACACTTAAATTCAACAAGTTAAAATAAATATATATATAAGTATATATTTCCCTCGTATCCATCATATATAGCTAGCATTTCTCCTTCGACTACCTTGTAAGGTGTTTTTTTTTTTAATCCCAGCATGTTTGCACTGCGGCCTATTAAGGCCTATTGTGCGTTGGCCTAAACCGTTTAAAACAGACCAGTAGCCTTTGCAAATCTGAGTAGACTCATCGGGTCCATCAACTTGCAGAGCTTAAGGTCAGTGATCCGGTCGCAACCAAAGAGGAGGTACCGCACCCTTGCTAAAGCATCGCATCCACATATTATGTGGAAAGCCATTTCGTCCTCCATCCCACATAGTCTACAAGTTGGTGACTCAGTTAGTCCCATGTTGTGGAGGTGCTTATTCAGTTGACAGTCACCTGTATATATTCCCCTCACTCTCCTAATGTTACCCCTATCCATAAACAGAAGAGTCTCACTCCTTTTGGGGCAGGGTCTATCTAAAAACAGTTTGGAGTGTACCTGTTTCCTAGTATTTTCCCAGGAGTTCTTAACTTTATTGCCTACAGCCACTCTGATGTGCCTTTTGGCATAGCTAAGGCTTATGCCACATGTGAGCTCTGGTGTGCAAGGTTTCATGTCAGAGCCTCTCCTTGCAAGGTGATCAGCATTTTCATTCCCCAGAATTCCCGAGTGTCCAGGGACCCATTCAACCCTTACCCTGTTGGTTTCAGACAGTTTGTTAAGATTAACTTTGCATTCTTCCACCAACTTTGACCGGGTCGCATAACTACTGAAAGCCCCGATAGCAGATTGGCTGTCTGTGTGGACTGTAATTAGTCTGTTTCTGACGCCCTTCTCAATAAGAGACTGGGCGCATACATTGATTGCTAATACCTCTGCCTGAAAGACAGAGGCATGCCTACCTAAGGATATGAACATTCCCTCTTTAGGCTTATCCATCCTCCAGATATCCACTCCTGAACCTTGTACCGTCAGAGATCCGTCTGTATAACAGTTAACTCTGTTGCATGGTACATGGGAGGTTGTTAGGTGTTAGTGGGATTTTATTATTTCAAGTGCTTCATAGTATTTAATAAGTCAGCCCAGGCTGCTAGACAGAATGGGTCCGTCCAAAACTGGCATAGTACTTAATTAGTACAAGAGGAAGGTGCTACTGCTACAATAATTATATAACTAATTATTTTATTTATTACATGTTAACAGTGAAAATTTTATGATTTTACTAATTCTTTATAGGTTTTTTTTTCATTTAACTTCTGAATAGAAACATTTATGGTTTTAATTAGGGATTGATAAATTATTTGCCACTTCTATAAATTTGTTTTATTGAAAACTAGTTTCTAATGTTATACATTCATCCTCAGTTCTAAAAACACATAAACAATTCAAAATATAGTTTGATATTATTATACATATTAAATTAGATTAATATAAATCAGTATTATAAAATATTTATGAATTATGAATTTAATTAAGACAAGAAATCAAATACATGTTGGTACTCACCAAGGTTTAAATGGATTATATCAAACAGAAAAGTTTGTATTGGTTTCTTCTCGCATTGAACTAGCAATAAACGAAAGGTAGGTAGGATGTTTATAGGTGAACGGTTTAAGGATCAGGATTTTTCCAGTAATGCCAGTGAGTAATTGGTTTTTCTATTTTGTAGGCCTTAGGAGAAGAGAAATATGAGGATAAGGTTTTTTTTATTTTAATTGCAGGGTTTAATCCTAGGTTTTTCAATTCATTTCCGACTTTGGTGGATATAGGACAGTGATATGGAATCAAAACATAATGTTTCGGGATGAGCCTATCTTCGTTGAATAGATATCATTATTGTCTTTTTTTGTATTTGTATTTTTAAAATATGATCGATAGTGGTTTTGTTGTACCCGTTATTTTTTGCTATGAAATATATTATTTCAATTTCTTTGTTATAGTTCAAAAGACGGTAAATCATGCTATTTACATCATGAATTTGGAATTTACCAAAAACTCACAGACAAGGATGTCGTTATAAACAATGAAGCTAGGAGACCGTTAGCACATAAACTCGCAGCCTTTAATAGCATGATATGTATGGTATAATCAAAAGAGGGTAAATCATGCTATTAAAGGCTGCGAGTTTATGTGTGTGCGAGGTGGGTTTCCGGCACAACAAAACCACTATCAATCATATTTTTAAAAAACAAATACAAAAAAAGACAATTAACGATATCTATTCAACAACCCCTGAAGATAGGCCCATCCCGAAACATTATGTTTTGATTCCATATCACTGTCCTATATCCACCAAAGTCGGAAATGAATTGAAAAAACTAGGATTAAATTCTGAATTTAAAATAGAAAAAACCTTATCCTCATATTTCTCTTCAACTCAATCTTGGTGAGTATCAACATGTATTTGATTTCGTCTTAATTAAATTCATAATTCATAAATATTTTATAATACTGATTTATATTAATCTAATTTAATATGTATAATAATATCAAACTATATTTTGAATTGCTTATTTTTGAATTGTTTATGTGTTTTTAGAACTGAGGATGAATGTATAACATTCGAAACTAGTTTTCAATAAAACAAATTTATAGAAGTGGCAAATAATTTATTAATCCCTAATTAAATTAATTAAATCTTTGACCTCTACAAAACATTCAAACGTTTCTTTTTCGCCCGGTCCTTTACCCTCTGGAATCCCTTTCCATCTGATATTTGCTATGCTTCTCTATCCTCATTCAAATCCCTCCTTTTCTAACATCTTTTTTCTTTACAAATAGATGCTCATTAATTACAAAATTTCAATTTAAGATTAACATCTAGATCAGAAGTAAATAATAGTTTTTGGTGTGCAAGCTTTATCTTTGCTAATCAACAATCATTATTTTTGTATTTTCCATGTTCTCTCTTTTTTTATTTTTTGTTTTATTTTTTTTTTGTTTACATAAACTATATTTTTCGAAACTAGAATTTATATTGTTTGTCTTTTTATTTTATTGAAAATATTGTGAACATTAATTGATTTTTATTTTGAAGTTATATGGCCAGATATTGTTTCTGTTTTATTTGTTCAATTATGTTATTCTTAAGGGACCTAGTCCCAGAATAAAGTTATTCTATTAATTACTATTTTCCAATCTGAGTGGGAAACACAGCAACATTCTTTGATTTTTACCACCTGTCAAGGACTACCTTATGGATGTTATTATTACAATACTTAGTAGACATTTCCAGGAAACATCACCCATCAACGTTTGTCCAGCAGTAATCATCTTGCTATTATCACTGATGTTCTTCCACTCCAAATAAATAATTGCTATCATACTGAAAGTTCAATGCTTCGTTTCAATAATAAATATTTAATAAAAATAAATTGATTTTATTCAATTTATAATTAAATTGAATAAATTGTGATAAGCTAAATCATTTAGTCAATCTTGTCTATGCAACAGCTAGTCTAGAATACCAATTTTTTTAATATTAGTGTTTATTTGGTAAAGCTGCTTTTTTTTTTTTTTATATTTTGGAAAGGATAAAGAACTATTTGTAAGCGACATTTCTGACAAGTCTAGTCGAAACATTTTGATAGTAAGCTATAAAGATTTCTGACTTAAATTGTGTTAGAATTAAAAATAAGCAAAAGAAATATCAGGAGTTAGAATTAAAAATAAGTGAAAGAAATATCAGAAGTTTCATTCTCTTTAAACAGAATGTTAACAAAAACCATGAATCAGTTGACATCCGCATGATGGTATAGAAGGATCAATTTCAATCAATCAAAAAAAAAATAGAAAAAGAGAGAACATGGAAAATACAAAAATAATGATTGGTGATTAGCAAAGATAAAGCTTGCACACCAAAAACTATTATTTACTTCTGATCTAGATGTTAATCTTAAATTGAAATTTTGTAATTAATGAGCATCTATTTGTAAAGAAAAAAGATTTTAGAAAAGGAGGGATTTGAATGAGGATAGAGAAGCATAGCAAATATCAGATGGAAAGGGATTCCAGAGGGTAGAGGAACGGGCATAAAAGAAACGTTTGAATGTTTTGTAGAGGTCAAAGATGCCTGCATTGTAGGAGGCTATAGATGCAGGAAGGGTGCTGGGTGGTGATAATATGTGATCAGGAATGATCTAAGGAAATATTGTCTATGGCTGAAGTGGAAGAGCCATAAAAGTGAGATACATGAGCCCTTCTTGAGATACTGAAGACAAATCTTAAAAAGCAGTTCATGATCCGCTTCAGTCTGTCCTTGAGCACATTCGAGAGGCCCCCGTATACTGTGGTTGTGTGCAGCCATAAACAAAGCAGGGAGAGACAAGAAAGAATACGAGTTTACGGGTAGGTTGTGGAAGATGTCGAAAATGATAACTTAAGGGTACTTATTGATCGTCTGGAAATTTGGACAATGTGGGGTTTCCAGGAAAGAGTTTGGTCAATAGAAATGCCCAAGTTTTTGATTGAGGAGCTAAAAATGATGAGGTGATCGTTTAGCATTAAAGTAGGAAAGCTGATATTGGATCTGAGGAGGGAATTGGAACCTACAATGACATGAGTTTTCATAGCATTTAATCTTAATCTATTTAGGTTTGTACAAGCACTGATTTTATCTAGGTCTTCCTGAATACTGACAAAAGCTACTAATAGCTCAGAAGGAGGAAACGACAAATAGATTTGGAAGTAGTCAGCATATAGGTGGTGAGAACAGTGGTGGATTGAATTAGCCAGATTATTGACATAGGGATTGAAAAGGAATGGGGGAATACTCGAACCTTGGGCTACTCCTGAGGAAAGAGTAAGGAAGGAAGATAGGGGTTGATTAGGAATGGAGACTGTTTGAGTCCGATCGGAAAGGAAAGATTAAAACCACTGGATTGAGCTCTTGGAAAGATAGTGATTTTAATTTGGCAAAATCCTATTTCTTCAATACATTTTTTTTATCATCCATACATATAAGCCACAAAAAATTAAATGTTTTAGTAAACCATATAGATAACTATTTATTTAAAACACTTACCACATGAACATTACCATGGGTTGCCTGATGATGCTCTAGGAGAGCACGCTGGTAAAGATATCTAAGTGTTGGCTGAAGTAAAGCAGCAAAGCTAGCATGTCCTGTAAGTGATGACAATGTGTTCAAAGCAGCAGAGCGAACACTAGTGTTATTATGTTCCAGTAAAGACCAAACCCTCATCACCAGTTCACTTACAGCCGTATCAGCACTAAAATAGAAGTTTTGGATAAGAAAAATATATCTGATGTGGACAACACATGATTTCCTTGTACGTCTAACTATAAATCAGAGGCTCAATAAGTGATCCTGAATTTGGTTACTTGTTTCCGAAGATTGCAGTATCTCAAAAACGACACTCGGCATCGCGACATCCATCTATTGACACACACACACACATACTCATGTGTATTTCTGGAGTTCTCATTCCGTTATTATACATTGTTTTCTTTCAGTAGGTAATTAGTTTCCAAGAGATTTCTTCATGAACCATGACAACATTAGAACTGCCAATATCACTAGATAAAGCATTGGAAATTGACAGTTTCGATATTGTAAGCGGAAGAACGCACTTAACTTATATCTTGTTCTCCTACTGCAGACTTGTTCATCTCACAAATGGGGAGGAAAACCAGTATTTTACACTCAATTTTAACACTTAAAACAAGTAATAAATTTTTTTTATTGGATTGGAAACCAAATTGCGTTTGTAACCTTTATTATCAAAACATATGATTTCGGTATTTAATTTAAATATAATTTTTTATGTAAGCTTATTATGACCTTCAAGTCCGGATCCATTCCGAAAGAATTAATCTGCCATAATGTTCACAACATGAAATTGCAAGCTAGAGGAGCAGCATCATGGTGGAGTTGCTACAAAAGAGGTTGTAAGAAATCAAAAGTAGTAAAAACCGATGCATTGTTCAAGGGTCTGAAAATATCCTTCACGAAAATTATTAGATTCATTTACTCGTGGTCAAAACAGAGAACGTCCGTCAAATTCTGCAAGGAAGAGTTGGTGTTAGATCATTGCACTGCAGTTGATATGAACAATTTGTTTAGAGAGGTTTGTGCATTTGATTTAATAAGACATCCGACGGTTATTGGCGGTTTTTGAGACGTAGTTGATGTATCTGTTTTCTCGAGGAGGAAGTCACACAAAGGAAGATTGTACCCGCAACAGTAGGTTTTCAGAGGAATTTCAAGGACCACAAAGGAATGTTTCTTATTTGCAGTTCCCGATCGAAGTGCCTGCACATTGGTTCCCATTATTAAGACCCATATACGTCCAGGAACAACTATGATTTGGATCAATGGAGAGCTTATGACGCATTAGGACAGAAAGGTTGCAACCATTTAACCGTTCCTTGCATTTCATCGATCCGGACTCTGGAGCTCACACAAATACAGTAGAATGTGGGCATCGTAAAAATGCGCAACAAGGCTAATTGTGGAACGCACAGATCCCTCATTGATAGCTACCTTTGCAAGTTCATGTGGAGGAGGAGATACGTGGGAAAGGATTGGTTTTACAAAATTTTAACAAACAACAATGACTTCACGGCGGCAGATTTAAATTTCACATAATAAATATTCTCATTTTATTTTTTAATAAAATATATTTTATTTTAGTTACTACCGTTACTTTCGGCATGGTTATACCTTGCCCATCTGTGGCTTTAAGTAACAGTTTCATCATATTGAGTAACCGATATCATAATAGTAACCAGATTCCTCGAAACAGAAAAGACCCCAACATCTTCATAATTATGTATAAAAAATTTGTATCTAATAAATGTTATTTAATTTAATGTACGTGTTTTTATTCAATTATAGCTTTCAAGGTCAGACAGACAAGGTATCAAATAAGAGTGATTAGTTAAGCCAATCAACTATAATTCTATCTAATGTTATCAGTGCTACACCAATAAAACATTTTTGGGGGCTGGAGAAATACAAATGTGAGCTAATAGCAGTATTCTCTCTAATTGTACCATCGAAACCCTGTTTGTGTTTGCCCACACCAGTGAATTAGTCAATAAGTAGATAATTATTTATATAAATATCTAACAATTCAAAATATTAACAAAGAAAATATGGAAATAAAATTTATAGGATCATTAGTTTTTAAATATTTTCTAGTTCAGAAAATTATAATTTCATTTAAATACAAAAATTTATTTTTCTCTAATTCTTTTATTTTATTTTCATAAACATTAATTTTGAATTAAAAAAGAAAATTGAAAATATTAGTAAATATTTGTTTTTTGTTATGTTCATCACACCTCTAAAGTAATAAAACTATAAATTTTAAACATGCTACAGCTTCAAAACTATAAATTAAACATGTAAAATTTAAGCTAAACAATTTTTTTTTTTTAAATATAACATTTTATTGATAAATTTCTCTGGCCAGTCCAAATAAATGCAGAATACATAAAACTCTAGCTTGGCATAATTAAAATTGTATGATTAAAAACTATAATACTAATTTCAAACTAATGTTTACCTTATTCGAGAACTGACGTTTGGTTTAAGAAGAAGTTGAGCTAAAAGAGGTACAAAAGTGTTTGATGCTGGAGTGAGATCATCCAAGTCTGGTACTAATAAACATAAAGTATTGAGAACATCAACTGCTTGCTCTGGAAACTTGGAAGCCATAAGATCTACAGACGTAGCTAAGGCTCCGGCAGCGACTGCACCAACATCATCCATAGCATCTTTCAGTGATGTATGCAGTTTAGGAAAGCATAAAGGGAACAGCTCGACCAATAAGTCCTAAAACAATACTTAATAGTAATTGCAATAATGTTTTGAAGAAAATACTTTTAATAGGTTTTAATTAAACAGAATTAATAACAGTGAACTCCTCATAATTAGCTTTATAAAAATCAAAGCCATGAACTTTGAACTAAATATTACAAAATTTATTCAAAACCTATAATATGAACACATTATGCATAACATTCAGTAAGAATAAATTATCCACCAAAACCTCTGACCAGAAATAAGGCCGTTAAAAGAGTAAACTTAATGAAATAAATGGAAGTATAGGTAAGCATCTTGAGGAAGAATCTTTTAGGGCGCAAGTACCTAATAATAACCTTTTGCTATTTAAATAACAATAAACTTATGAATCAGAGTACAAAATTGAATGAATTTAAAAAAAAAAAACTTTTTAGAAAAAATTCAAGATGTTTATTTGATAATATTGCTCTCTGAAGTTATGAAGAGAGTGGAGGCTAACTCTTCCTTTAGCGTAACCTCCCGGTCTATGCTCTGTCCACATGGTTGTTCCTTAAGTAGCTTGCCTTTGGTACTGATTTGAAATCTCATATAAATTATCATCACACTATCCCATAGTTACAGAGAATAATTATATTTATATAAATAAAGCAGACAGCTCCGCCATCTCTCCATGAATACAAAACAAAATTTAACCTAAAATTATGTGTCAAATAAATTATAAGGATGTATAATTTCCAAAATTTTAGTAGATACAATAATATTACCTGCCTCACTGCAAAGATGTATTTAATTCCTAGTAACCCTCCATGCCTTGTTTCCCAATCTTTTTGTTCTAATAATTTCAACAAAACTTTTAAAATATCATGAACACTTTGATTGCTCATTAAATTAGCAACAGATCCTAAAACAAAAAAAAGATAAATGATCATGATATTGGCCTTAAATGTAATCAAAAAATGAATAGTGGTTAAGACTTACCAAGAACTTGAGCACAGGTTTCACGAACAGGTGCTACAACTTGGTCAAAAACAAAATCACCAAACCTATCCAATGTAAGAACGCATACAATACGGAGAGCAATGTCGATAAGCCAACTTTCATGAACAGCTTGCAACTGTAAATCAATAGCAATAATGAACTAACCAAATACTCAGCATAATCATTAATATACAGTTATAATATAAAGCAGTTAAACAATTAATTAATAATCTCCAGATTTTTTTCAATACAAATTTAGTTACGACTCATGAGAAAAAGTATGTAATAATTTAAACAGTTAATACTCGTATAATGAAAATAAACATTGTTTCTATTAACACTTTAAATAAAGGTTATAGCAAGAACTTCCTAATAAGTAAACCACCACACATTTATCGTAGAAGCCACTGGAGTAAATAAGTTTAATATATTGCGAGTATGTTGTTTCTCTACTAAACTTAATTTTAGATTCCTTGCAACGATTTATTCAGAAACATTTAATCATTATAACAAAACCCTGAAGCAATTGTGACTTCTTGAAGAAGTTCATTAAATTCCCAGATATATAGTGGCAGAACAAAATTTCCAGTTTAAACTAGTGGAAAATCTGATCAAGGTTTATATATTGTCACCATGACATAAGACTCATTGAGAATGAACCAAAAAATATTTAATATTCAGAAAATTAAAAATCTAGTGCAGTGCATGCATCACACAACTTTCCCTTACCAACCTATTATAATAATCTTTAAAATTACTTTAAAGAGTTCACATAAACACTACTTGAAATAAACTCAGCAGAATGCACTTCTTCAGGTCTTTTCTCACAATAGTATAATAAATTAGTTTTTAAATAAATTTAATACTTCAATTCTGTACACTAAATATTTTGGTTTATAGAGCTGAAAATACATTTTAAAAGTTTTGGTTTAGTTTCCATGAAAATTCCATTTTGTTTCCATTAAATAATATAAAAGCAGAAATAATTAAATTGATTTCTACTTTTGCTTTTACAATACATTGTTACAGAGCGTTTTGTTCATTAACAGGTTGGCGGCTTGGTGGGAGGAGGTTTGGTCGAATTTGTCTCCTTCCGGAAGCGCTCGGTTTTCCCTCTAAGGTCTAGTAGTCCCTATGACATACGCTGTATTTTTTCTAATACAGGCACGATTTAAATAATTATTTTTTGTTTTTTAGAGAATTTAATTGCATTTCAAATAGTAATTCCAGTTGGTCGATTTTGACAAAAAAAGTTGCTGTAACATCACATGCATGTGCCTATCTTAAATACGTAATTTCAGTATTGTACAAATTTTCGTTTTTGAGCTAGACTGTTCACATACACAAAGACCATTTTACGAGACTTGGTTATTTATAAACTCGAATTCGAAAATTTTCATGATCACAATACTTCCCCTTACTAAATACTTCGTATGTAGGTAAGGTAAAGTAAAAAATTGACAAAATTATAGTAAATACAGTTGACTCTCGATAATTTGAAACTCTAGGGGCCAGAGAAAACATTCAAATTACCAAGAGTTCAAAATAACAGGAGTTTAAATAACCAAGAGGGAGGGAGGAATACAATCAAGTAAACAAGAATTTGATCAAAATTCGTGATTTATTATTTTAAACATTTGTACAATTATTCAAAAATGTTCATTTTGAAAAGAAATCCGTAATTTTCTGTTGAGTGAGCGACTTCAGTCTATCATTGTCCAATGAATTTTCGATAGTGTGTCGGTTCTGAGGGCGTAGAAGCGTAGGTTAGTAAGAGATCTCCTTGCCTCGCTCAATGTGACTGGAATTGGCGGTTGTTCTTCTTCATTTTCTTCTGCCTCCTCATCCAGAGGGGCCAAATTCAACAGTTCGGCATCAGTTAGGGCACCGTGGACACTAATGTCATCGTCATCATGAGCATAATCCTCAAATGTTAATTCTCCATAGTTAGGTAGAAGTCCCCACCCTGAGTCAGAATTTGTAATTTTTGGCGGCTCCGATGACTGTTCTACGCTTTCGGTTTGCTTAAACCCGCACTTTCTGAAGCAGTTATAAATAGTGGTCGAGTTGACATTTTTCCATGCCTTATCAATCATGATTATTGCGGTCAAAACTGTTATGTTTACCTTCTCACTTTTTTCAATGCTATCCAGCATAAGAGAAATAATTTCTCTACGGTAGAGAGTTTTAACATTTTGAATTATGCCTTGGTCTACGGTAGAGAGTTTTAACATTTTGAATTATGCCTTGGTCTAACGGTTGCAATCTTGATGTCGTGTTGGCTGGAAAAAAAATCAATTTCACAGGGTCTAATGGTGGTGGGTTATTATGCACGGTGCAGTTGTCCAAAAACAGTAAGATTTTGCGTTTTTCCTTTTTCATGTCACTGTTCACTGAGGTCAACCATTCATTAAACAACTCTGTCGTCATCCACGATTTTCTGTTTGACCTATAAGCTGTGGGCAGCGATTTTATTCCTTTAAAGCAGCGTGGTTTCGCAGATTTCCCTATAATAAGTGGTTTCATTTTTTGAGAACCGTCCATGTTACACGGTAAAAGAACAGTTAATCTATCCTTGCTGAGTTTCCCTCCATGACACTTTTCGTCTTTGAACGTCAGAGTGCGATCAGGAAGACATTTATAAAAAAGCCCGGTTTTGTCTGTGTTGAATATGTTCCTTGGGTCATAGCCATTCAAAAGTTGGTTTAGTTCATCAATCCATTGAGAACAAATGGAAATATCCACGCTGGCGATCTCTCCGCAAATTTTTTTAAATGTGATACCATGTCGATTTTTGAAATTTGATAGCCATCCCTCACTTGCTGCAAATCCTTTAATTCCAAGAGATTGCGCAAAAGACTTGGCTTTTTCCTTCAACATGCAACCACCGACGGGAACGTTTTGTCCTCTACACTGACGAATCCAGTTAATCAAGCACTCTTCAAGACGGGGAAATTCACCCTGACGTGACCTTTTTCTACTCGTAATTAAGGCACTTCCGATGATGCGATCCTTGTTCTTTAAAATCATCGACAATGTCGATGGTAAAATGCCATAGCGACATCTTTTTTTAATTGTCCATCCTCCACAGCTTGTATAACACGCTTTTTTTCACTTATGGAAAGACACTTGTTCTTTCTTGAATTCATTTTAATAACACAAACAGAATAAGAGAGAACAGAGAAAGACACACTTTAACGTTTGAAGGTAAACTGCGAACTTCAAACTCACTCATTTATGTAAACAATCAGAGGGTCTGTGCATGTATGTAAACAAAGGACAGGTCTGTGCATGATAAACACTTCAAATTATAGAGAGTAGGGTAGCCTGGACTTCAAATTATTGCATGTTGGCGGGCAAGATACTATTCCTTCAACTTCAAATTACCGAGGGGACCAATTTATACTGACTTTTTTCAATTTATCGAGAATTTTTCAAGGGACGGAGAAAAAATTTCAAATTATCGAGAGATTCAAATTAGCGAGTGTCAAATTATCGAGAGTCGACTGTATTAGCAATACTTTCAACTGTTTTTTTTTTAACTCTACTAAAAAAAGGTCTTCAGGACCTTAGGATATTTTTTTGTGACTATATGATAAAGGTCAGGAAAGTTTGAGGAGTTATGAACATTGAACATTATATATATATATATATATATATATATATATATATATATATATATATATAGCATAAGTTTGACTGAAAGTTTTAATTTATTTAAAATTTAAACAAAAAAACTAATTACAAATTTTTAGATAATACCTGGGATTGATAAACTTTTGTCGATTTTCCACCAGAGCGTCCATGATTTTTAATAAGATGTTTCAGAGCAGTGCCTGCTCCATGCCTGATTTCCCAAGTTGGAGAAAATAAGTTCTCTGTCAGCTGCTGGCAAAACCAATCTAAAGGCCATTCCACTGTCTGTAAAATAAAACACTAAGAAATGAATTGATCATAATGTTATAACTTTTAACACATATAAACTGATTATACAATTATATTCAGATAGTACTGATAAATTATAATGCAACTCTGCATTAAAATGAAGATTTTTAAAAATATTGTTAAATATGAACATTTTTCTTTTAAATGAAGTTTCGATACAAAATATCTTTTTATATTATCTTACGTATTTTCCCAGAAAGAAAAAAATAACAAAACAGAGATTAAAGATCATGAAACCAAAAAAGATTGGCATCCCTGGCTACAGAGATAATTCAATCTTCATAACCATATCAACATATACTACATATTAGCTGTATTACAATAAGTTAAGTTACTTGTCTCTAAATTCAATAAAATAAGTATTTAGTACTTCTTAGAACATCAGAAACAATTGTGTCCCAAGAGCAGTAATGTTTTATGAAGTATTATTTTTTAATAGTTATGACTGGGCCATTAAATGAATTATCTTAAAATAAGTTATAATAAATAATAAATGTAATCAGCATAAAAAAAAAAAAAATTTAAAACTCCATTTCCCATAGATAAATCTAAAATTGAAGTCATTACACCACACAATTATAACCTAAAAGGTGAAAGAGATCAGTATTGGCCTGAAACTCTTTGGAAATATTTCATATTGTGTCACAAGAGCAGTAATATTTTATCAAATATTATTTGTTAACAATTATAGCAGTGTCATTAAATGAATTATCTTAACATAAGTGATAAATACTAAATGTAATCAGCATGAAAAAATAAAATAAAAAATCTAATTCACATTAAAGCTTAACAAATAAATAAAAAAATTGATAATGCAATTTACTTTAATTTTCCTATAGTAGAATCCTTTCAATAACTGAATAATTATAAAGAATAAATTCATTCAACACTTACATCCATAGGCCAGTTATTGGTGTTATCTGGAGCAGGATACGAAACTTCTTCATCAGCAGTAGGCTCCAGTTTTACCTTCTTTTTTTCTGGTTCTTCATCTTCATCGCTTTGCTGATAGGAACCCATTTTTTCCTTTGATCGTTGTTTTAACATAGCCTGTCTTGCTTTTCTTCGAGCTCTGTTCACCTCTCTGCAGCTCAATCCAACAACCTCTCCTATATTTGGCTAAATGCATGAAAATATTAATTAAGATGATTATTGAGCTAACTTATACATATTTTACTATGAACAACATGATATAATATTCCAGAATGGCTCCTGAATCTGTAACATCCTAACTTAGTAATTGATAAACGTAGTGGAATACTATTGGAGATGACCTGACAACATAACCTGAATTGTATTAATGCAAATTTATGTGACAAATTTCCTTTATTAAAAAAAATAAAATACATTTCAAAAACGAAATATGCAACAAATACATTATTTCGGCGGTTTTAAAGAAACAGATAATTATGCCTATTCTCACATACTTTCTTCGGTTTAATAATTCCAAAACTTTGAAAATACTTTACTACATCATCTTCCATTTTACAGTAATACCCAAATTTTACTAATTTACTGTAAAGAAACAGGAAAAATAAGAAACATGTAAAACACAACATATAAGAAAGGTTATAATCCACAACTGGCCGAAAGGATAATTAGTAAATATTGAAATTGTGTTACACTGGAAAGTGTAACATTAGGTCACTGTGGACTGTGAAGGTGCTCTAAAACTTATTGGAGACCAATTTGGGAATTTAATCCATCTCTACTTTCTCCATGCAACATTTTTAAACTTTTGGAACGATGTTTTACAACTGTACTCATAAGGTGTTCTTAAAAGTATTTTTCGTGATGATTTTAGTTTTTCTGTTCCACACAATATTTTTATCCAAATCACTATTGAAGTTTTCAAATAATAATCGTATTTTTAAAAAAAGAGAAAATTATTATTTTTGTTCGATTCAATGCTAATGCATATAACAATTTGATTCCTTTTCTTCACTGGTTTCACTGCTTCAAATTCTTTCTGATGTAGGTTGAAAATTCTCTTCCTTGATTGCCTCCCTTTAACAGTAAGGTAGTCAGCCATCATATTTCCATTCTTCCTTCCCTGGCATTTTTATGCCATGTTCTGGAGGAAATGTTTTCCTTGTTCTTCACTGACATTGCCTTGGTTCTCGGGGACAAAGTCAATGTGCGAATATAGGAAATGAAGTTTCACATTCACGTTACATCCTAATTTCATGAAATTATGCCACATTGTTTTAACCATGGTTTTGTAATTTGCAGGTTTTTTGTTGGTCAAATCTTCTATAAATGAAACCACAGGCCTTTTTTTTCGCTGGTTTCATTATACTTTCAAAAATGTCATTAAATGTCTTGTCTTCGGCCCGAAAAAGATCTTTTATTTAAGTTTCTCATAAGATACTTTCAGAAATTTTGTTGTCTTCAAGTGCTTGAAGCTCTCACCATCTTTTGGAAGGGCTTTACTGAACTGTTTCAGTAATCCGAGGCTGATGCACTGCGGAGGTAATAGTATCTCATTTGGTTAAACAAGTGTTTTACTTTTTGGACAGTCTGTTATCTTCCAATGCTTGTGTTTGTCTTAGCTATCCTATTCACTAATAAAACACATTTTAGTCCATCCGGATTGTAAACCAAGTGATGTACCAAATACTTTTAATTCTGAACAAATTGTCCAAGAATTTTTCTCATGATTCAGGACTATGGATCCTTTATTTTACTTTGAAAATCATTTATTATTCCATGAAGAACTAATTCATAGTAGCTAAAAAGATTGTTTTTCCAATCCTGAAAAATATTTCTCATAATCACAAAACTTAAATTAAAACAGAAATGTAATCACACCCCACTTTGCACGACCTCTTTCGTGCTCGAAACTCGTGCTTCGAACTTATTTTTTAATAAGCATTATCCGTAAATATTAATAATTAACAGACATTGAATATTCTATAGCGTTTGCATAATTTTTGATTGGGCCTTCTTAGTTACTCAGGAATTTCCTAGAAAACTATGTCCCACTAAGCATAATTTTTTATTGGGAACTTGTTTGTTAGGCTTAGGATGTTCCTGGAACTACTTATAGAAAATGTTTTCTTTAAATAATAGGATTTACTTTTCTTTTAATTTGGTTAACAGACCAAGCTATCCCTCTAATCTAGTTTACAATGTGGATGAGACAGGGCTGGTTTGGAAAAAGTTACCTGCACGCATTTTTACTTCTAATAATAAGCAATTAGAAGTAACTGCTAATAAAGAGCCGCAGGCCCCCGCCTTAAAAGTGACTAAGGATCGGCTTACACTTCTTTTGGGGTAGCTAGATTACTAAGGAGACCAAGCTATTAGAGTTGGAGAGTAAAAAAATAGGAAATCCTGCTTAGCCAATTTTCATTTAACGCGAACCACCAAGGAATCTATCACTCACGTTAAGCAAGGTAAGACTGTAACTTCAACAACAATATACATACATACCTTCACTGGTACATCATTAGTAGTTACTATTTCTACTTTTAAATCGTCTATAGTATAGAGAGAGCTTGTGTCAAAACCCAATTCTGCAGCAGCATTAAGATTTAATCTTTCGTTCAGTACATGCCTTTGCTTCTCCAAGTCTTCTTTTGTATTAGCTAAATGATAAAACAAAAACAAAAGTAATGAAATATACATAATTATACGCTAAGAAGACCAACAAAAATAAGAAAATCATTGCAAAATAAAACAAAAATAACCTATAAAACTATTTTGAAGATGGTCAGAGAAATGGTTTAAGTAAAAAAAAGTGCAACACTATTTAATGCATAAGAAGGTTTTTGCCCACTTGGTAAGTCTAAACTGAACAATACATCAATCCTCAACAGTAGTAATTCTTATCTGCCTTAAAGAATCCTAAAAACTGGGACAAAATGGTGACGCACATTAAATGATTTTGCATTATTTTGTGTTACATTATGACTACCTCCCTCACCATCATCTAGATTACAACGGTCAATAATTATTTCATACACAATAATAAAGTTTGGTTTTACATTTAACAAAAACCTGTTTAAATTTTTATCATAGAATATAGAACAATAAACTTTGAGATTTAATTTGCAACATGATTAGAATGAATTCAAAGTCAATGAGAAAAATAATTTTCAAGTACACTAAAATCCCAATTATCCAAAGCGCGTTAAACCGAACATCCAGTTCATTGCGCGGTTGGTACACAGTGACAGTGTCTAGCAGCGATCGTTAACAGTTATTAGAGTAAGGTTAGGTTTGTGGTTTTATTTTAGTTCATTGTTGGTATGAGTTGTGAGTACAAGTGAGTTGTGAATGCAATTGAATAATATATTGTTAGTTTAATTCAGCAAATAGAATGATATCATAAAAAAGAAAACCTATTCTTGTTTCCATGGAAAAGAAACTGGAAGTCATCAACAAGATGGAAAAAGATCAGACAATTAAAAACATTTCTATTGAGTATGATGTAAATGCAGCTACTACGTGAAGTGAATAAAACTGAGCACGTACTAATTCCTCAAAAAACTGAGGTGCTCTGGTTCGAAGACAATAAATAGAAATTACACAATGAAATACTGAAATACTTTATTATCAGTGCTATATATTATTACAGTAGTATAGATCCCTTTTCCGGCTCTCAGGAGCGATGGATTTTGATGAATGAGGTATCAAAAGAAAGGGAATTTCATGGAGATATGACGAATTTCAGTTTTGTTTCTTAAATTCTTACTAGGGCTTAAATAAAAGTGATGAAAAAACTGGGAGGTTTCAAAATTTTGAAGGTGGTGGGTCTGTGGATCGAGACGGGATGCGTCTGGTATTAAAGATTTTGACGCAGGCATCAATACCATATACCAGAGGGAACGTATTGCTCCAGTGTTTTAAAGCCTTAAAACCTACCATTTTTGATAACGCACAGTACAGGTCCGCACGGGACCTGGTGACATCTTGCATATGTGCCGTTGTCATGGCAACTTTATATCAATTTGAGTCTGCTTAGAAAAACTTTTAATAAGTGGGAAATTATTGTATGTATTGTTTCCCATGTCAAACCCTAAAGAGCACTGTTAAATATGAATATTACTCATAGAAAATGGTATAGCTGAATCTAATTGCGAAACTGCTAAATTGAAGAGATGTTTACCAGTGGGGTAAGCTAATTACTAATTATGTATGAACTGTAACTTTAACATAGTCATTGCAAATTATGTAGCTTCACCAAATGTGTGTTAAATAAACTTTTCTGGTAATATTATAATGTTTACACGAATAAATATGTTTCCGTGATATCGCTTATATTTCTAATTAGGGATTAGAAGAAGGATTGACATCTAATGTGAGAGTTCTCGCTCGGGTATAGTAGCTATTTATTTAAAACCGAATTAATTCATTCAAAATAATTTTCTTTATTATTATTTTACAATTCTTTTAATTATTATTTTAATAAGTATATGGAGCACGTACTCCACAAATATGGAATTGATTATTGATCCGGAATACCTGCTCACCTTTCTAAGTGAATAAAAATGAGAAAGCATGCAGGTACTCAGCAAAATGTTGAGTATATGAAAGAGTAGTAAGTATCTCATTGTGTAACTTCTTTTTATTAACATTGAACCAGAGTACCTGCTCAGTTTTTTGAGGAATGAGTACGTGCTCAATTGTATTCACTTCACCTACTGTCTGCGATGGGAATAAAGGTAAGAAGTTGATTGAAGATTTTTGTGTAAAAATGATTGTATCTTGCAGAAACGTTTCTTAAGAAGATCTACTCTAAAGTAATTATGCATTTGGAATTGCAATTATTGCAACAAACTTTTATATTTTTATTTGATGACAATAAATTTTTATAAACAGCAAAAAGTTTCAAGTTTTCACATTACTCTCCGATTGAATTCACAAAATAAAGTTTTGACCCAACAATATCACACAGCTAAAGGTTATTGTTTCCGAGGGTATGAAGTTGACATGGCTATGACAGGTATGCAAGTTGGACACTTTTTCTATCAGCAATTTACTAATAATTTTTATAATAGCATTTTAATAAAAATTCGGTGATTTTATTATTGCAAAATCTTCCATGGACCATGAAGATGATGTAGTTAAAATTTGTTTAGCAATTTACAGGGTTAGCACTTACAAATGAAAAACAGGCTGTCTTTATATATAATAGAATGATTTAGTTTTAGTTTTCTCCTCACTATAGGTACTCTACAAACACAATCATAAAATATGTAATCTTACTGTTTCAAAACCTTTATTTTAAGATTGATTTACAGAAGGTAAATGAGCATACTATTGAACTTAAAGAGCCTGTAGGTACTGTAGACTTGTTTGGACACGGAAGTAGATTGTTTCAGGATCTAAATTCTTGATAAACTGAATGACTCTTGGTCCCAAAAAATTTGAATAATCAGAATTTTAGTGTAATTCTGAGAATTATTAATTAAATCATCTGTAATTATACTCTACTATATTAATAATCATCTTTACAAAAAAATTTTTTAATTTAAAAGGAATTGAAAATATTTTGGCGAAACTGCAATACAAAAAAAACAAGTGGAAATATTAAGATATAACCAGTTGCATAAATATATTAAAAATATTTAATAATAATAAAACTTTAATGGCATACCTATACTCTGTAATGAAGTTTCATATTCCTTACCCTCAGACCCCATTAAATGTGCACTGTTTTCTAAAATGTTATCAACATTAAAATTCCTACATGTCAGTCGTCCACTTAATTCAGAGGTATTAATTGGTCCATTGGCATCTGAAAAGGATCAAACATAAATTAACTAATTAATTAATTTTAAAAATTGAATAAAAAATGTTACAAATTAATGAACTCAGTTCACTCAAATTTAAAAATATCTGTGATATCAATATAAGAAATCTAAAGCAAGATCTAGAGCATGATAGAGATAAGACAGGAAAGAAGAAAGGTGAGCAACGGGCCTAAGGTTTTAAACGCCTCCCTTCTTAACCATTTCACAATCTTAAGCAAGAATAGGTATGGGATAGGACTTACTACATGGCATGATTCCAATAGAAGTGTTTGATCTATTACAGGCCCGCTCCAATTGGTCTCATTAACTACAACCACTATGTCACCACCAGGCAACTCCAAATTGTGACGCTCTGGTAGGCGCCACACCCATGAAGCCATTTAGAATGATTGAATTCCTCAAGCCCAAATGGGTAACGGGCCCAGGACCCATCCCTGTATCGGTTTTTCTACCTCAAGGTGTACAATGTAGGGCTTCTATGCGAACTTCAAGAAAGAATGGCTCTGATAATCAGGAATACTAACATACAAAAACTGTTAAAGCCAATAACTTTTTTAATTTTAAAACCAAGTATTATTTTATTATCGATATTTGACTCCAAGCTAGGTGAAGCGATCAACAGTTTCAAAGCATACAACTAAATTACACGCCCTTCTCCTTGCTGTGGAAGCCTTTAAACTAAGTATTTTACATGACAATATTATTATTAGTATATTGCTTCATTAATTACTAGGCCAACTATTTTACTTTCCTTGTCTACCACAAGTAGTAATTCACTTCTACTTAATACGATATCTGCATGGCCAGCAATTTGTTACATTCAGTTTGAGAGGTTACTAATAGGTATGATACTACTTAATAGATAATTAATGTATAAGTAATTTAAAGAGTATGACATCTCCTTGCTTCACACCGGTTTTAAATATGATATTGCATCTGGTTTGAATACCAATGAGGACACAAGCTTGTGTTTAAGCCATAGTCATTTTAGATTTATTAATTTGTAAGGGATTTTAAATTCTTCTAGAGCTTGAAACAATTTGGGTCTACTCACATGGTCAGAAGCCTGCTTTTAGTCAATGAAGAGTAGGCGATTATCTGTAATGCGCTCATAGCTCATCTCCAGTATATGGTTTACTACAAAAATATGATCTGTGATTCCTCTAATGGGTTGAAAACCACATTAGTAGGCATTAAGGATCGCAGCAGAGCAGCCAGACCTCGGGTTTATCCACCAGAAGCCTAGACAAAATCTTATATACCACGTTCAATAGAGTGATTCCCTTATAATTTCGGCATTGGGTGTTCCCCTTCTTAAAAATTGGTAACATCGGTCCATAGCAGCAGTTGGAAGGTATTATTTCATTAATCCAGGTGCTGAAAATTAGGTAATAAAGTCTTTGGTGCAGAGGATCTCCGCCACATTTAAAGACCTCACCAGTGATATCTTCACTGTGAGGATTCTCTAATGTATTCCTTTCCTCCTAAGTTCCACATTGAGCTTCCTATTGAGTAGAACAGCCAGTGTTGAGAGTTTCTTCAAAGTGCTCTGCCCACCAATTCATCACTTTCATATCTTCTCTGAGCATCACACCATATTTACCACGGCATACAATCATTCTCGGCTGGTTTCCATTTCTCATTTTCTAACAGTCTGGTAAAATTTTATTTCTTCCTTGTCTTCTCTTAATACCTCCAAAGCCTCAACTTTTTATTGTATCCATTCTCTCATTTTCTTTCTGCATAACTTCGTAGTTTTTCTTCTGCATTTTTGAAACTTTCCTCTGGTGCAAACGTATCTTTCTGCAGCATGCTTTGTCGCTCCTTATTCTATTCATTAATAGCTTTAAGGCACCCATCATCAAACCACTCTTCATTTCTTCAAGCATTTCTTTCATGTAAACTATCTATCTAATAAGTTTAAATAAACTTAAATTTTTCCATGTAAGATATGGTGCACAACAAATATTAAAAATTAGAAAAAAACAGACAACTTAACAAGAGTAAATAGGCAAAGAGTAAATATAGGCATCAATAAAGTGTATATATACTTCTAAGTACTACCACCAGTTCTCAGTTGCCTCCCAACATATTGAGCAATGCTATCTAATCTATCCATATCATTATCACAATATATTTGTCATCTGTCTCACCCACCAACAACTACAAAAGTACTTGATAAGGCACTAATCACATACTTAGTTAATTAGCAGCAAAATGGATAGGCACCATAAGCCACCAGTATCATTATCTTCAGCTCAATACCTTAGCAAATACACAGCAGTTGAAAGGTCACGAGAGCCAGTAAAATAGGGAAAACAAAACTTTTTGAGAATTTCTTAAGAGAAGGAAACTTTAAGGTGATCTTTTTGTACGAATGTTGTTTGTCATAAAGGACAAGAGAGTAGAACATTATAGTTGTATTCTGCATTGAAATATTATATAATATTGTCTGATAAAACAATCTATAACTCAGTTTACATCTTTTAACATCTGCAGTACCACTGGTTCCTGGCAGTATGGCAATATATAAATAAAAAAGTATTTGATAAAGGAAGTCTCAGCAAGTAGTGCCAGTCTAACCAAATAAAACCATCAATACTTATATTAATATAAAAACCATACTCCTGTATTAAATGGTTAATAGGGTTACCATTAAACAGGCTTACATAGATAATAGGCATAACTTGAGTGTTTTTTAAAACTTAAAATATTAAATACTTGCACAGATGCCATTTCCAACTAATTATTGTAATTAATTAGTGCATTGTAAGTAGTACTTTTAATGAAATTAAATTCATAAAAAAACTTTTATACTCGTAATCATCACACTATAAGGGTAAAATGAACAAAAAAACAGTTGATTATTGAAGTAAAATTCAAAACTAGTAAAAAGATTCCACTATAGCATATTAACACAAAATATAATATTACTACATTAATAATGGAACATAAAGCAACGTAAGATGAAGTGATAGATAGTTTAACTCAAGAATCTGATAAACAAAACCTAAACAGCAAACAAAAAAAAATTAAGAATTGCTAATATAGACAGCAAAAATTTGCTTTAAAATTCTCAAAAAACAATATTATCATGGAAGTGATCAAAATCTATGATAACCATACCTTCACTGATGATGCCAATAGGATCCCACAAGGGAACTTTTTTCAAAATCGCTTCAACAGCCCATCCAGCAGCAATGCGTGTATCCCATGAAGTTGACTTCAAATAGGTTAGTACGCTTTTAAGCAAGTTGTGAAGCTCATGAGGATGGAGACGTTGGACTTCTCCCAACTGATTGGCAGCGGCTCGTCTAGTTACAGCTGAAGAGCCAGATTCCAAAAGGAGGAAGAGTCGGTCAAGCCTACTATTAACAGCGATAAAAATGCTATGAAGAAGGTAAACATAAAATAGTCACCAATTATTGCAAACATTAACAAGTAAAATTCATTAATAAATATTTGGCTTGATTTGAATCATCAAATTTGAATGCAGTCTGAGAGTAAAGTTAAAAACACAAAGCTAATTCCAAAAAACATAAGAATAACTACTTACCTAGAAGCCATTAATGTTTGAAAACTGTCAACTGCATCAGGACATTAATCTGAAAAAAAAATTAAAATCAATAGCTAAACAAACAATCTGGAACAAAACGTAATAAAGCATGCTAGATGTATCTAAAACCATTAATAGGTTATACCAATATAAACAAACTTGGTTTAGCAGATATAATTGAAAAACAACTGCAAATAATTAAAAAATAGGTAATATCCAATAAGGATGATACTGCCGAACAAATTATATGTATGTCAAGTATAATCATCATCTTTCAATATTATTTGCCATACACATAAATATAAATACAAATATAAACTAACCAATAGGGCCGCTGTATAATATCTGTAGAATTCGTAGATGAATCAGCCATCTTCTTAGGTGAATTAAATGACATTTCATGCACGATAATGTAAATGCGGAAGCAATAAATAGTTTTAGCCCCGGAGAGAAAGGCATCTCTGCAGAGTCAAATATATACTGACAGCCATGTTGCTGATGTCTGGAAATTTAAGCTTAGTGGTTCCCTCTTTAGGGGATTCCGAGAACTAAACTTGCTTACAGGTTATACCTATTGTGTACTTAGTTTTCAGTACAGGCGGTGATATTTTATTGGTGATGTCCTATTTATCGTAATTCTTATGTGTTCTAAACTAATCTTTTTACAAGAAAAGCTTAAAAAGGTGTTTTAAATGTTATAAAACCTCATTACCATATTCCATAGAGGTACACAGTAGTCCTCTACCGTCAATCTTGTTATATACAGTGTAATGTCTTTAAAACTAACATAAATTAAACGAAACATCTTGCTCTAACTCAAACATTTATTTTGCTCACAAACAAAAAAAATAGTGCATATCCAAAACATAATCAGAAAAACATGTGTCTCTTCCGCATTCCCATAGGTATCCAATCGCGACATTCAAATCGATATCGCCTATACCACATATCTCCTCCTCTAAATCAGAAAAACTGCAATAATTACAATGATTTAAAAAATATATATAAATATGAAAAAAAATTACAAAATTAAAGTATGAAACAAAAACAAAAATTATAAAATTCAAATATATAGAATATTCAAAACACGTAGCCATAATTTATATTCCCTCGATCAATCTTGCTGTCGGTTTTTTTATCCGTTTTGGGCGAGGTGAATCTTGACTGGTTGAAGCCTCCTCAGTTGGGTCCAATGTGGCCTCATTAGTGTCCTCCACATGCCTGGTCCAGTGTTTATTCAAAGACGGGATGCATAATATGAGGTATATTATGATAATCCAACAGGAATTTATTCAGAGTAATATCCAAATCTGAAGTAGAAGAATCTACCAGAGCCGTCTTCAAACTGCGTTTAACAGAGCGTATAGCATTTTCTGCTGCACCATTGGTCTTCCGACTTCCTCTATGTTTGAGGTAAATGCCATTGTGCTAAAGAAACTTTCTAAAAGTTTCACTATTAAAGCCGAATGGTTTCAGGTTACCCGAAACGAACAAATACCTGTCTCAAGATCTTTCTTGTAGTTTCTTTGGTCATCGAGAGTGTGGAAAAAGCTTCAATCCACTTTGTGTGACTACTAATGATCATGAAGAAATAACGTGCCTCCACTGGTCCTAAATAATCTATATGAAGACGCTGCCAAGGTTTAGCTGCCCATTCCCGCGGGGATTATCCTTAGTAGCGTTACAGGCATGACAAGATCGTACTATCTCTTCGACGTCCTCATCCAATTTTGGCCACCACATATTTCACCGTACCCATATGAGACGCGTGAAAGCTAATTCAAAACATCAAGGCTGCCCCTTCCTTATGTAACTGAGAATATGACTTCTCGGCTTGAGACAACGTTCGGCTAGCAAATACCAATGGTAATCCATCTGCATATCGCTGGTATATCAGTGCCAATCCAAAGTCAGATCCATCCACCGCTAAAGGAATTGGGTAGTCTGGATTGTAATGAGCAAGACTTCGATTTTTCAGAATTAGCCTTCTGATGTTATCAAAAGCTCGAGCACATTCATCATTCCAATTCCACGCGTGCCCCTTTTTTAACAAACAGTAAAGTGGTGATAAAATTGTTGCTAAATCCGGCAGAAACTTTGACAAGAAGTTTGCTATTCCCAAAAAGCGCTGGAGTTCCTTTACATCATTCGCTATTGGGGCTTTCAAAATCGTACGAATCTTATCGGTTGAATGTAGCCCCTAAGCATCTATTTTGAAGCCAAGATATTCGATTGAGGTCTTGCCAATCTCACATTTCTTAATATACACAATGAGCCTTGCTTCTCGAAGCTTTTTTAGTACATTAAAGACTCTTGTCCGCAACTCTTCAACATTTCGGGCTCCTATTGGCACGTCGTAGAGCATGACTGATGTACCTTCCAATTCTGAAAGCAGAGCATCCATGGCTTTCTGAAATTTGCTTGGAGCTGAAGCAATTCCAAAAGGCAAACGAGTGTAACGAAACAAACCCTTCTGTGTCGATATTGTGAGGATATCCCGTGATTCTTCATCAACCTCATATTGCTGGTAAGCACTTGAAAGTCGAATCCTCTCCTCGTAGAAGTGTGTATTGATCGATGAGCAGGTGGGGTTTCACTATCAATTTGGAATCTCCACAGACCTTGCTTTCATGGATCTGGATTTTGCATTAGGTGACAAATTCAATTTAACTTTTCCTTAATTGAACTTGCCCAGCCGATCAGTGAAAACTTTGGGGGAATTCTGTATTGCCTCCTAGAACAATACCGTTGACAAACAGTGGCTGGACTGTCCTATAATTACTAGAACCAACTATTTTAAACTTAAGATGCGTAACCACGATCTCCCCAGTAGCGGAGGCCCAGTAGAATTGTTGGAAATACATTTAAATGTTTTATATTTAGCTTAAAGTTTAAAAAAGATAATTGACATATGTTTTTTAAAACAGGTTACTCTGACTTAATGAAACTTATTGTAAACATCGTTAAAAATAATAAAATGTTTTCAAGACAGTTTAAAATATTATAAGCCTTTATTTTGTCTCTATTCAAATATTTTAACTGGTTATGGGCCCAGGCAAGCTGTTTTCCTAACAGAGGAACCGAAAATAACTCCGAGTGAGATGGAAAGACTGCAAATTAAAATAGCTCACCTCGATGGAAAGTCGAATTGGTCTCCATGGAAATACAAGATAAGTATTCTCCTCCAGAGTATAGAGTGGGGTATGGAGGTTGTCGAAGAAACCTTGTTGAAGCCAACCACCTTGGAAGACTCTACGGCTCCAGATACGGTAGCTAGATATATTGTCGTGTCTCGATTGTAGTATCGATTATTAGTGATGGAGTCCCGGGCCCCTTCTGTGTTACCTTCTTAGTTTTCAGTCTACTATAATCAATATAACAAAGTGTATTGTTTCTTTAATAAATAATTTTATAAGTATGTTGTTTTCCTGATTGAGTACCAATCCATCAATCTGAAGCGGTGACAAGTAGAAAAGTGAAAAGTGAGCAAGCACGATAAAGTATCGTAATTCATCCGCTAATATCAAAAGGTATAACTTCTCGATTTCAATATCAGTTAATTTTTATTTCAATATTATCTATCTTTATTGTAGTTCAATATATTTAATTTTAACGAATTCAAACTCCAAACTGTAACAATAGACGCTGAACAATTTACTTAAGTTTTTGGCCACGCAGCAACAGCAATTTCAAAGTATGCTTCAACAATTTGCAACAATGAATCAAAACCTAACTCCAGCACCCGTTCAACATAATGTTAGTAAATTTGATACTTTTGATAAAAATATGGAAACCTTTCAACAATACAAAGAAAGATTTGACTACTTTCTTACCCTAAAAGGCCTTGCGTTAGACAAGGCATCAGCAAAAACAATTCTTTTAAATAGCATTGGCCCTGAATATTTTGTGTTGCTGAAGCTATCAGTAGCACCAAAAGAACTCAATAGATTAACATTTGATGAAATCATTAAAACCCTTGACGATCAACTGACCGAGAAAAAAAAATATTTTAGTTGAAAGGCACAAATTAGTGTCACAAAAACAAGCACCTAACCAATCTATCCAAGATTTTGTCACCCAATTACGAACATTCGTTTCGTGTTTAAAATGTGACGAATCATCACTATTCGAAAAATCGATTCGACTAAGTTAAAATGTCACTGCTGTGAAAAGTCGGGACATGTCGAAAAAGTGTGTCTAAAAAGATTAATATCAGAGAAAAAAGGAGTGCAGGCCGTAGACTCATTCCTCCAAGATCAATACACCATATATGAAATTGACAGTCAGGATCAAGACACGCAGAAGTATTTCGTTGAAGTAAAAATTGACAATATAATTCAACAATTTGAAGTGGATTCTGGAGCCGGACAAACACTCTTAAATGAATCAAATTGTAATCGTCTGAACCTTAATAAGAAACTTTGAAATACCAGCATCCGATTTCGCTCTTACACCCATTTTCGCACCGATAAAGATACTTTACGTCGTTTCAGATAAGTTTTCCCCACTTCTGTGCCGTTCTTGGATCATACACCTAAACATCTATTTATCAGACATCGATATTGGAAAGATCAATAAAAATTCTATACATTGAATAATTCCTGACAACGTCGAAAATGTGATCCTTAACCCGGAGATATTTCAACAAACGGTGGGTTGCTGCAAAAACTTCAAGATTTCCTTTAAATTACGAAACAACGCCAAACCCGTAGCTTTTAAGGCTAGAAAGGTACTAAAAGCCCTGAAAGCAAAAGTAGAACAGGAACTCGAGACGCTTGAAAAGCAAAACATCATCTCAAAAGTCCAAGAGAGTGACTGGGCTTCCCCTTTAGTTGTTGTTCTCAAGGCCAACGGTAGAGTGCGCCAATTATAATGTGTCAATTATAAGGTAAGGGTAAACCCTCAATTTCAGGACGCACATTATCCTATACCAAGAATTGATGACCTTCATAAAGCACTCAATAGTTCAACGTATTATTGCCCACTGGATTTAGTTAAAGCATATCTCCAGGTCCCAGTCGACCAAGAAAGCGTAAAGATTCAAACGATCATTATCCATAAAGGAACCTATACAGCTAACCGTCTCTCTTATGGCATCAAAACAGCACCAAATGAATTCTATCTTATCATGGGCAAAGTCCTAACAGGCCTACAACGAGTCACGACAAGCTATCGCCCAACCACCAACCTATCTTTTCACCCCTCTAAATAAGTATTTTTGGACAGAGAGTCTGAGAGTGATCCCTCTCACTATTAAGGTAACTTTGCGGTGTGTCAAGGATAAAAAAGGCTAGAGCAGCGACAAACAACCTAGGGCACATCAGTTAAAAATCTTACAATATATATATATATATATATATATATATATATATATATATATATATATATATATATATATTGCGACTAGTAGCATAGCTGTTGCAAGAAGCTTTTTCTGTTTAACTGTTTAGTTAAGAGAAACTAGGGATGGGTTCTCAACCTGGGGGGCTGACCCCTCTAGGAGGCGTGATAAAACCAAAGCTGGGCGCAAGTATATCAAGAAAAAATGAAAAAAAAAATATATCGATAAAAAATAAAAAATGTATTTTACACAAAACATTCTGACATAATAAAAAATAAAATACAGTTTACACTGATGTGATACTCTTATAAATAGGTATTGTACAATGCATTTAATAATAAACTTATCAAAATTAAATTAAAAGCAAGATTAATACTTATTAGTGACTCCATTGGGCCTGTCTTGAAGAGCAAAGTTTTTCAAATAAAGGTTTAATATTATAAATTGCCACTGTAAGCTCTCTTTCTATATTTAACTAATATTTTGTCTTTAAATCTTTAAGTAACCGCAGAAAATCCGGTTTCGCAAAGGTATTTTATTTTTAGTGCAGTTTCTGTTTAACTAAACAGATACGCCCAGAGAAACTGTTTCAAATTAACAGATTGCTACTGTTTCACACTGGACTAGTTGCGACTAGTAGCATACCTGTTGCAAGAAGCTTTTTCTGTTTAACTGTTTAGTTAAGAGAAACTAGGGATGGGTTCTCAACCAGGGGGAGGGGCGCGCCCCTCATCCAAATCTGCCCAAAATTCAAAGAGTGATTTATTACTAAATGGTTGTTTGATTTCGCCACTTGCCGTGAAGTCTATATGGATTTCTTCTTCGGTAGTTGACAGACCTTCAGGAGTATTTTGAAATGGGTCCCCATTAGTAACCCATTCCTAACTTGCTATCAAGTTGAAATCAGCAAGAAAATACTTTTTAAAATTCTTTGCCACCCTGGTTAAATGATTTTCAATGGTTACGAAAACAACTTCAGTTTTTCTGCTGTTGGGCTTCAGTCTTGTAAGTTTTTACACATTCATCCACATTTACAAACATTTCTAGAGTTTTTGCTTTACATTGCTCCACAATTCAATTTTTCTAAAAAAAAAAAGGGTACAACTACAGAGGAACAGCGCACTATCAGAAGAGTCTAGAGACTGAATCGAGTGTCGTCCCATTAGCGATCTCTGGTGCCATTCTTGTTAACTACGTGCCTCCTTTTTCAGCACTTTCTTATAAATTTGGTTTTACTAGTATACCCGAGCGAGAACTCTCGCATTAGATATCTATCCTTAATGCACTATAAGTATAAGCGTTATTAGGGAAACATATTTAATCGAGTAAACATTATATTACCAAAAAAGTTTATTTAACACACACATTTGGTGAAGCTACATAGCTTGTAATGACTATGTTGGAGTTACAGTTCATACTTAATAATTAGTTTACCCATTGAAAAACATCTCTTCAATTTAGCAGTTAGGCAATTAGATCCAGCTATAACATTTTTCATTTATATTTAACAGTGCCCTTTAGGGTTGGACATGGGGAACAATATATTAAACTCATTAAAAGGTTTTGTAAACACTCAAATTGATATAAAGTTGCCATGACAACGCCACGTACGCAAGATGGAGTAGGGAATATGTGATCTTATATCGTGCGTTATCTCGAAAACGGTAGGTTATTAAACTTTAAAACGCTGGACCAATATGCTCCATGGGAGCACATATGATCTTGATGCCCGTGTCAAAATCTTTAAAACCCAACTTATCCCGTCTCCATCCGCCGACTCTCAGTCGTCAAACTTTTGAAACCTTCCAGTTTTTTCATCACTTTTATTTAAGCCCTTTTAAGATTTTAAGAAACAAAATTGGAATTTGTCACATCTCCGTGAAATTCCCTTTCTTTTGATACCTCACTCGTCAAAATCCATCGCTCCTGAGAGCTGGAAAAGGGATCTATACTACCGTAATAATATATAGTAGTGACTAGTATACCCGAGCGAGAACTCTCGCATTAGATCCTAATACATTAGAAGTAAAAGCGATATTAGGAAAACATATTTATTCTTATAAACAATATAATATTACTAAAAAAAATTATTTAACACACACATTTGGGGAAGCTACATAGTTTGTAGTGACTATGTTGAAGTTACAACTCATACTTAATAAATAATTAGCTTACCCCTATGGAAATCATCTCTTCAATTTAGCAGTTAGGCAATGAGATCTAGCTATAACATTTTCTATATGTAGTATTCATATAACAATATATAATTTCCCACTCATTAAAAGTGTTTGTAAACAGACTCAAATTGATATAAAGTTGCCATGACAACGGCACGTACGCAAGATGGCATAGGACCCGTGCTGAGCTATATCGTGCATTATCTCGAAAACGGTGGGTTTTAGGGCTTAAAAACACAGGACCAATACGCTCCAATGGAGCGTATTTGATATTGATGCCCGCGTCAAAATCTTTAAAACCCAACTAATCCCATCTCGATCCGCCGACTCTCAGTCGTCAAAATTCTGAAACCTTCCAGTTTTTTCATCACTTTTATTTAAGCCCTTGTAAGATTTTAAGAAACAAAATTACAATTCGTCACACCTCCGAGAAATTCTATTTCTTTTGATACCTCACCCGTCAAAATCCATCGCTCCTGAGAGCCGGAAAAGGGATCTATACTACCGTAATAATATATAGTAGTGATACTAGTGTACCCGAGCGAGAACTCTCGCATTAGATATCAATCCTAATACATTAGAAGTATAAGCGATTTTAGAGAAACATATTTATTTTTAGAGAAACATATTTATTCGTGTAAACAATATAATATTACCAAAAAAGTTTATTTAACACACACATTTGGTGAAGCTACTTGGTTTGTAATGACTATGTTGAAGTTACAGTTCATACTTAATAAGTAAGTAGCTTACCCCCCTGGAAAATCTCTTCAATTTAGCCATTAGGCAATTAGATTTAACTAAACCATTTTCTATGTGTAGTATTCATGTTTAACAGTTAGGGTTGGACATGGAAAACAATATATAATTTCCCACTCATTAAAAATGTTTGTAAACAGACTCAAATTGATATAAAGTTGCCAAGACAACGACACGTAGGCAAGATGGCATAAGACCCGTGCGGACCTATATGGTGCGTTATCTCGAAAACGGTAGGTTTTTAAGCTTAAAAACGCGTGACCAATATGCTCCGTGGGAGCATATATGATCTTGATGCCCGCGTCAAAATCATTAAAACCCAACTTATCCCGTCTCGATCCGATGACTCTGAGTAGTCAAAGTTTTGAAACCTTCCAGTTTTTTCATCACTTTATTTAAGCCCTTGTAAGATTTTAAGAAACAAAATTGGAATTCGTCACATCTCCGTGAAATTCTATTTCTTTTGATACCTCGCACGTCAAAATCCATCGCTCTTGAGAGCCGGAAAAGGGATCTATACTACCGTAATAATATATAGTAGTGATAGTGATAGTGATGCTCACCGCTTAAAGCTGTTTCACAGTTTGCAAATCACTACTATATATTATTACGGTAGTGTAGATCCCTTTTCCGGCTCTCAGGAGCGATGGATTTTGACGAGTGAGGTATCAAAAGAAAGGGAATTTCATAAAGAAGTGACGAATTCCAATTTCGTTTCTTAAATTCTTACTAGGGCTTAAATAAAAGTGGTGAAAAAACTGGGAGGTTTCACAAATTTGACGACTGAGAGTCAGCGGATCGAGACGGGATAAGTTGGGTTTTAAAGATTTTGACGCGGGCATCAAAATCATGTATGATCCTCTAGATCATACTGGTCGAGCATTTTAAAGCATTAAAACCTACCGTTTTCGAGATAATGCACGATATAGGTCCGGACGGCCCTATGCCATCTTGCGTACGTGCCGTTGTCATGGCAACTTTATACCTTGTAAAGCCTGTTAACAAAAACGTATTAATAACTGTGAAAACGTTTTGTAAATAAAATATTGTTTTCATGTTTCCATGAATGATAGAATACTACAAACAGAAAGTGGTTACTGTACGGGTCTTATTGCATAAATGTTAAACTGAGGGGGTACTTTCCAGCAGGGCAAGTTAATTACTTAGTAAGTATTAACTATTACTTGAACATAGTCATTATAAACTATTATTAAGCTTCACCAAATGTGTGTGTTAAATAAACTTTCTTGATAATGTTATATTGTTTATCGCTTATACTTCGACTTCATTAAGGATTCATTAAGATATGTAATGCGAGAGTTCTCGCTCGGGTATACTAGTCACTACTATATATTATTACGGTAGTATAGATCCCTTTTCCGGCTCTCAGGAGCGATGAATTTTGATGAATGAGGTATCAAAAGAAAGGGAATTTCATGGAGATGTGACGAATTCCAATTTTGTTTCTTAAATTCATACTAGGGCTTAAATAAAAGTGATAAAAAAACAGGGAGGTTCAAAGTTTTGACGACTGAGAGTCGGCGGATGGAGACGGGATAAGTTGGGTTTTAAAGATTTTGACGCGGGCATCAAGATCATATACGCTCCCACGGAGCGCATTGGTCCAGCTTTTTAAAGCTTAAAAACCTACCGTTTTCGAGATAATGCACGATATAGGTCCGCACGGGCCTCATGCCATCTTGTGTACGTGCCGTTGTCATGGCAACTTTATATCAATTTGAGTCTGTTTACAAAAACTTTTTATGAGTGGGAAATTATATTTTGTTTCCATGTCCAACCCTTAAGGTAACTGTTAAGTATAAATACTACATATAGAAAACGGTATAGCTGAATCTAATTGCCTAACTGCTAAATTGAAGAGATGTTTTCCAGTGGGATAAGCTTTAAGTACTTAATAAGTATGAACTGTAACTTCAACATAGTCATTACAAACTATGTAGCTTCACCAAATATGTGTGTTAAATAAACTTTCTTAATAATATTATATTGTTTATACGAATAAATATGATTCCCTAATATCGCTTATACTTGAAATTAGAAGATATCTAATGGGAGAGTTCTCGCTCGGGTATACTAGTATTCATTATTTGAAGAAAAAAAACCAATGTAAGAAAATAATTTTTCTTAATTTGTTTATAGAAATATTTCGAAATTTTTAGATTGAATGTTCTACTGATTTTTCATTTTCCAGAATATTTTGAATTATATCTAATAATAATTTATAACATCATGAAATATTCATGTTTTTTTTTTTTTATTATCTCTGTATATTTTAAGAATTTTTCAAATTTACGAATTCGGACATTTAAATATTATCATACCTATCATTTGTTTCTTTTATTGTGAAATTTTATTCTGATGTATAGTTCTTCATAAAATAATTTTGTTCATTTTTTATGAAATTATCACTTAATAATGTATATATCAACATATCAATAATGGAAATCTGCTGTTCAGTTGGAAGTAAGTCGTAATATAAAACTTTTTGTATTATTGATTATTCTTAAGTCCATTAAATATATTTTTTTAATTACTTCATTTTTATTTTCCTACCTCCTATAATTAAATAATAATCTGTAAGTAATGAGATTATTTGGTATAATACTAAGGAAATAGATTGAAAATGAGTGTGGCATACTTAGTCCCTGTTTCAACTAATGGAACATTTTTGTAAAGTTTTTTTTATAACATTTCTGAGAAAATTATCAATAACTTTTACAACTTTTGTTAATCTTGTCCAAAGTTTCTCATTAAAAAGTGTTACATATTATGTATGAAGTTGGTCCAGCGTTTTAAAGCTTAAAAACCTACCGTTTTTGAGATAATGCAGGATATAGGTCCGCACGGGTCCTGTGCCATCTTGCTTACGTGCCGTTGTCATGGCAACTTTATATCAATTTGAGTCTGTTTACAAAAACTTTTAATGAGTGGGAAATTATATACTGTTTCCCATGTCCAACCCTAAAGGGCACTGTTAAATATGAATACTAAATATAGAAAATGTTATAGCTAGATCTCATTGCCTAAATGCTAAATTGAAGAGATGATTTCCAGTGGGGTTAGCTAATTATTTATTAAGTATGAACTGTAACTTCAACATAGTCATCACAAACTGTATAGCTTCACCAAATGTGTGTGTTAAATAATTTTTTTTAGTAATATTATATTGTTTATAAGAATAAATATGTTTTCCTAATATCGCTTATACTTCTAATGTATTAGGATCTAATGCGAGAGTCCTCGCTGGGGTATACTAGTTATATTATTAATACGAATATATATGTTTCCCTAAAATCGCTTATATTTCGAATTCATCAAGATATCTAATGCGAGAGTTCTCGCTCGGGTATACTAGTCACTACTATATATTATTACGGTAGTATAGATCCCTTTTCCGGCTCTCAGGAGCGATGGATTTTGACGTGTGAGGTATCAAAAGAAATAGAATTTCACGGAGAAGTGACGAATCCTATTTTGTTTCTTAAATTCATACTAGGGCTTAAATAAAAGTGATGAAAAAACAGGGAGGTTTCAAAGATTTGACGACTAAGAGTCGACGGACCGAGACGGGACAAGTTGGGTTTTAAAGATTTTTACGCGGGCATCAAGATCCTATACGCTCCTGCGGAGCGTATTGGTCCAGCGTTTTAAAGCTTAATAACCTACCGTTTTCGAGATAACGCACGATATAGGTCCGCACGGGTCTCATGCCATCTTGCGTACGTGTCGTTGTCATGGCAACTTTATACCTTTTAAAGCCAGTTGAGTCTGTTAACAAATACGTATTAATAACTGTGAAAACGTTTTGTACATAAAATATTGTTTTCATGTTTCCATGAATGATAGAATACTACAAACAGAAAGTGGTTACTGTACGAGTCTTATTGCTTAAATGTTAAACTGAGTGGGTACTTTCCAGTAGGGTAAGTTAATTACTTAGTAAGTATTAACTATTGCTTGAACATAGTCATTATAAACTATTATAAAGCTTCACCAAATGTGTGTGTTAAATAAACTTTCTTGATAATATTATATTGTTTATCGCTTAAACTTCGATTTCATTAAGGATTCATTAAGATATGTAATGCGAGAGTTCTCGCTCGGGTATACTAGTCACTACTATATATTATTACGGAAGTATAGATCCCTTTTCCGGCTCTCAGGAGCGATGGATTTTGACGGGTGAGGTATCAAAAGAAATAGAATTTCACGGAGAAGTGACGAATCCTGATTTTGTTCCTTAAAATCTTACAAGGGCTTAAATAAAAGTGATGAAAAAACTGGAAGGTTTCAAAACTTTGACGACTGAGTGTCGGCGGATCGAGACGGGATAAGTTGGGTTTTAAAGATTTTGACGCGGGCATCAAGATCATACACGCTCCTGTGGAGCGTGTTGGTCCAGCGTTTTAAAGCTTAAAAACCTACTGTTTTTGAGATAACGCACGATATAGGTCCTCACGGGCCTCATGCCATCTTGCGTACGTGCCGTTGTCATGGTAACTTTATATCAATTTGAGTCTGTTTACAAAAACTTTTAATGAGTGGGAAATTATATTTTGTTCCCATGTCCAACCCTTAAGGTAACTGTTCAGTATAAATACTACATATAGAAAACGGTATAGCTGAATCTAATTGCCTAACTGCTAAATTGAAGAGATGTTTTCCAGTGGGATAAGCTTTAAGTACTTAATAAGTATGAACTGTAACTTCAACATAGTCATTACAAACTATGTAGCTTCACCAAATATGTGTGTTAAATAAACTTTCTTAATAATATTATATTGTTTATACGAATAAATATGATTCCCTAATATCGCTTATACTTGAAATTAGGGATTAGAAGATATCTATTGCGAGAGTTCTCGCTGGGGTATACTAGTTGATTCTTATTTGGGTATAACTGTTTGTTTGTTTTTTTAAATAAAAAAGTTACTTTTTATTTTAATGTACTTAACATCTTCCCCCCTTCACATAAGAATATAAGTATTTCAATTATTTGTATACAATTAAATAATAATTAATCAAGTAATGTTTTTTTTAAATGATCTTCATAATTCAAGGCCATGATTAATAAACATTTGCAGTAATTAATTTCATTAATTTAGTTATAATTTAATTATCTAAAAATAAGGTAAATAAATATATTCATAATTAAAAACCATAAAATTACCACTTTACTATCGCAATTGAATTTTTTAAAGAATTAATTTAATTTTCTACAAAAATAAATACTGTTATTATTATCCATTATGATTATAAATGATTAAATTCATAGTTATAAAACATGAAATAACCCATTAACTATCATAAATAGAATCTAACAAAATTAAAGCAGAATGGGTGTAGCAACTGGGAATAAAATTTGTCAGGACGTAACAAAGCGGGGTAAAATATTTTTTTAGGGAGAGACAAAGTTGATATTCGATTTTTGCACCCCCAAAACTACTGAATACGAATTTTTATAGCAATCTAGAAATTGCTTGTAAAAAAACAGCCAGAGATCGCTAGTCAGACGACACTCGATTCAGTCTCTAGACTCTTCTGATAGTGCGCCGCTCTTCTATAGTTGTACCAAAAAAAGTATTAACTTTATCACTCGTATAGAACAAATGTGATTTTGTTCCTTGAAGTTGAAGATTCAAGGTATTTAATTTTTCGAATATGACTAAGTAGCTCAATTTCATCAGAAATAAACCTTCTCGAAACAAATTAGCTTACGGTCGGTTTTTCTCTTCTATAAAAGTGGCTATTTCATCTTTTAATTCATAAACGCGTTGCAAAAATCTCCCACGTGATAACCATCTTGCCTTGCAATAAAATAATAACGCTTAATGTGCTACAACCATGTCTTTACTAAGTGCAGAAAACATTCTAAATTTTAGGAGTCTCATTTTTATATAAATTAATACGGTTATAACCGTCGTTAGCACAATATTCAGACCAGGACTTATTTCTTAGGATGGATCAGGCAATATGTCCAGATACACTCTGGAGATTGTACTTCCTTGTACGCCTATTAAACTATAAATCGGTGGCTCAAAAAGTGATCCTAATTTGGTTACTAGTTTCCAAAGATTGCAGTATCTCAAAAACGACACGGCGTCGCGACATCCATCTATTGACACATACAGACACACACACGCTCTTGTTTCTTGAGGTTTTATTCTATTATTATATGTCGTTTTCTTTCAGTATGTAACAAGTTCCCAAGAGATTTCTTAGCGTTCCATGACAACATTAAAACTGTTAATGTCACTAGATAAAGCATTGGAAATCGACAGTTTCGACATTTTAAGCGGAAGAACCCACTTAACTTATATCTTATTCTCCTGCTGCAGACTTGTTCAGTTCACAAATGGGGAGGAGATCAAGTATTTTACACTCATTTTTTAACACTTAAAACAATTATTAAAAAAAAAAATCGCGTTTGTTATATTTATTACCGAATCATATTATCTCTGTATTTAATTTTAATATAATTTTGGATGTAAATCTAATATGACCTTCAAATAAAGAACCACTTCTGGTTTGCCAATTTTAACCAGAATTTATTATGTTATTTATATTAATATGTAAATCTCATATGCCAAATTTGAGAAGTTTTGCATTATATTTTAATATTATATATTATGTATTTGATGAAAATAAATAATGACCTTCAAGTAAAGTACCACTTTCGGTAATCAAGTAGTGACGACAAAACTATAACCTAGAATAAATAAAACTAAAAAATAAAACTAAAAATTGTCAAAATGGATTCAGGGCTGGTCAAAATGGATATTTCCGTTGAAATCTGAAAACCGAAGTAAAAACCATGCTTGTTAATACTAGTGAATCTGTTGTGTCAAGTTTGAAAGGCGGAATCGGGGGAAGACAAGATTTTTTCAAAATTAGAAATAATGGAAAGGTTGTGTTTGAAATACTTCGATAATATGTGACTTACTTCGAGAGTTGTAGTGAGCTTCGAATGCAGCCGTTATTTAGGAGTTATTAAATTATTTAATTGAATTATTATAATTAACCTTAAAACAAAAGTTACGGGGCAGGAGCGTCCGGAAAAGAATTTCATCCTCCAATTTTTTTATAGAAAGGCACGATGCAGAGTAGTAAGTGTTGGAGAGTCCGGATATTGGAAGGAAATTCCACCCGTTCGTGTCGCCCAGCTCACATCTGGTCTGGTCTAGCGTTTACACGCTACGTTCTGAGCCCCCTTTTCCTTCCCACCGTTCTGCTCCGCCCATTTTACGTAGCCACACCCATATCTGGTTCGATGTGAGCATTTAGACGACCCGTTTTAGGAGCGTGGCAACCGTTTGGTCCGATCTTCTAAAAGGCCTTTTACAGCTGTTTCGCGTGTTTTGATAGTTTTTTAAATGATTTTGAATTACAGTATGTAATTAAAATAAAGTGTCCTATTAAAAGTTATTACGTATTAATTGATAATGAAATAAAAAGAAGGGTCTTTTTGAAGGTTTTATACAATAACACGCTTTTCTAGGATATTACAATGTATATGGAAAATTTGCTTACAAAACACAAACGAAGCATTTAAATTTGTTTGTATAATATTTAAAAATTAAATTCTTTTAAAGGTGGCCTCATGCTCAATACAACCAGCCTCAATATTTGACACTATCTACCAATATTTCTTCATCGGCAGCCATCCAGTATTATTGGCGGTAGTTTCAAATGAATCGTTGGAACAACAAATTACTGTAATGGAAACTTCCTGTAAATAAAAATAAAAAAAACACATAGACGATGAACTGCTTTTTTTATTTAAAGAAGATTTTCAGCCATTTAGCATCGTCGAAGATGAACGTTCTAGAATTTATTCTACTCGAATGAATCCTAATTATGAGTTGCCCTCCCGAAAAACAATGTCAAAAACGTTAATATCTGCAATGTACGAGCAGGCAATGAATAATTTAAAAATAATTTATTTCAATGAAGACATATTATCTGTAACACTCACAACTGATTGCTAGACCTTTGCCAACAAGAAAAGTTTCATGGTGGTAACGTCCCACTACATTAATAAAAACATCGAATTAATATATACCTTCTCGAATGTTTTTTATTGCCAGATAATCACACAAGTGAAAACTTGGCTGTGCAATTACAACGAGTGTCTCTCGAATGGGGCATGCAAGATAAAATATTTGCTTTGCATTAGCGATAACGCTATCATATCAAAATCGATAAGGGGCAATCTGAAATAGAAACTTTAGGGATGTTTAGCCATGTGTATTCCCAATTTCTTTTGATATATCAAATATTTATCTAGAAATGAAGTCTTCTATATTTTTTTATGAAAAAAAATGTCTATGCAAACTTGTTTTGATATAACAGTAAGTTAAGTTAATAATAAGACTATTTAAAAAATAAAATAAAAGCTTTAGATCGTAATGAGAAAGGAAATTTATGATTTACAAATTCAACGATGACGACAGAATAAAAATTAAACTCTCTGAGCATGAAAGCGGTCAACCAGCGTCAGATGTTTATACGCTCCGGCGTTGACGAAAAATAGTTAACTATTATAAGATAGTTCGCCCCCGCTGCAAAATGTCCAGTAGCGGATCAAGTGGAGCAAAGAGGGCTACTGCCCAAGACTCTACGCCATAGAATAATTAAATAAAACATAATGATTTATTAAAATGAAGTATAAATACAATAGACGTATGAACCTATTTTAATAAAGAAAAATAGTAATTTAAATTAGATATATCAGTCACAAGATAATACAAAAATGAAAGGATTTTGAACAGGAATGAGCTCACTTCATATAAAACCATTTCTATTGTGTCCACACTCTGATTATTGTTCAATTTAATCTAACTAAGCAACATTTTAAAACTTTTGGAACAATGTTTTGCAACTGTATGATGGTGTCATAAGTATTTTACATGGTGATTTTTGTTTTTATGTATCATGTAAGGTTATTATCCAATTCACTTCTGAAGTTTTTAAACAAAAATTATATTATCAAAACACAAAATCTTATTATTGGGTTTCCAGAATTTTTTTAGGGAAATTTAGACAAAAATTAAAATTCGTTAAAATTTAAAAATTTATTTATATAAAGTATATATAATTATCACCATTAGTGATTATCCTTTTCCAACGGCTCGGAAGGTCTAGAATCCTTTTTTTCCAAAAATCGTTGTCTTTCTGTCCTAAGAACAATTTAAGGTCCTTCTTTACGTCTTCTTCTGTAGTATAGAATTTCCCTTGTAGAAAATTTCGGAAGGAACGGAAAAGGTAGTAATCTGAAGGAGTGATGTCTGGTGAATAAGGTGGGTGAGGTAAAACTTTCCATTCAAAGTGCAATAAGTGCTATCAAGTCTTTAAAGGGACATGAGGCCGAGCATTGTGGAATATTACATCTTTCCTATTTGTCAACTCTGGCCGTTTTTCTTCAATTTCCGCTTTCAGTCGATCTAATTGGGAGCAATAAACATTAGTATTGATGGTTTGGTTTCGTGGAAGGACATAAAGAGCATAATCGGACTGTTAATCCAGTAGAAAAAGCATTTTTGCTTACAAAAGGTGGAGCAATTTTGGTTTTCAGGTATGATTGTATGTATTGCTCTTCTAGTAAAAAATCCAAGTTTTCGATCTCACACCGCTTTAGCTTTTTTCCTCCGCCATCTTGAAAAACCGCTAAGAAACATGTAACGTTCATCTCACTGCTTCAGAAGGAATTTGAGTAAACACAAATGGTCACCAAGAAGGCAACGAAAGATGTAGACGTGTTAATTGTGAAAACAGCCATATCGTTATCTTCTGAACTCGATTCTGTTGTTGTTATTTCAGAAGATATTGATTTATTAGTTATAGTGACGCCTTTAGTACCAGCTACCAGACTTGAAAGTGATTTTTCCCTCAACAAAAGTGTTGTCATTTTTAAAAACCCAGGTGCAGAAAAAGAGAAGATCGTAGAAGCCACTGCGACTTTCCTTGTAGCTATTTCAGGAGGTGACTTGAACACTTCTACAGATGAGCTGTGGCATAGTTATTTAGCTAAAGCTGCTGCAAACACAAAATTCGATTTAGCACGCCGACCTCAAACAAGGGATGCAGTTCAATATGATGAAAATCGAACTTATATGCAAGTTCAAATGTGAATGGAGTATGAAAAAGATGTCCTGAACAGAGGCTAAAAGAAATCGGAGAAACCGCCAAACAGCCAAGTATAATTAGCTCAAAAATAGGGATTGGGTTACAAAGGATGGAGCAATTTGTGTTTTCAGGTATGATTGTATGTATTGCTCCCTTAGTAAAAAATCCAAGTTTTCGACCTCACACCGCTTGTGTTTTTTTTCCTCCGCCATCTTGAAAAAACCGCTAAGAGAACGTACTTTTTTCATGTTTCTCTCAGTAACTCTCTTACAGTGCATTTTAGGCCAAACATTATCATAGCCAATTTAAAAGAGCATTAAATTTCCTACAAGATTTATACGTAACATGTTAGGAAATTCGGAACAGTTACTGAGATTCGGGACTGTCAAAATTGTGGAAAATCTCAACAAAAAAAAAATACAAAAAGTTTCCTCTTAATAACTATTTTCCATAGCAGTTTAGTGCGAAATGCCTAATAACCTATCCAGTAGAGTATTTAATTTCGTACAAGTTTCTTGCAAAATATTTCTAATTACTCCCAAGAGACGCCAAAAAATATTGAAATAACAATTTTAGTGAAAGTGGACTGGTAACCAAACATATTCTGTTCAAATTAGTATTCCTATATATCATCTTTAAATCAATATGTATGTAAATTCGGGAGAAATAAAAACTATTTAAATAATAAAAATAAATTTTCAACATATTAAAAATACTTATATTTCAACAAAATAAAATTTGAAAATAGATCTTAAATTTTTATTTAATGATATATTCATAATTTTAAGTTAAAGATTCTTGTTTTTTTTTTCTCCAGATGTGGTTGATAAATACTATACTTTAATACATTTTATGATGCTGTCATTTAGAGCTGTCTTTTCTTTCATAAAACGCCCTTGTCTACTAAATTGGGAAAGAGAAAAAGTAGTGGATGGAGATTACCGAATTCACTGGAATCGGAGCGAAGGACCTATGTACAGCGACCTCGTGGTCAAAATCTGTGCTACTCTTCGAAGTCCTGTTTCCGCATCTGCATTTGTTGCCACAAGTCTTTTTTGCATCGGCATGAAATCATATAATATTCAGCAGTGAAGCATTTATTGGCACTGGAGTTAGAACCCAATATTCTTCTTCCAGCCTCTGTTCAGGACATCTTTTTCATATTCCATCCACGTTTGAACTTCCATATAAGTTCGAGATCCATCATATTGAACTGCATCTCTTGCTTATATGGATCTAAATATTATATTTATAATCAACATTTAATCCGAAACAAACAAAAACACCTTTGTTCGATATTAAGCAAAAAAAAAAGAAGAATTATACAAAAATTGTTTGTAAGCGAACAACGAAGCAATAACGTATGTTAATAAACACTCGATTTACAATGGGAAACGACTACCACTAATAACTGTGAGACTTGAAATTCTGACAATGTCTGAGTTCCAATTGACTTTACAAGAAATGGGAAGGGAGTAAATTTATTCGATTACAGTTTAATGAGCCAGCTATCAAACTTGAAGAATGATGTGTTTAATGAATTATTTTACAAACTTTCTGATTTGATCTTCTTTCTGGTGGTTTTAAGGCTCAAATATTCCTTGTGCATACCTGGTATCTCCTGTCCTGGTGGAAAAGTTCTCCTTGTTCTTCATAATTTCATGAAACTCTTTAACATTGTTTTAACCATGGTTTGTACTTAGTATGTTTGTTGTTGCCTAAAAAGTTGGCCACTTCTTTAAATAAAAACCAAGATCTTTTCTGGTTTGGTTTGATGGAGATTTTTCTTTTGTGCCAGCAAGACACCTTGGCTGACACAGACTATATGGACTGTGTTGGCCAATCTGTTTTTGTTTACCTACTAAGGAGAAGCTAAATAGGCCAACATGCTAGCTAAACTGTTAAAATGATACAACACTAAAGAATAAATTCAAGAACATCAAATCACATGGAATAATAACAGTAAGAATCTCAGAAGCACATATGTGAAATGCAGATTGGCCTTTCTTACACAACACAGTAGATATCTACTACTTTTAAAACTCCACAAATTGTCCAAGAATGTTTTTCACAGTGCAGTATTACAGTAGAGCTTTGAGATTTTCATGTCTCCTTGAGATGGACTGAATATGCAATGCGTATTGAGCTTAATGAATTTCCATCATGTAACAGTACACCTTCGAGGGTAGGTTTTGATAAATTAATAAATAACCTCCACAGACTTGGATTATAAGTGACGTTAAGGAAATTCAATCAACCCTCAATATAACAAAAACAATCTTCTTTAAAGAATTTTATTCATTTCTTCTCCCTGGTCCCATGCCAAGAGAACGAAGTTCATTTTGATGTAGAATCTTCTTTCCGCTTTAATCGTCAAGATTATCGCATCCATTTTCTAAATAGATCTCCTAGAACATCTTCAAAAATGGAAGGTGGAACTGGTATACAGAGATTCACTATGTGTAACTGGTTGTAGAGCCCAAGGAATATACGGATATTGCATATCCTTATTACTTTTTGTGCTGACTTTGAATGATTATCAAACAAAAATCATTATGGTTAACATGATTTTGTGACTCCCAACAAACCATTGGGATTGCAAAAAACATTGATTTTTTATCACCACATTCGCAATTTCAGTTCCTCAACTTTTGTGGCTCTCTCCAAATCATTAGGATTGCAAGACATCGATTTTTGTGGCTAACTAATCCCTCTAACCAAGATAAAAATTTTCCTACCTTCCAATAAAAGTTTTCTTTGTGGAATTTAAATTTAAATAAAAAATGAGTTCGCTAGATTTGAAAAAAAAAAAACATACAAGATTAAAGGAACATAGAAAATCATGTTGCTTAGTGTTATTATTGTAGTTTATTCATTTTTTTATTTATTAAATTTAATTATTTTTGTTAACTTATTTATTATTACACATTATTGTAATAACTATTTTAATTATAATTGCTATATCAATGAAAGGATATCATCAAGTAAATTATTATTTTTTTTTTTTTTGTGCTCGTTTAAATAAAGAGCAATAATTGGCAGGTGTGGTTACTTTGGCCAAACCAAAAAAACAACAAATAGTGTAATCATCAATGTTCAATAAAACAGTTCCCTAGGCTATACACTACATAGGAGTTCAACTGTAGAAAATCTACAAGTTTCACATGTTCAAAGCTGATTTAGAGCTCTTTCAAAAAAATAAAATAAATTAAAAAAATCTTAGCTTAATTCATCAATCAAAATGACTGTTTTATTTTTCAACTTCACTATATTTCCATACACATTATAATCATTAATATTAATTAACTAATAAAAATTAATTTGAGTTAAAAATTTACAATAACTTCATTATAACATCTTAAAATAATAAATATAATACAAATAAACACCTTAAGCTAAAATACAAGTCGACTAATTAAAATTTTCTCTATAACTAATTTAAAAATGTTAAAATTATTTCACATTATCAAACCAATCTCATGTAACATATTTACAATATAGAATAGTAGAGTTTAATTAAAATATAACATAAAAATTGACAATAAATATTTCAACAAAATGTTTTTATACAACATTTATCGCTTCACACGTTTCAGACGATGTAATAAAAAAAAATCAAAAATCCATCAATTGTTAACTGACTGAAATACTTTTAATGGTGGTGAATCAAGCCAAACAGCACTGGATGATCGGATCCTCTTCATTGTCATTTTACCTAAAATAAAATGTAAAAATCAATCAGTATCCAAAGGTCGAAAGTTGAATTATTACGTGATAAAATATAATAGATAACTTCCCATGAGACATTTAGTCAATGCGTCAATTAATTGCTACAGTAAAATAATTTATTTTAATTTTAATTCCCATCTTAAACTAAAATAAATAAAAAACATATTTCCTTCAAATATTTTTTTTTAAAGAATCTTTATTGCTATTGATTGAAACCTAAATAGTTTTTCTTTCCAAATTTTTGCTAAATAATAAGCTTTAAATTAAACAAAAATGCAATTAAAATATCTAAAGGCAATGCTAATGGGGTTAGATCGCAGTGTGACGTCAGATTTAATGTCAGCATAACTACTTTGTATGGTTGCTGGGTACATTCTTTGAGTGATCGAGGATAAAGTGAATTATATTAAGGTTTCTTTTGTTAAGAGTAGTGTGAACCCATTAATTAAAATGACTGAAAGAGGACTTGTTAGAGCGCTGTCAAATAATCTTCTGAGAATAGAATTATTATGATTTTTCTGAGAATTATGATTTTTACTTTCTTCAAATCCAGATTTTATATCTACTAAATTTACAAGAGCAAAAGCTAGAAGATAATTTTGTGATGATTGCTTGACCTTTGATTGCTTCACAAATCTAAGTAGATTTGTTGGATTAATTAGCTCACACTGCTTTGGGCCTGTAAAGGTCCAGACTGAACAGCAGGAATCTCAATCTTGAGAACCTGCTACACAAGCAAATAATGTGGTAAGCTGTTTCATCCTCATTGTGATAGAATCTACACAAGGGTAATCCCGTCAGCTTGAGTTTGAACATGTGATTGTTCAATTTACAGTGTTCTCCATTCTTACTTTAAATTGAAAATAATTATCATGAAATAATTACCAAAAATATCAGTTAAATCTGGACTGGATGAAGGGCAACAGAAAAAGTCCATAACTAAACTCATGGGATAGTGAACCTGTATTTTACTAGGTAACAATCTTTCTTCTCCTGCAAAATAAAATAAAATTAAAAAAAATAATGTATATTTTCAAATATATGATAATATAAATTCAAAACAAAAACAATTTAAAATTAATGGCGGTATCCAGTAATACCATACTTTTTATTTATGTGAAAATGATTTTATTCAGATAATCCTCCTGATAATCTTGAGGTTTACCAGGACATTTTCTTGTGGCTCCAAGCTATAATGGAAAATTGTTGCAACAATGTCTTAACTAACTGATTGTCACTGTGTCAAGATGTACATAAATTAACACAAAACATATTAAAAAGAGGTAGGCACAATTATTTGAATAATGTTCAGCAATGACAAGTGCTTTTAAAATAAAATGTGAGTATTTATTTAGTAATGAAAATAAAAAATAAGAATAATTATGTGATAGAGGAAGGAAGCTTAGACTGAGCTAAAAAATACTGCAACAATTATTAATAAACAAGGCCAATAATAACTAGTGGGAACACAGGCATTACATTACAATATCCTTTAAATGTTTTGAAACACAGTTAAGAAACAAAAATATATTACTTTTAGCCCATGTGGGGATTTCCTTTTTGGAATTTTCTTCTTCCATATCATCTGATTCTTCATCTGCCAATAAATCTCCAGTTATGCTGTAATTATCCTTATCTTTTAAAGGAATCAAATTGGCCTAAAAATTAAAAACAAATGATTAAATCACTCAATTTCAATAATTCATTATGCAGGTGTACTTATGATAAATACAGCTGATTATTTTAAGCCTATATACTCACTAGACAAAGATCCCATAATATTAGAAACCAATTGCATCTTCTAAGAAATGCAATGTCAGGTATTTTATAACTCTAGTCGACATGATTCAGGAAAATAGACTTTACTGAATGCCAATCTCATATTTATCATGATACAAACAATATATAATAATTAAGATATGAATAATTAACAGATAATTAAATATTACCTTAATTTTCTTCTGCATTTCCTTTTGGTATAACAACTTTTGTTTTGAAATTTCTTTAGCCCTGAAAAAAAAAATAAAATAATAATAACTGAGATCAGAAATATGGCTGTCCAAAGTATAGTCTTAATTATAACAGGCCTAGAAATTTTCTTCCTATTTTTATAAACAAGGAAAAGATCAGATGCAACCTATGATTTCTTATCTAGCCAGTTAAAGATTAGACAATTCTTTCAAAAACAAAAATCACAATTAAATATTCTGTTGTAATAACATCACACACAATTACCTTTGATCTTCTTGTCTCATTTTCATAATTCTTTCATTCTCCTCCAACTGCTTTTGCCTCAGCTCCTCATGCTGTCGTTGTTCCTCCTCCTATCATGGAAATGAATTATTAAAAAAATTATTTTCTAAAATATTAATCATAAGGATTTCTCTAAAAAAATTACATGTTATCTATTTATAAATATAAGTCAAACTTGGATAATTTTATATTGAAGGGACCATGTAAACAGTTTCAGTTTTTCAATAATAATATAAGCAATAAATTAAATTTTTTAAAACTTATTTGAGTGGCCTCTCTCAGTGAGGATAGTAATATTATTTTACAATACCATTTCTTTCAATTTTGCAGCCCTAGCAGCTTCTTCCCTAAGTCTTCTGTTTTCTACTTCTGCTGCCTTTGTCTGGTTAGCCATTTTCTTTTTATAAGCCTCTTCCATCTTTTTGCGCTCTATTTCTGCTTTAGTCATTTTCTCCCTTTCTTCGCGTTCTCTTTCTAGCTTTAAAATACATTCAGTTTTTTCTTTTTCAGCAGCTTCACGCATTGCTGCTGCTTTTAGCATTTTTTCTTCATGTTTTCTGAAACAAGCACAAATTTTTTGATTTTACTGGATCACTGAAATTAAAAATAAAATTAATTTAATGACAAAAAATGTCAACATTACAATCAATTTCAAGTTAACATTTATGGCATAGTGAGGCATGGTAAAGATATGCAACTAAAATGCTGGTACTTGTAGAGATCTAATCCAAATAACTTCCCTTTTCAACTATCCATGAACCATTGCATACCAGCGGGTAAACTATGTAATACAACTTTATGTGCATACATTTGCTTCAAATTGAACCAAAAGAAAAAAAAAAATTTATTTTAGGAAAATATTTTTTTTTTCAACTATGTAAAGTTATCTATACAATTTCTTAGTTCGTTAAATTGTAAATATTCACTATACATTAATTCTGTGGTATAGATCTCTTTTCCGGATCTCAAAAACGATGGATTTTGACTCCCAATTATGATTCTTAAATTCTCACTAAAATTTTAATAAAAGTGATTGAAAAATAAAAATGTTGATGGTTTCAAATCTCCTACAGAAGTCTATGGATTGAGACGAGACTAGTCGGGTTTTAAACATTTCGACATAGATATTAAAATTCTGTTCCTAGGAAACATAATGATTCCTGCATTTTAAAGCCCTAAAATTCAATGTTTTTGAGATAACACATGAGGTAAAGGGCCGCCTGCCGCCTATGTCAACCTGTGTATGTACCAATGAGATAACTTCACACTCCTGGAAGTTGACTTCACAAACTTTTTAATAAGCATGAAATTATTTTATGAAAACATTATTTTGTAAATAATACGGAAGGGTAAAGGAAAAAAGTTTGCAAACGTGAAACTTTATTGCTGTTTTGATCCTGCTCCTTGAAGAGGATGGGAAATAAAATAAATATGAGCAACATCCATACTACCGACCTGTTCAAGGTTATTTTTCTGATTATTACATTAATTACAATAACCATAGAGCTACAAACAATAAATTAATGTTAAACGTGAAAAATATCAATTCCTTTCTCATCGGTTCCAAACCCTTCCCCTAAATCTTTATTGGTTTTATCTAAGCTAATTAACTGCTCTATTTACCTAGACTATTCTCTTCCAAACATCAGAATCTTTTAATCAAAACCTGTCTAAAGGTAAATATCTGTCCTGGAGTAATCATAATTCTCTGAACACTAGAAAATCCATCTGCATTCTTAGGCAATTTCAAAGATTTTATGATTCTTAGTATCTGAACATCAACTAGCTCCTTGTTACCTGTCTTACAATCCTCTAGTTTGAAAACAGATTCTTAGTATAGAGACTGTTTGATGAGCTTAAAGAGATAAGCATTAATGCATTGTTTCATGAGATTTATTATAGGAGCTACCAATTGGTCTCATATCCGAAGCTTAATATCATGTTAAGATAGTTTTATTCTACTCTCTGAAAGCAGGGCTCCTAGGTCTATTTCTTTTTTAATACAAAAAAAAAAAAAAGGTATGTTCTAGATTTACATAGTAGCATTCCTCTAATCACGAATCTTTACACACTTCGAGAACTTTTTATTCTACATCCGTTGTTTGTTAGTTTCCTTCAAACACCACTTATTGCCTCATCAGCATAATTCTCAATCTCTCAAAATATCTCCTGATATATGTAAATATTTAGTTATTGTTATGATTTAAAGTTATTCTGTCAGCTAGACTATATATACAGTTTTACATTAATTTGTGCTATACTTTATAGGATAAAGATTACTTTCCATTTATTGGGAGAAAAAAAAAGTATTCTTACTTCTTCAACTCTTCTTGCTTTATTTTAAGCATTTCTTGCTTTTTACGCAACACCTCCTCCTCTTTCAGCCTTTTAAGTCGGGCTTCTTCTTCTTTTTTTCGCTTTTCAACATCATCCATTACAGACTTATTTCTTGTTGCCTGAAAATGAAATTTCAATTAATACAATAGTATTATAATACAGTAGCATTACAAGTATGCAAGTAAAGAAACAAAGGATTAAAGATAGATGTGTGCATATATATAAAATCCATAGTATGTATCCTATATATGTCCATCCATTAGTCAATATTACTAATAAACAATTTCAATGATTTCATAAAGCTATAAAGAAAAAAAAAATTACACTAGATATGATAGGTACAGGCTTCTTGTTAGGTGTAATATAACCATTCCTAACTTGTAGAGGAGTTGTCTTTGCTATCCTTCTTCCCATGATGGGCGTTATTTTTTCTTTCTTTTCAAGCATCTTCATAATACCAACATTTTGATTCTAAAAGAAATAAAAAAAGAAAAGAATTTAAAATACAATAATTATCTCAGTCATAAATGTGTAATTCATTCAGGAACCTACTTCTTTCTCTTGCTCCTTTGTTATTGGGACTGGAGATAAAAGTACCTAAAATCAATTGAATAATTTCAGTAATGCTCATAAGAATGGAACTGAGCCTTGACATTCAAATAAGCAAGTTAGAATTAGGCATCTTTTTGTTGCATCACCTAGCATAACAAAATAATGCAAATTCTATACTAATAAAAACTTGTTTTAAATCTGGCATACCAATTTTAGTTAAGAAACTATTGATAAACTCCCTAATTTAGACAGCTGGCTATATTGACTTCAAATTTAACATTCATATTAATTGTTTATTTTTTAATTAAACATAATAATAACTATAATGTGAATTATTAATGAATTAATAAATAAGGAGGAAGGAAAGAAGTTCTGTGAATAACTGGTTTTCTAGTTCTGATCTTTTCAAAAGAATAGTTTAAAGTCTTAATTATTTTCAGTTTGGAAGGCATTTCATTTGAAATAATTTGTTGACACAACGTATGAATCTGAATGAAAATATTGTAATTATATGAACTAGAAAGAGCTATGAAAACTTTATAACTAATATTAATTTCTAAAAAATCAGAGCTATCAGATTTTCCAAAAATACCAAACAAAAATTATATAACTAAGTGATGATACAGCTATTATGAAGAGGATAGTCACAGTATCAGACAAAACTAAAAGTTATACTAATTAGGGATTGATAACTTAGATTTATTGATAAATTAGGATTTATCAATCCCTAATTAGATTGATCCTTTTGTATCATCATGAGGATGTCAACTAACTAAAAGTTATACACTGGGGCTTATTAAAATACCTGTTTTAAATTCTATTCAAATTATTTTCACTTGGTTCATCAAAGGTAATTTCTTTAAATGTGAGGCTTGATTATACTAAACATGTGAATAAGTATAAAAATTAAACTAAACAAACAATCAAGTAATTCTGTCAACATCATTAATAAATAATTTTATTTAACTATAATTAAATTCACACCTGTCAACAGATATAGTCCAGTCAATTGGTAGTTTATTTTGCAAAAAATCCAATAGTCAATTTTAATGTTGTTCCCTATGCTTATGGGGAGCTGCATATGAATCTGGAATTATATAACAAAATTTTCTTATGCGTTTTGAGATATTCTAAAAAAAAAGAGCAAAACATTTGCACTTTTCTCTAATGGTTTTTCGCTTATAATTTCAAAAGTATGTGCAATAGAAAAAAATGTGTTTTTGCCCCCTTTATTTATTTATAATTTTTTTTATACAGTAGACTAAATTTGGCACAAGTTTAGCTTAACGGCAGTTTTGTATGTCCAGTGTTTCCCGAGATACAGTAGTTCAAAAATTGGTCATATTTTCCAAAAATTAAATTTTTAAGTATTGGGTAAACTTTGAAGAGAATTGAGAGAAAATACTGATATTATGAAAAAAATTGTTAGGAGGAAAATTGTTGCAAATCTATTTAACTTTAATTAAGCCCAAAACGACGCCTATTTACTCAACAGAAGGAAAAATATTGTTGTCTAAATTTTCGATCATCAAAAATCCACGGCATTTTCTCATTTCTTAATTGTTTGCAAATGACGAATCAAAGATTAGGTTCACAGACGCCATTCTATACTTAACTAAAGCTAAATATATTTGCAACAACTTAACTCTTAACAATTTTCTTTGTAGGATCAATATTTTCCCTCAAAAGTTTATCCAATACTTAGAATACCAATTTTTGAAATGCTGTATCTCGGGAAATATTGAACCTACAGAGGTGCTAAAATTTAGTTTACTTTAGACAAGATAAGAATAAGATTTTTTTGGATACCACACTGAAATTATAAGCTAAAAACCCTTCTGTTGACGGTCAACTGTCGTCAACTCTTCTCAGAAAGGAAACTTCCTCGACCATCCTTAGCCTCTTAACAGTTCAAGCACTGCTGTCAAAATAATTTAAATTACATAGTTTTAAAGTTTGTATATTCTCATTAAAAAATCTAATAAAACCTTCCTGAAAAATCAATTAAAGTTATCTTAATACTTCATTTTGAATTGATATTATGAACATGAATATTTTTCCAAAAATTAATAGAAACTCAATTTTTTTTAAAGAGAGTCTAAAATTAACAAAAAAACTGTGGTCTAAAATTAACAAGAAAACTTTTTCTACTCCCGAATACCTTAACTCCTTATTATAATATAATTGAATCACTCAGTCACTAGCTTATAGTTAGGCAAACCCCCTTTAGCATGAAGCAATTCAATTATATATTACATTTAGAATAGACCTAGGAAACTATGCAAAATGAAGGTCTACATTTTTAGATAAGTTTTCAAGTCAAGATTTAGTTCAAATGATGGCAAAATCCAATCTCCTAATTATTTAGTATTTTGCAAATGAACCATTGGGCCCACAGGCATCATTCTGTGCTTGAATTGGTAATGGAAAAGAATAAGGTTAGCCATGAACAAGAAACTTTTTAAAAATTATTATGTAAATACTGAAATATACTTACTTATTCATTTCCTAGTTCGTAGCTAAAAGAACTTAAAATCTACAAATATATTCTTTGGTTTATTTATATCTAATGTAAAAACTTATATATATGTAAAATTTACATCCTCTCATCAATGAGTTTCAAAAATTAGTTAAAATAACTTCACCTAAAATAACCTATTTATAATGTTAGGTGATGACATTTATAAATGTAAAAACTAAAATCATTATTGTCAATAATCTTAATTCTATTTTGATAGACTGGTCCTCTAAATGGTTTAGGTACTGTACATATATCAAGAATGAAACAAAAATAAAAATGGAATATGGACTCCATTGATATATAGCATTTTCATGTCAATTGTCACCTTTTCCATTTTAATTGTAACTTTTTCGATTTCAAATGTAACCTTTTCCATTTCAATTGTAACCCTTTCCAAATCAATTGTCACCTTTTCCAATTCAATTGTAACCTTTTCCATTTCAAATGTAACTTTTTCCATTTCAATCGTAACCCAACCGGACATGAATTAATTAAATATTATTTATTTTATTATTGAAAAATAATTATTTTAATTACATTAATTTGAAATAATTTCGGCATAATCTTTCGACATTTTTTCGTATATTAGATAATTTATATTAAGTGCTAATTTCAAGTAGATAGTTTAAATTTTTTAAATAAAATTGTTTATTTATTTTTAAATATTTATTATTTTTTATTTATTTAGTGGGGGGACAGTGGGTTTCATCGATTTGGTGATCGTTCATTAGGTTTTCGAAGTTGTTAATGTCAAATTTACTTCCGAAATTTTTTTCAGCCAGGAATATTCCTACTTAATTATTAGTTTTCAAAATTCTTTGGTATAGGTATCGTTTATTAGGTTTTAAAGGGCGCTATTTCCGAATTCACTATCAGATTTCCGATCGCGCATGCGCATTTCGTTTTTCCATTGCTATTGAAGATTTCTATGATAAAGGGATCGGTTATTAGGTTTTTGAGGGTTCTGATTCCATTTTTTGAGTAGAATTTTGGATCACACATATGCGTTTTGCATTTCCGTTACTGTTGGAGTTTTCTATGATATAGGAATCGTTCATAAGGTTTCAGAAGATTCTGATTCCGTTATTTGAATTAAATTATTTATCAAGCATGCTCATTTCGAATTACTATTAATGTTGACATCTCTTTGGTACAGGTATCGTTTATAAAGTTATCAATCATCATATTTTCCAATTTACCATAGGATTTTTGACCCCATCTGCGCATTTCGATTTACTGTTTTTATTGAACTTTTCTTTGTTACACAAATCGTTAATTAGGTTTTCGCGGGTTCTGATTCCTTTTTTCAAATTTTATTTTTTATCGGGCATGTGCATTTCAAAACCTACTAAACAATACGATGAATATGATGAACAATATGATGATTGATAACTTCATAAACGATACCTGTACCAAAGAGATGTCAACATTAATAGTAATTCGAAATGAGCATGCTTGATAAATAATTCAATTCAAATAACGGAATCAGAATCTTCGTAAACCTTATGAACGATCCCTATATCATAGAAAATCCCAACATTAACGGAAATGCAAAACGCGCATGCGCGATCCAAAATCCAACTCAAAAAATGGAATCAGAACCCTCGAAAACCTAATAAACGATTCCTTTATCATACGAATCTTCAATAGCAATGGAAAAACAAAATGCAGAATTAGTGAATTCGGAAATAGCGCCCTTGAAAGCCTAATAAACGTTAACTATACCGAAGAATTTTGAAAACTAATAATTAAGTAGAAATACTCGTGGCCGAACAAAAGTTCGGTAGTAAATTTGGCATTAACAACTTCGAAAACCTAATGAACAATCACCAAATCGATGAAATCCACCCCCTCCCCTCTCCCACTAAATAAATAAAAAATACTAAATATATAAAAATGAATAAACAATTTTATTTAAAAAAATTTAAACTACCTACTTGAAATTAGTACTTAATATAAATTATCTGATAAACGAAAAAAATGTCGAAAGAATATGCCGAAATTATTTCAAAAGTCATTAATGTAATTAAAATAATTATTTTCAATAATAAAATAAATAATATTGAATTAATTCATGTCCGGTTGGGTTACAATTGAAATGGAAAAGGTGACAATTGATTTGGAAAGGGTTACAATTGAAATGGAAAAGGTTACATTTGAAATGGAAAAAGTTACAATTGAAATGGAAAAGGTGACAATTGATTTGGAACAGGTATAATAATTTAGTTTGAAGTGTGTTAAAAGAACATAACGTACCATTGCTTGTTTTTCATTTATCATCTTTACAATATCTTTCACTTTTTTCTTTCCTATTTCACCATCAGAGCAGGAGTTGAATTCACTTTTTGCATCAGATTCCTCACTAGACCTTCAACACAATAGATATATATAATTATTCATGACAACTTATCCCTCCTTACAACTTTAGACAACAATACACTTTGTTATAAATTAATTGATTACAGTGGAACCTTGATTATCCTAGAGTAATTACAGAAAGAAAGGTGCACGGATAACCAAATTTTTTATTACATATTTAGTAATGGTTGATAAGGATGGAAGAAAAATCATAATGTACAACAATAACAAATTTATGAAAGAATGAGATGGTCCGGGAGGCGGTCAAAAATTTTTTCATTCCTTCATAAAGTTCTACGGTCAACTATTGATTATTCGATAACAAATTTATATTTATCAGAAAAAAACATGTGTACATATCTAAAAAATTTGTTTGTATTTACACACATACGTACATGTAACAACAATTGTTCAGATAATAAAATCTTATTTTTCACTAGAACAAAAATAATCCGATATTTTAGTTTATTTCTGACCCCTTGTCTCATTTGTCATAATTATATTTTTTTAATCATCAATATTCTCTTGTTCAAAATAATTTAGTAGAGCTCAGCCAATATTGAAGTTTTCAATGTTTTACAGAAAAAATGAGAATGAATTGATTCCGACGAAGAAATCAATTCCACACTATTCTATTTTTTACTTTCCCTTACCTATATACGAAGTATATAAAAGAGGAAGTACTGCGATCGTGAAAATTTTCGAATTTGAGTTTTAAACGGAAATACACTTTTTAAGGTCCACTGAGTCCAAATGACCAAGCCTCGCAAAATGGTCTGTGTGTATGTGAACAGCCTAGCTCAAAAACGTAAAGTCGTACGATATTCAAATTATGTATTTAAGGTAGGTATATAGCTGTGATGTTACAGCAACTTTTTCGTTGAAATCGACTAACCGAAAGTGCCACTTTATATAATAGATTTTACACTTTTTTTAAAATTTTCTCGAAAACGGCTCTAACGATTTTGATAAAACTTGCCTAAATTATTCTTCATAAAGATCTTTAACTTTTCATTTATGTAGTAAATCACCGAGGAATTGCAGGGAAAAAAGTTATGATGAAAAGAATATTTTATTTGCGCATAGCTTAAAAAGTATGCATTTTACGGTAAAATATGTATGGTATTGTATAAAAGATAATTAAATTATCTAAAAAACAATAAAATAATCATCAAAATCGGACCAGTATTAGCAAAGATACAGCGCATCGGACTAACCAGAATTAGCTATTATATCATGGATTTTACAATTTTCTCGTAAACGGCTCCAATGATTTTGGTGAAACTTGCCTAATGTCTTCACCTTAAAGACCTTTATTTAACTTTTCATTTATGTAGCATATCAATGAAAAAGTGCAGGGAAAAAAGTTGTGATGAAAAGAATATTTTATTTGCGCTTAACTTAAAAAGCATGCAATTTATAGTAAATTATGTACAGAATTGTATGAAAGGTTATTAATTAAATTATCTAAAAAAAAAAAAATATCAAAATCGGACCAGTATTAGCAAAGGTACAGTGTATTTTATGAGGAGCACAAGATCCTAGATTGATAACCGAGCGCATCCAAAAGGAGATGGATACGACTGAATCTCCTCCCACCAATCCACCAATCTGTTGTAAACAATACGCTGTGTAATAAAGTAATTTAACAATACAAAAACGGAAATTAACTTAACAATTTCTACTTTCACATTATTTAATGGAAAGAAACGTTTCCATGGAAACTAAATCAGAAACTTTTAAAATATAATTGCAACTTGACAAAGTTGAAATATATAGGTAGTGTACAGAACCGTTGTACTAAAATTGTTTAAAAAACTGTTTTATTTTACTTAAGTGGGAGAAGAAGTGAATGCTGCTGAGTTTATTAGAAGCAGTGTTTATGTGAACTCTTTAAAATTATATTAAAAAGATAATTATAATAGAACGGTAAGGGAAAGTTGTGATGTGTGCACCGCACCAATTTTTTTTATCAAATACCAGAAAGTTCACTAATTCCATATTCTATGGCGATTTTTCAAACACTTTCACCTATATCCATGTTATTTATTGTCGCTTCAGACCAGAAGTAACTTAACTCCAAAAATTAAATTTAAGAGAAGAGGTTTTTTTTTTTTTTATATTTTGTTTAATCGTTCCATGATATGAATGTATAAACCAAAATTTTTACTTTCTAGCTGGTAGGTTTCTATTATAACTTGATATAGGATAGTTCTGCATACTGAATCATCATTAATCTCCACTTAGCTAGACTTAAGGTCATCCTTTTTAAAACAGGGCTATTTTAACTCCATTTCAAACTATAATTAAGCTTTTCTATTTAATATAGAATACATTTTCGTTTTGCTGTAATCTTTGAAGTATTATGAACAGAGATAGGCTACTTGTGTATCAATTAAATTTGGAGAAAGGATAGTTCTGCTCTGAAGCGGAACTAATGCTTCCAATATTAGTTGGCTCAGCCATATACAGGATGGAGTCGGGAGGAACGGGCCAAACTCCAGGAATGGGTTGCACACAGAAAAATAATTTAAAAAATTCATATGGTCTGATCCGATTTTCATTTGTTTAAATTTGATTGGCTAATTACAAATAAACAATATTTCTTACATAAATTAGCATTTCGGTTATTGAAATCTGATTTTAATAAATGTTCGAAAATACCACCATTAATTTCTAAACATTTTCGGGTTTGTCTCCGTAGAATGATAGTTGTCCCCCTGATTGTTTCATTTTTTCCTTTAATGACGTCTGCAGCATTTTTAATACATTGAATTAGTGCATCCCACTTTTACTTTGTATACTTCATCTTTGAACCAGACCCATAAACAGTAGTCCAGTACTGTGAGGTCTGGAGATCTTGGAGGCCAACTAATTGGACCACTGTGACCAATCTAACGATCTGGAAACCTTTCATCCAAATGTTGCCTCACCTGACAAAGCAAAATGAGCGGGAGCTCCATCATGCTGAAAGTGCATTTGTATTGTGATATTTAGAGGAACATCCTCTAATAGTCCTTGTAATTTAAATCGCTAAAAATCTAAGTAATGGTCTCCTGTGAGGAGATCCTCTAAAATAGAAGGGCCAATTAAATAACCGTCGACAATACAACTCCACACATTTACCGATAACTAATCTTGAAAATTGCTATCGACTTTTGCATGGTGATTTTCGTTGGCCCACACATGGAAATTGTGAATGTTATTAATTCTGTCATGGGTAAATGTTGCTTCATCCGTGAATAATATGAGCAATACAACATGAGGAATGTCATTTATCCACTGACAGAATTTCATACGTTTAGGAAAATCTTTTGGTTGAAGGTGTTGCACTCTAAGTACATGATATGGATACAAGCCTTGCTTGTAGAGGGTGTTTATTACTCTTGTTCTTGTAATGTCCAATTGAGCAGCTATTCTTCGTGAGCTGATCGTTTGATCTTCTACTAGATCAAGAATATTTTCTACTTCTTCTAAGCCTTGGTGAGTAGCTCGTTCAGATGTTTAGCACTGGGAAGTATTCTGCTCTCGCACAATTTGTTGAAAACTCCGTTAAATATCTTTTTATCAGGATGTCTGTGATGAGGAAACCGTTGCCGATATTCCTTAGCAGCAGTTGCAGCACTCCCATTGCAAAAACCATAAACAAACAACATATTTGCATGTTCTCTATGTAAATAGGTGTTTGGCATTTTGTAAGACTTTGATAATACAAACGATAATAAAAATGAAATCACTGGCACAATTAACATATGTTCTAATCTGATTGTAACTTGTTTACAATATGTTGTAAACAAAATCATAATGTTAATGCATGTATGAAATATTGTTTATTGTAATTAGCCAATAAAATATAAACAAATGAAAATTGGATGAGTTTTATAAATATTATTTTCCTGTGTGCAACCCACTCCAGGAGTTTGGCCTGTTCCTCCTGCCTCACCCTGTTTGTATGTATGTGTATATATTTATATATATATAAATATATATATATATATATATATATATATATATATATATATATATATATATATATATATATATATATATATATATATATATACATACAATTTTATTTTTACAACTTAAGTCCATACCGATGACTTGGTTAGTCTCTTAATATATATATCCACCAAGATGGCCGGCGAAGTACTCGATTTAAATTTTGCTATCAACACATTGAAGGATGTTTTGGATTACAGTCTCTTAAGAGAAGATCTGCGACCGAAGGTCCGTAAATCTATAGAACTGTTGGAGAATTATGTAAGTAATATTTGTAATCGGCCTGTTAATTTAGAGAGTGGAGAGCTAGTTAAAAATGATAATCTAACTTTGTACAATAACATTACATATTCCACTGTAACAAAGAAGGCAGTTCAAAATAAACCTGTTTTTAAAGCAATTATCAAGACTAAACAGGAATTACAACCGAAAGAAATTAGTACAGAGTTTAAAGCTTTAGTGAATCTGCAAGAATTACATATTCCTTTCCAGAGGGTTAATGAGACTAAAAATGGTATATTAATAGTTCAACTTGACAGATAAAAAGACCTAAACAAAATTGAAGAAAACATAAAAAATTCTAACAAAATATACCATAAATTAACAAAAAGGAATCCTCGAGTTATTGTTAAAAATATTGAGGAGGACATAACCTTGGGAAATATTACTGATTACATCGTTGCTCAAAATGATATTATTCCACTGCAACAAGATAAAATAAGACTTGAAGTTATACTAACTACAAGAAGAAACAACACCCGACACGCAGTGTTAGAAGTAGATGCAGCAACACGGGAATTACTACTGTACAATAGGATTAGCTTGGGCCATCAAAAGGTTGTGATTCAAGATTATTTTTGAATAAGAAGATGCGCCAAGTGCTTAAAGTTCCATCACAGCAGTAAGGATTGCAGAGGAAAAGTAGCATGCTCAAGATGTGGAGGGGAACATTTGGCGAATGATTGTACTTCTGAAGAAGTTAAATGCATCACCTGCGAAAACTTCAACAAGTTCAAGAAAAGCCATAAGCAACGTCCAATAAACCACTCTGTATTTGACCGAAACTGCTCATCGTACTTGACAGAAATTTGCATCTAACACTGACTACTGATCTGACTTTAGTAAATACAATAGTGACTCGACATAACCTTGTAAAAAATTGGACGATTTCAAGAGAAACCAATTTTTCGGACCATAACATGTTAACTTACCAGTTACAGTTGCAAGGAAATGACAGGACAGCAGAAAAAATTAAAGGCTTCTTATATTTGACCGAAAATGGTGACGGGGCAAAATTTTTGACTAACTTACGACATCAATTGGTTAAACAATTTTTACCTCAGCATCTTAATAGCAATATGGAACTGACGGATACTGAGATAGAAGACCTGATTCTTCATGAGTTTTCTCATACCTCCACTGACAGTATAGTTAGCAAGATAACAAAATCTTGTAATATTACATTTAAAAGATCAGGTAACTTCAAAAATCGAAAGGAACACAGATCAGTTCCTTCGTGGAACCCTGAACTAACTGACTTACGCAAACAGACAAACCACCTTAGAAGAACTTACCAACGGACAAAAATAGACATTGAACAGGAATGCAGGAATATCAACTTTTACTTAAAACAATCTAAATTAAAGTCCTGGAAGGAATATTCTAATTCATCTAACGCGTGGCAGTGGCCTTATAAGTTTGCCACCAATAAAATCACATAGCTTACTTCGAATTTTTGAAACAAAGCATACTTTGTTCGAACTGAAGTAGGATATACAGCTGACACCAAAGAAACATTCTCATATCTTAAGTGCGATAATTAAAGAAGATAATTTAGACACTGACAGTGACGAACATAGACGAATGAGAGAAGACATACCCTACCTGTTACTGTCGATGACGTAGACATTCGTGATTAGGAATTATTGCAAATCATTAGTAAATTAAATGACAAGAAAGCTCCTGGAATAGACAAAGTAGACTCCCGTATGATTAAAAAAATGGCTGACACTTTTCCAAAATTGTTATCTGGACTGTATAAAATCTTATTTGTAAGAAAGCTGAAAGCTGAAGAAAGAAATAGCTGGAAAGTGGGTAAATTAACTTTGATTCCTAAGTCTAATTCATATTCACTTAGACCTTTGAGTATGCTCTCTGTAATGAGCAGGATTTTTGAAAAAATACTAAAAAACAGGTTAATGCATCATCTTAATACTAATAATATACTTGACCGACACCAGGACAAATTCAGACCCCAATCAGGAACTGACGACACTCTCAGTGAACTGGCCGATCATATCACTAGCGCACTCCGGCAGAACAATAATTTATTAGTTGTATCATTGGATATTGCTGGTGCTTTTGACAACACCTGGTGGCCTGCTATCTTGACTAATCTAAAAAACTATAACTGTCCTAAAAACTTATACCAAATCATTCAAAATTATTTTATTGCTAGAAAACTTGTCATTCAGACAAATTTTTATTATACTGATAAGAAACTGACTTTGGGAACTCCTCAAGGGTCAGGCATTATCACCCTTACTATGGAACATTTTAATAAATACAGTTTTTGAGACGGACTTACAGAAAAATACTACATTATTAGCATACTCTGATGATTTGTTATTACTTATAAAATGACGAGATTTTGGTGAATTACAGACAATAGCAAACCTGACGCTATCAAGGCTTAGACATTGAACTCGACGCAACAAACTTAAATTTAATTTGGAGAAGACTAAATACATAATTTTTACCAAAAAACATAGAGTACCGGAACTAGATATACGACTCAATTCAGTAAGACTAACTCAATGTGACACATTACATTATTAGCCCTACTCTTTGACAGAAAACTAAATTGGACAATCTTTATAACGACACATTACGAATTATAAATGGACTGTCAATAGCTGTTAGAGCAACATGGGGCCTCAGATCGGAAGTATTGAAAGTGATTTATATATGATATGCGCTTTATAATGATAGGCGCTGTACTTCCTAAGATGCTCTATGCTGTACATGTTTGGCATCCATCTGTACAACGTATGAAAAATTTGTTGAAGTTGCAGAGGCTTCAAAGGCTAATTTCAATTAAAATATGTAAGGGCTTTCGTACCCTATCATATGAGGCCGCAGTTCTATTGACAGGGCTTTTGCCAATCCAACTAAAAATTGACGAACGTACTACCTTATTTAACATTAGGAAAGGAAAGACAGGTTATAAAGACATGACACTAGACAAAATGGACAGAATCACTGACTGCATGTTTTGGCTACACCCAGCAGCAAATTTATGGACTAGATCACAATGTGCTACTCAGGTCACCAAAAACACTGATGTTTACACAGACGGTAGTTAGGACAGCGGGAATATTGGATGTGCATGGTTATTCCAAGCACCAGATGGAAGCAATGTGGAACAAAAATACAAATTGGAATCCTATTGCTCGAATAACCAGGCAGAAAAATTTGCTGTACTAAAAGTGACTGAATACATCAGTAACGACCCGCTACAAACGAACACACACATCACTATACATACAGACAACAAAATTTTACTGGACTCTGTAAATAATTCCGACATTCATGACCATTTGACTGACCAAATTAGACAACATTTAATAGAGCTTCAAAACATAGGGAAATCAGTGACTCTTAACTGAGTAAAGGCAAATTCAGGGGTTGAGGGTAATGAACGGGCCGATTACTTTGCTAAAGAAGCGGCAAAAAGTGATTATTGCCCTCATACCATCAAGTATCGCTTTTATACATAAAGAGGGATCTACAATTTGATTTGGTTAAAAGATAGGATCAAATATGGGTCAACTCAACCAAATCACCTAGCTTACACAGATTTATACCCCATATTACATCCCACAATTACAGAACTATACGCAGTAATGATTACAAACTAACGCAACTACTGACAGAACATGGAAACACAAAACAATATCTCAAATGGTTCAACATTATATAAACAGACTTATGCGAAGAAGACGGACAAATCCAAAACTTTAGACATATACTTTATGATTGTAAATTATTTGACAAGCAACGTTTTCATTTGATTAAAAGTATAATTCTCAGAAATGGACAATGGCCTGAAACAGAACAAAATTTGCTTTCTAAATTCAAGACAGACTTGCTTAAATTTATTAAAAATATAGACTTCGACTCACTGACCATAGGTAATTTCTTGTTGGCTTTACTTAATTTTTATTTATTTTTTTGTTTGTTTGATTTAGTTTTGTTTTTATTTTGTTTTTGTTATATATTTTCTGTTTTATTACTTATTTATTTTCAATTGAACACTTGAATTGTATTAAACCACTGAATATATAAATTTGATTATTCGTACCATTCATGTAGTATGCCTCTAAGGCATGGAGCATGTATAAAATAATAAACGGTCCTTATGTGGGGTTACCATGTAAGGAAAAGATGTAAAAAAAAATTATATATATATATATATATATATATATATATATATATATATATATATATATACACATATACATATACATATACGTATACATATACATATATATATATATATATATATATATATATATATATATATATATATATATATATATATATATATATATATGAGCTATTCTACACAAAACAACGTTTTGACCAAATTTCCTGTATTTGCCTCCACTGACCTAAAAAATTACGGTATCTTCACCATTTTTTTCTAAACATTGAATTGAGAATAATATCCTTTGTTACTGGAAATAATTTTTTAGTGTCATCTCACACCGGTTATACTTGAAATTTGATATAATAGCATCAAAATGTAAAGACCGTCAAGCGTATTCGAGAGGGTGAGTGGTCTCTCGAACATGATATTGTTTGCATTTCAGCATGTTTACACTGGAAGTCTTCTTCAAACCGAAGTATGTAGTCCTAAGCTGCAAAATTGAAGAAAGTCCCATGTATCCAGTGGTTTGAATTATGAAATGGTTGGTGAAAGTTCAGTTTTCAAAATTAGATGCGACCATCACACCATCTTTTTTAGTACTTTGAACTACCAGCAGATTGCTTTGGTGACGAATTTGAGAAAATTTCCATTTCGGCGTCAGTCAGCCATTATGTGGGCGTAAGGAAAGATGCTTCCCATCAGTCCCAAGTGTTATTTTCATTTCTCCAGAACCAATTTTCATCAAGTAGGTCCATAATGATTTTTAGATACTTTACGTAAAGACTGTCACATGTGTTATACTTTGTTACACTGTTCCAGGCAATGTTTCCAAGTTACAAAAATTTTACTTGTGGGGCTCATGCAACAATTAAGACCTCAACCAATGGTGGAGGGTGATTTAGCTTCTCTTGGCAGCCATATTGAAGTAATTTTGTAAAGACTGTCACGTTCAAAGATTTTTTTCTGTGTTTACTCCTGCGTGACGGTCTTGAACGTCGTGGTGCATGAACTAAAAACGCGTTCCACAGCTCTCAAAAACTTTCCAAAGGAAACGTAGACAGCCCTAAATGTTTTGAAACTCACATTAGGATAGAGCCCAGATAGCTAGGGAGTCAGATGAAAATTTGCCTCCTGACGCTACCGATCCTTCTTCTTTCATGAAGAATATGAAGAGAGGGCGGTGTGAGATTAAGATAATACGTAGAACATCCCGTGCTAGTTTAGATAGTTCCGAAAACTTTTTGAATCTTGAGAAGAAATCTTCGAAGGAAAATACCACAAACAGCACTAATACCAAATTACTCTTCTGGATCTAATGTCTCACCAGCTCACCCTCTCGCCAAAGAAGAGTATCCCAAAGAGAAAACTCATTATATATATATATATATATATATATATATATATATATATATATATATATATATAAGTTATGATAGTAGATAGGACAATATCACAGATAATCCTATGCTAACAATGTAAACAAACTCTAATACTATATATAGAGGATTTAAGAGAGAATAAAGTTAGTCTTGTTCTAGCATTTGAGTGTGTCATTTCGTCTCCCAATTTCCATTTTTTTTATCTGTTTTGTCTGCGAGACCATAAGTTATATATATATATATATATATATATATATATATATATACCAACTAAGTCGTCGGTATGGACTCATCTTGGAAAAATAAAGTTTTTTCAGCAAAATATATTAAATATATATAAAATTAGTATATTCCATTAAATACACTACCAAAAGGTGAATACACATTTTATTATTATAACACAAATAAATTAGTATATCACTAAAACTATTTGTTATTATTATTTTAGATTTTCACACTTTCTTGGCTATTACCAGAAATATTCACCTACCTGGACCAAAGTCAAGGTTTAGGTTCAAATTTTAAACACATTGTGGAGATTATTATTATTATATTACCTCTCTGCAGCATCAATCTTGTCCTTTTTAGGTTTTGCCATTTTTGACCTAGTCATTCTTATATTAGATACTGGAGCTATTTCCTCTTCAGATGGAGAAGTATGATTGCTAAATATTATAGGAAAATTAAATTAAAACATATATATATGTATACCAACTAAGTCGTCGGTATGGACTCATCTTGGAAAAATAAAGTTTTTTCAACAAAATATATTAAATATATATAAAATTAGTATATTCCATTAAATACATTACCAAAAGGAGAATACACATTTTATTATTATAACACAAATAAATTAGTATATCACTAAAACTAATTGTTATTATTATTTTAGATTTTCACACTTTCTTGGCTATTACCAGAAATATTCACCTACCTGGACCAAAGTCAAGGTTTAGGTTCAAATTTTAAACTTTTTTTAAAAACATTCTTATGCTACATTGTGGAGATTATTATTATTATATTACCTCTCTGCAGCATCAATCTTGTCCTTTTTAGGTTTTGCCATTTTTGACCTAGTCATTCTTATATCAGATACTGGAGCTATTTCCTCTTCAGATGGAGAAGTATGATTGCTAAATATTATAGGAAAATTAAATTAAAACATATATATATATATATATATATATATATATATATATATATATATATATATATATATATATAAATATATATATATATATATATATACTATATATATATATATATATATAAATATAAATATATATATATATACTATATATATACAATTAATTCAATCTATGGGTGAAAAGTAAGAGAAAAACAATAAATAAAAATTACCGATCATTTAAATTTGATTTAGGTTGGTCCTTTGGTTTGGCCACTTTAGATCTAGTGATCCTAGGTAGAGGAACAGGGGCTTCATCTGAAGATAATGCTACATTTCTGAGAGGAAAAAAATTTAGATAAATTGAGAATGAAATATGTAGACAATTGTGGATGAATGTTTCCATAACAATTATCCTTAAACTGTTATTTGATTAAAAAAATGTTAAACATAAAGTAAGTTATCTTTCTAAACTTCTGTAATGGCTAAAATGTGCAATCCATAATAAATGAGTCTAGTTACATACAATATACGTAATTTGACATAACATGAATCACTTACTCTACTGGAGAAGAAACAGGCAATTCTTTTTCTTTTACCATTTTAGACCGTGTTGATCGTTCCTTTGCAGGAGAATCTTCATCAGATGAAGGCCTAATAAAATACATATACATAAATTACAAGTAATAATAATTTATTACTATTTGAATACAAATATAAAATATTTTAATGCAGTGAGCAAATAAACTCCCAAAACATTAAAGGATCTAACATAATAATAACACTTTTACCACAATAGTATCAATCAACACCCTGCATGAGCAATAAAAAAATAATCTAATCTTCTTTCTTAAAAATATCTTAGGAAGTTTTTATTGTTAATAAATAATAAGCAAAAAACAATTTTAAATTTCATACTTCTATTAACTTCTATATCCTCCAAACTTTACGTTTCGGAGAAGCCTTCCCTATCTTCAAAACATTTCACTACAAACAGATCTATTATTGTACCTATACATTTATGAACTATATAATTTAATGTAACTATATATTTTAATGTAATAATGTAACTATTACATAATAAATTATTAAATAAATGGACAAAAAAAGATAAATGCAGTAATAGAATATTGAATTATTTTTCAAATTACACAAAATTTCTAATTGAAAATACAGTCAAAAATTGTATTATTAGAGCAATTAAATTAACTGAAAAACAATATATAAAAACCACTAAAACAGAAATATATTATATTTGAATAGAAGGCCAGGGTTTTTTGCGGACTACAGCGCCATCGGAAAGAAGAAGAAGAAAGATATTAAAAATAATAAACTAAAAAAAGCTGTAAATTATTACGCAATGGTTTATAATTATTTATTATTAACTATTAATATCATTGTTTAAAGTCTCTCATAATCATTTCGTAATCGTAATGAATCAAACCTCTCCTAACGGACACCTCTTTCTAACGGACAATTTTGAAATGCACCGGTCTGGAAGTACAGAAATTCATATCACTTTGCAACCGACAGCCCTCCAATGGACGCGGACAACCATAATTTTGTAACCAAGAGATAAAGTCACCTCTCAGAATAGACACTTACAAAATGTTGAAAATTAAGAAAACCATATGTAATATGTAAGATATAAATATGTACATACACTGAAATATGTGAGATGAGGTGCACAAAATGTAAACACTTTGTGGAGGGCAAAGTAACTAGTACTCATCATGTTTCATTAGAACCAAATATGCCTCTGTCAATTTCATTCTTTTAACTTGGAACCTTAAGAATGTCACTACGTAAATTTCTTGCACAATTAAAGAAAGAGTTAGCATATTTCAATTTAAAAAAAAGTTCTCTTTGTAGAAATTAACCAAAAAATTTCAATTGAAAAAGATCCAATTCACAGATATTTTAAAAAATGTTATGAAAATACCTATGTGTTTATACATTTTGTTCACCAAGTTTATTTTCTGTTATTTAAATGTTTATTTAAAAATCCATATTAAATTTTTTAAATATTATATAGAATTATAAGTTTATATAAATAGAACACAAAATTGTATTAATAAATTTCATTCATTTAAATAAATAAACTAGTTTTGATACATGCATGAACGTAATAATTTTTTAGTGAACACTTGTACACCCCTCTGCAACGGACAAATCTGTCGGATCCATGGATGTCCGTTGCAGAGAAGTTTCACTGTACAAAGTGTGGAATTTTTTATTTTATTTTTGCTACCATTTAAAAATAAAATAGCAAATGATAATGTTAAGTTTTGAGGATCATCCTATGGTGATCTGTGACTTTGGTGCCAAATATGGAAAAATGGCCAAGCAATCTCAGAGAAAAGCAAGGGATAGTAGAAATACAGATTTTTTTTTTTTTTTAAATTAGATTTTAGGATTCTACATATCTTGAAAAGGAAAAGTAATAGCAATACTGGTTCCATTTCGATGACTTTTTTTTTGTAGTTTTGTAGAGAATTTAAGTACCTTACAAATGATCATAACGAAAACCATTAGTTAACTTTTTTTTTTAATGCTTTGGTATAATGATTCAAAGCACTATGCACTTTTTCTCTATCATCATAAATGGCGGAGATATGGGCATATGAAGTTCCTAATCGGTTGCACTTTTGAAACTAAATGGCGGATAGTAATGTCGAGTTTCTAGGGCCATCCTGGGGTGACCTATAATTTTGATGCCAAATCTATAAACAATCAGTCCAGTAGTCTTGGAGAAAAGGAGCAGATAGCGAACAGATTGTTTTTCAATTTGATTTTTGGATTCTACATATCTTGAAATGTAAAATCACAAATTTTGAGAGGGGAAGGTTAAAAAATATTTTCTTTAGTCGATTACAAAGTTTCATTAAGGAAAATAATAAAAAAATATACAAATATTTAAACAGTAGAGTGAAATAAAAAAATTCTGTAGCATCAATCATATAGCAATTTATTTTGTTGACTTTTACTTTTAGCAAACAAGAAGTAGAAAATTCATCTATGAATGATAAATTTTTAATAATTATTTCATTACATTTTCTATTATTATTAATTTTTCTGTATGTACATTTCAGTATTCGAACTAAGAACATGGAAGGAGGTCTTATAAAATCTTACAGTTGTCGGATCTGATCCTGATAATTTCCACCTGTTACGGATAGATCCGACCCTGATAATTGTAATAGTAATAATAGTGAAAATCCCTCTTGTTGGTGTTGGATCAGATTCTGGAATTTATCGGACCATGTGAAAACATCTTAAGGCTAAGAAGGTTGGAACACATTGAACAAATGGCAGAATTTTTAAAATGATCAACATTTTAATTATAGGAATATAGAACTTACTCAGAAGAAGAGGGAGGACATATCTTTTCTTTCCCCTTAACAGCTTTTGATTTCGATCGAGTAAACTTCTTCTGAACAGGTGAACCCTCATCAGAAGACCATCTGGAAGTAAAAATAGAAAATGTAATCAAAGCGAATTTAAAATCTACTTAGATATCAGCAACATTATGTATTTTTCAACCTTTGCCAGTTAGCCTTTATTTACAAATATTAATACAGTGCTGAAGCAGGAGAGAGGATATTGGAAGCAAAATATTGATAACAATATTAAATCAGCAAAAGAATATTGATATTTGATATATGAATATCGAATTACTATGAACTGATTTCTATGGCCATTAAAAGTAAAAATGTCTGACAGTGGAATAAAGTTGTAAAAATACAAATTTATACTATTTTTTCTACAGTGAGTGGATAGAAAAATATTAATAAAAAGGTACAATTAACTAAAACAATCAGAAAAAGAGATTTTTCAGAAAGTGAAGGGTGATTGGCTTTGATGAGCATTTTGAATAATATTTTTTTTTTCCGTGATCAGTGAGTGAACTGTGCTGAGCTCATGTTTGCACACGAGGCTACTCATGCTGCTCTAGCCTTGAAGAGGACCTTGGCCCAAACATTGGTTGTAATAATAATAAACTCTCTTTCTCCCCATCCCCACCCACAAAAATGACCTATCAGATCTGATATAGATAGAGGACTCAACCAATAAGATGTTCATTGCAAGGTAAATTCAATAGGGTTACTATACCCTCCTTATTCAGTTCATACCGTTCCTGTTCCATCATCACTAGGTTTACCCATTATGTATTTAATTTACTTACAATTTTTTTTTCGTATAATAGAAAAAAAGTGGAGTTAGGCTGGGACACAGGTGGTGTTTAACATGAAAACGCCAATGTTAGTGGGAATTTGTTTTTTGGAGAGCATGCCGTAATCATTTATGAACACTTAAAAATCCTTCAGATCTCTATGATTTAGTTGACAAAAAAAAGCAGCACCGCTTTACCTAAAATATGGATTTACTCAAAATTACAATGCACCCTTCTTTGTTCATATGCTCTGCGTTGCAGTTCTCAAATTTTTTATTTTTTTTATTGGGATTTAACGTCCTTTCCTATCCTATTAAGGATGGGGCAGGTTATCCTACAGGTTACCAATCTATTCTAACCAGAATGGGAAGGTTGAGATTCATTACATGGGGGTGCCACAAAATAAATATCAACCCGCCCAGGCCAGATTCGAACCAGCACCGTAGCAGTCGCGGCCACCACGGTCTCTTTTGCAGTTCTCACTAAGCAAATCAAATTATTTGATCCTTTGGCTATCAAATAGAGTAATTGAATTTAGGATGTAGACAATACATTCGGAGCTGCAATCCCAAATTGTATCCCCTGATTTGGTTATCATTTGGTTTTTGGATTAACCTACACAATGGCAACAAATTCTTAGACATATTCCTGTCAAAAACAAAACAAGTAATAGAAAAACGAATATGCAGATAGAAAGAAAACCTTACAATTTAATAAAAAAATATTTCATACTTACTGAGATGAAGCAGCATTTGTCGCATGAATAGATGGAATAAGAGGAACAACAAAATCATTTGGACCGGTTTCATTTCTGAGAGCATTCTTCTGTTTATTATCTGCCTGTTCCAAGTTTTCTTTACCCTCATCCTGAACCTCTCCGCTTGACAAAATAATAGTATTTCTGAGTGTAAGATCGATTGTTTTTAATAATTTTGAATTGCTATTTTGATGAACTTTGATAGTCTCATCTTTTTTAACAGTTGAGCTCACTTGATTAGATGATGACAGTAAAGTTGAGCTTATGACTGCTTTGGAAAGATTAGTGACAGATTTCAATTCTGTCATAGTAACTTCTATATTATTTGCATTATGTCTTTCACCTTCAAGATTAATATTATTTTTGGAATCAGCAAGTCTAACAGTCTTTTCTTGATCAAAGATAGTTTTATCTGCCTTCTTACCTTTAACAAATGTTTTTGACAGAACAATATCTTCAGATTTTTTATTGCTGTCATCACTATTTACAAAATTGTTGGGATTTTTCGATTTACAATTTTTATCTATATCAATTAGCGGTTTCTCTCCTTCCATTACTTGATGGTTTGAAGTTTTGGTATTTAAAACTGTTCCATTAACATTTATTAAATCAATCGTAAAAGAGTTGTTATTCTCTTTTTCTTCTAATGCATCAATGATATCTATAATGGATCTCTTTTCTGAAAATGTACTTTTAGCTTTCAGGACTTTCTTAGGTGTATCTTGTTGAATAGCTGAAAAAGAAATAAAACAGATCAAAACACCAAAAATGAAAAAAGCACAAAAATAAATTTAATGGTATTGATTCAATTCAACGGCTGTTCAAGTTCATTCCAAAATATATTTCTTTCAAAGGTACTGAAAAGTACTACTACTTATTGTCTTCAATAAATTATCAAGTAGAGAGAAGTATCACAAATACCCTTATAAATAGAAGGAGTAAGATAAAGGATAGGATATGCCCATGATATAATGACTTCATATCCAACTATTAACCAAAGGATTTGTAGAGTTTAATAATAATAAACTATCTTAAGTTAATTACTATCGATTGTAAATTAAATATTAACATTATACCTAGAAACTGGATAGTCTACATGAATATCTGGTAATAATGCAACAGCCAAAAAAAAAAAAATCAAACTTGGCCACCACGTCCTCACTATAAAATAAAATTTTGTTTCAGTACAAAGTTAAAATATGTTTATACCTTTACTTTCTGTGATTCCTCTGCGCTTTGATACTGGCTGTTCTTCGACTAAGTCATCGTCAGAAGCACGTTTACGATACCTACTTTTCATAGACATTTTGATATCATCATTATTTTCAGAAACAGCTTTCTAAAAATAAAAATATGTCAAAATAAAAAACAAAGTTAAAAAAATAAAACCACATCAAAACTATAAATAGGTTTTAGATAATATAATCATAAATAGGTTCATTTATACCCTGTCTTAGAAAACAAAATTGAGATACTTCAAAGAAAAGTACATCAACATGATAAACAAGGTAATGGAACCTCAAGGAAGTTTTTTCAAATGACAGGCCTGGTAAAAAATATACAAGAACCTGTTTATCAAACGGGTTGTCCACACCAAAACAGTACACTTCACTCAAACCAGAATAATTCAACTCACTGGAGCCAAGACAATAAAATAAGACTCATCGTTCAAGAGGCAAAGATCATTGACAATAAATACCATACTCGAGGATAAATCATTGATCGTAACAGTGGTCTGAAGCCGATTGCTTCCAGAATTGGTAGTTAAATCATACAAACTGGAGAAACTTTAGTAACTCCTGCAACAAATAAAGACGACCTGATTATCAGCCAAGGTTTGGGATCACCAAGCCATCTACTACAGCTGCCACGATAAATTTTGTGAAGGTTTTATAGTATTGAGTTGTCTGGAAATATGCACAGGATATCTTAAACTAAAATAATGTAATTATATTCTAAAATATCTGATGTGGAAACCCCATGACCTTCTAGTAAACCTATTAAATTATAAATTGGTGGCTCAAAAAGTAACCATGGATTTGATTCTTTGACAACATTAGAACTGTCTATGTCACTAGATAAAGCATTGGAAATCGACGGTTTCAACATTTTAAGCAGAAGAAACCGCGTAACTTAAATCTTATTCTCCTACTTGTTCAGCTCACAAATGGGGAGGAAAACAAGCATTTTACACTCAGTTTTAACACTTAAAACAAGTGATAAAATTGTTTAATTAGAGTGGAAAAAAAAATCGCGTTAATAACCTTTATCGTCGAACCATATGATCTCTGTAATAAATGACAATAAAACCGAAAATTTTTGCGATTACAAAAAGACTGAATTAACTGAAACAGTTTCATCATAATTAATTTTTTCAAGCATGGAGAATGATCTGAATAAGGCAGCACCATATCCAAGCTCTCATGATTTTTGCATGAGACATTCGCCTAAGCAATTGATGCTTTTAGATTCATCTAAGCAAACTTAAGTAATGCCAATATTTTTGAAGCACTGCCTTGTTTCTTTTATAAGTAATGGAAGAAGTTGCAGAGAATCATCGCTAACAAAGTCCTAACAGTAACCATTAAATGGTGAATTTTTTGGGGTGTTTCTCGATGTCCAGCCACTATCCAGAAATCTAATGTTGCAAAATTTAAATTTTATGATTCAATTCAGAAAAAAATCTTTTTGTTACAAAAAGGAAATACAGAGCAAAATTCACAATGTTCTTTGGAAATTGTTCAAACCAAGATGAGCTTATTCACCTTTTTGATTGTTATAAGATGGCAACAATTGATTAGATAACTGAAAATGATCGCATTAGATATCAAGATATATAACAGCTATCATTGGATCTTCTATAACCAAGATTCGCAGATGGTCATCTACTACTGATGCTTTTACAACTTTTGTTTTAAAACCTGAAATCTCAAGTGTTCACTTACAAACAAGCCCTTTGGTTTCTGATCTAGATAAGTATAAGCAACAAAACGGTTTTGATTTCCATTTGTGAATTAAAGAAATGTCTTAAAGACCAAAATAACGGCAAAAACCAGCTATCCTAAATAAACATTATTGTAAGATGTAGAATAATTAATGTAAAAACTCAGGCACTTAATTAATTTATCATTAAATTTAAACAGTCTATAATATAAAAGATTAGACTTAAGAAAATCAACAATACAGCATTTTTTTCAGGACAACCACATAAAGGGTATATAGTTATTTTAGCATTTCTTCGTCAAGTTTATATATTATGCAAGGTAGTATGGGACATGTTTGAAATCAATAAATGATCTATCATTAGGCCTACAGAAGAAAAACACCTAAACAAAAGAAAAATAAGACAATTTGTCATCGGATTCAATACAGTTAACCACAGACTATGTGCAATAAAATTGAAGGGTTGTTTTTATTGCTTCACATTAGTAAGCTGCCATTCTAAATCAAGCTATCGCCAGCCATGCTGATAGCTCCAGGGAATTGATACCAATAAGAGGATTATGACAAAGAAATATTCTTGCCAGACAATCCTGAGGGAGTTTTCACATGGTCTGATAATTACTGGAGTCGGACCAGACACCAATTTAATTTGCACAGAAAACCTATATTCCTTTCACACAGCCTGATATTTAGCGGATTGTGAACCTACCTTTTCTGCAGTCTGACACCCCACGATAAGTTGGATGTCACTCTCGAAATCTGATTTATAAGACCGTGTGAAATTTCCCTAACTCTTGCACTAGAAAAGATGAACTTCAGGAATCCAAATTAACAGCATCACTCACTACACATTAGCCTCACTCATTTTTAATACTACTGCAAAATGCATTTTTCAACCCATTAGAGGCCATCTCCAAAATGGACCAAGTTAAAAATAAATAAAACACAAGGGCCCAGTATTGCTCCAATTTCAACCTTGGTAACCTAATATTTATATATATATATATATATATATATATATATATATATATATATATATATATATATATATATATAAGCATATCAAACAAAGTATTAATACATTTTTTAAAATATCGTTGTTTATTCAACATCTCTTCTGGGAAAAAATAACAATATGCAAAACATGTGTCCAATTTTTTCTGTTAAACAGTTATTTCAGCTAACAGGAAGGAAGCAGCTATCCCTCTCATCTCCTTCCGCGGTTACCCCCATCATTTATTAAAAATAAATAAATTATTATTTATTAAGGAAAAACAAAGTTACCTCCTCTTTCTTTTTCCGCCCTCTTCTCCGCACTTCTGAAATATAAACAAGTTATATAATTATAACAATATATAAATTATTCTTAAAAATATAGATCAGTTAAACTACGATTTTCTCAATAGACAATATAAAACAGAGAATGGAACTGAATGAAAATGCTTTTAAAATGACACAGTGAAGTAGAGTTAACAAAAAAATCAGTTATTTATTATAGATGAAAACTAACAATGATAAGAAAATATTATCAATGCCAAAAAACAAAAAAAAACAACAAGAAATTGTACAAATGGAAATAAAGATAAATTAAAAACTAGTAACAAGAATAATAATTTACTCTCTATAACTATACTGTATTTGTGTTTCTACCAATGACTGAATCATCACTTAAATTACATTAAGAATTTCATTGAACAAAAAATGTCAATGGAACCTTTGGTATGATTTGAATCCAAAACATTTAGTTAAATATTTTGTTCAAAGTTGGCTGTATCGTGAATTATGAAGGAGATGGTCCGGATAGTGGTCAAGAATAAAGTAAAATAGTAGTAATAACAAATAAACAGTTACTATAATTTTATTTTATTCTTTACTGCCACCCAGACCATCTTCTTCATTATTTAGTTACATAATTAAGAGGATTACCTTTGACAGGTTCTTCTTCAAGAGCAATAGGTAATTCATATTGTGGCGAATGGAATGGGATTCTCTTCTTATTCGATTTCACTTCTTCAATCCTTTTTAAGCATTGCTCAATATCTTCCTGTAAAAAAAAGGGGGCTAGGCTATTTTAGATATAGACAACTTTATACAAACTGTAAAAGAACATTCTTTAAATGAGAGAACATATCGACATGGTTTTAATTTAGGTTTCAACTTATTATGGGACCTAAACACCGCTTCTATCGATTCTCGCTTACGATGTATCGAAAAAAATAATATTGGAAATGGTCTAAAAATATACTATTGATGGCATAAGCACCAAATACTAACGATTCTCAGTAGTCACTCTGGCCTTAATCAGAGCTAAAAGTCTTAAAAATATATAGATAGTAATTATAAAGGTTTCGCCATCTTAATAAACTCCTACAGTATACAATAAAAAAAAAAAATTGAAAAAAAATATTGTTATTTGGAGAAAAATTGTTTCATGTGTTTTCTGTGAAGTTTGTTAAATACGCATACGCCTTTTTCAAAAAACGACGACGATATCATCCATCACTAATACATTTTCAGCTACTGTTTTAAAAATTAAATACATTCCTCAATGAAAACATTAAATTAGAGTATATAACTGATCGAATTTTTCTCCGATTTTTATGACAATGTAATCAGGTAAAATTACATCAAAATTTTTAGATGATTTTCAATTAACTTCATGACTGAAAAATCCTAATCTAAGATACAATGTTTCAATATTTAAATTTCATATCTTATCTCCTTAGCAAATTATAATTCAAGAAATATGTAGATATTATGAGAAAAATAACATAAAATCAACCTATAAAATAGTATAAGAGCTAGAACAATATCGCGAAAACAAGAATTTTAGGTTGGGTGGTCTTTTGATATTCTTTTTCTAATTGAAGCTTGGTATGAATGTGGAACATCTGATGAAGAGAGCGGTTGCATTTGTTTGTGCACATCCCGTTGGTACAGAAACAAATTTCGTATTTTCAAATCATTTTAATAGAGCTGAAATTTTAATATGATATAGTTATGCTATCAAAGAACCTAACCTTAATTAGCCAAACAGAAATTCAGTTGTTAAATTAAGAACCAGACTGAATTACCTGTGCGCATCCGATTTGCACATGTATAAATTTTATATTTTCAAATAATTTTAGATGGAATTATTTTTTTTTCAAAATTTTCTATATCCTTTTAGCAATATAAACTTCAATTGCCAGACAGTTTTGTCATTGCAAAGTCCACGCCAGATACTATTTCAGTAATAAAAACAAAATTATTTTCAACGCAATTTTAGTATAGCTGACATTTTAATATGATATAGTTATGTTATCAAAGGAAATACAATTTATTTGCCAGACAGGAATTCATTTGCTTAATAAGAGCCAAGCCGATTGATCTGTGCGCATCTCGTTTGTTCAGTATGAAACAGTACAGGTATATATTTTGCAATGTGAACTTTTGAATTTAAATTTGGTTTGTTAAAAATTCTCAGTTATTGCAATTTTCAAGGATGTAGCAATTAATGATATTTATTTTTAATCAATAATTTTATCTGATTTTTATCAACAATTTGAAAATGAAGCAAAGTTTGCAGATTTTTTATACCTGGGTCGAGAGTTAAATTTTAATAATTATCAACTCTTATAATTAAAATAATAATAATTCAGTTCTACAAAAGCTCATGAAGAGCCTACACCGATGGAAGTTGCCTAATTATTGTACAGTATCTTAATTAATTATTACACACAAAATAAAATTTATTTTCAAAATAATTAACTATTGGGACTGAGTTGTTTGTCTGTTGGACAACCATGAGTAATTGATTTTCCCTCCATAGAATATTTCTGATGAACACATTCACGGATTAATCTAATTCAGTTTGTGTAATGTCACAAGTCTGTTTCCCCAAAACCTCTCCAGAGTAGTTTCCCTAAAACTCTTTATCTCTTTTCTTAATATAATTATGCAACAGTGTTTTTAGCTCTGTTTTATCCTTATGCAATTTGTCACAATAGTTTTGTGGTATCATAATCCTGCATTTCTAGTATCAAGTTATATCTTATAAACAATATATAAAGTATATTGCAATTAAATTTTCAAGATTACAAAAATTCACTGCTTTATTATTTGACTTATATTATGGTAGAAAACAAAAATTAACAAACCTGCAGTCTTTTTTCTATGACTGATAGTCCTTTTCTTCTTTCTTCTAATCTACTAAATGCATTTATAAAAATAGTAAATCCTTCCTTGACTTGCTGATTCATGATGTATATATCCAAAATATTTCAGATCAACAAACCTGAGGAAACAAATTAAAATATATACACAAACATCGACTATGTAAGATAACTACATTAAGGTAGTTTATTTTATTAAGAAAAGGAACATATAAATGCATTCTAACATTCCAGAGTATTTTTTTGGTCTTCTTTCAAGTACCAGATGACTGAAAAATCTTGACTCAGCAAAAAAATAAACACATAAAATACATTGAAAATTCTATAATTACTTTTCCAAACAGTAATTGTGTATTTAGACACATCGGAATAGCTATTCAAAGACAAAAGCCAGTTACTCAAAAAGAACAGATGTTATAACAAATAGTTGATGTCAGAAAACTTAATAGCATAGCAATAGACTGCCAAAGCTAGTGGAAAACGTTACGATTTAACAGGAAATGAATAACCGATGACGTCATGTACAATGTGAAAATTAATGATGAATAAGAACTGTGTAATGTAATGTAAGAACAATATTGTTTTGGAGGTTCAGTATTTTCATTCAAAATTATTTTATTTCATTCATTTTAGTCATATACAAATACTTAATTCAGACATACTGTGATAAATTAAAATTAGTATATTTACCCAAATATTTATTGTTTAAACAATAAAACATTATAAAATAAATTATGATCTTTAATCCCTAAAATATGGATTAGCAAATATTAAACTAATGGCAATGCTAGAGAGTTTGTCACAGAATTTTCATTTGAGCATGAGCATACAATAAATTTATTCATAGAAAAATAAAATTTTTAGTAACAGCCTAAAATTAAATATAAAAATTCTAAATATAATAATATATTATATTTTGTTAAATAAGAGGGCAGGGTAGCACATTGAGTAAGGCACTGTGCTCTTATCTCCCTTATCCAGGTTTCAGTCTGACTGTGGCAGATAATTATTTATTCTGTTACATCAGCCATGGATCGACCCTGGAATCGGAAGACCCTCCTGGTCAGCCTCCTCTTATCAGGGGAAAAACCTGGCGGTTGAGCATGATCCTGGCTGAATTACCTCACAGCACAACCATAGGCCAAAAACAGTACAGTCCTCAAAAAGTACTGAACTAAATACTGTTTAAATAAATTATTATCTTTAATCCCCTCCAGACTTTCTCCAGAATGACTAAATGGTAATGAAGAATGACCCTTCATTCTTCATCGCCATTTAGTCATTCTTGTCTAGAATTTGAGTTAGTAAGGCGAGTGGGGATAAGATATAGGTTAACATTGGATGGACATGTCCGATTGCTCAGAGGCATTCTCTTGGCAAACTGACTAATTATCTAAATATAAATTAACGAACTTCTAGAATTATAAACTGTTAGCTTTATGTGCCAGTTATCTAGATTTATCAAAAATCTATATCATACCTATTATATGTCTATCTATCTATTATATCAAAATAAGATTTTATAAACCATGAAGATCAATATCATGAATAACCTATTAATTAATCCCAGTGTCGATAAAATCTATAGTAGTCACATGATAATGTCTGTGGTAAACCAAGAGAGATGACAAATTTTTAACCAGCATCATTCAAAAACTAAGAACAATGACACTAAATATAAAGGTAACTCTCCAGAAGCTACCTATTATCTTCCTCAAGATGTTAACATCATTCGTTCTCACCACAGGAATCTTGTAAGAGCTTGATATCAAACAACACAACATCTACATGTCTTAACTTCTTCGAATGTTAAACTTTAACGGGACCTGCAATTCTTTATAACATACCTGATGCAAAGTAAAAGCATGAAATCGGCTGCTACAAAACAGCTTGTTGTTTTTTGACCTAATTAATTTTTTCCACAATAAAATAATCACAAGCAGGACAAGTAATAAAGTAAACCAATGCAAATGGCCTTTATGATTGAAAAGACACTTAAAATAAAGTAAATAGCTTTAATAAATGAAAATCACCAACTAGTCTAAAGATGGTGCCAACTAATTTTTAATATATCAATTTATTAATTGAAAGGTAAAAACAGTTTATCACAACAAATAAATGACTAGAATATTTGTCTGTTTTAATATGATTCCAATTACGAAAAATAAGTCCTATAAGGTAAAATCTTGTCTGTCAGTTGATTTGTAATATGCTAAAATAAACACCAAGTTTAAATTAAAAAAAGTATCAATGTCAATAGAATTGGAAAATTAAGGAATCTTATAATTAGAATCAGTGGCAATTAACAATAAAATTAATCCCATTGCTTAAAAGACAAAACTACACTTGAGAGCTAACAGGAATAAGTTATTTGTAAGTCTGCAAAAAGATTTTTCTTTCTTTAGCATCACAATATTCTTGAACATATAATAGATCAGAAAGAAAAGAACTGACTTTAGTCAAAAGTAGAACAATTGCCTGTTATCAATCAGTACATAATAAAAATGCCTACTTACAGAAAAATATATTTGAAAACTTACACTGGAATATCCATTCAACTTCTGAAGACACTTTTAGAAATACATTTGATTATAAAACATTAACGTAGACAACTAAACAATAAAACTGGCAACAAAATTGAATAATTAAAACACAAGAAACTATGAAATAAAAAAAATCAAATTTACCATGCAAGGTCTGGGAACAATGCAAAGTAATAATAAAAAAGTAGATAAACTAAATTAGAATAACTCTAACCTAAAAAATTTATAATAAAATAACTTACTACAATCATGTGATATAAGTGAAACAATTTAATGTCAATCAAATTTTCTAGTTTTAATACCCCGAATAACACAAAGATCGCATTAATTGAGTTTTGTGAACATCGAATTAAGCATACGTATACAATTAAAAAAATGATCAAAGATTACGTTATTAACTTTAAATAACACAACTAAAATTATAAAACCGATACTGCCCGCCCCAAAACAAACCCTACTAACGGACTTTGCACATAATGGCTGAAAGGCTCTTGATTGGTCCACTCAAAACTTCCCGCCGAGTTGTGATTGGTTGATATAATATGCCTAGTGCTCTTTGATATTTATATTGTCATGACATTCTTCTATTGATTTATAAACAATATTTTATCATCAAAATGATATATTATTACGCTAAAAGTGTAAAATGATTTTAGTTGTCTGCACACGATGGCCACTGCTTAAAACAAACGACTAATGATCGATTCGCTTCAAACCACATCCCATGGGTAGTTATCCTTCTGTTGGAATGCTGGAAGCCTTTAGAGCAATAAATTTCTTATAAATGCCTATATATTGCTATATTATATATACGCTATATAATAATGATCTTTAATATTTTACATGGATGTAGCCATAACTCTAGTGATAGGAAACATAGTGGCCCCTATCTAAATGCTTTGATATGTGGGTTATTTTATGACAAAACATTCTGCATTGTCGTAACTTTTATATTTCCAGATTGGAACAATGTCGAGAGGAAGAAAAAGAAAGCCAGAAAAAGGGACATTTTCTGAAGATAGTATGAAGAATGCAGTTAAAGAGGAATTAATTGTCATAGATGGAAGGAGGTTTTCATTTTGTGAATCAGCAGAGCGTAGTGGGGTAAAATTCCAAACTTCACAGCGCTACTTAAAAAAGTTAAACCCAGATGTCGATGTAAGTATGAAAATTAATTATAAACATAGGCTCATTTTTTCTATGTAATAAGAAGCTCTTTCTGAATATGTTGTGAAGTGCTCTCAGAAGTGTTATGGCCAATCAACTAAGGATATGAGGCACATATTAATAACATTTAAATGCCAAGATCCTGGACAGAAAACAAAACGGCTGACATAGACTGGCTTCGAGGGTTTTTGAAAAGCCAACCGGAACTCTCTGTAAGGCAGCCTGAAGGTTGCAGTCTTTCACGAGCAACATCATTCAACCGTCACAATATTGAAACAATAACAATAACAATTTGTAAGATGCCTATAGTCGTTCAAGTAAATTTGCAGACGGTTCTCGTGTTTTCCTCTTTAGCCATGAGGCATTTTATAGCTTACACAAATTCCAGCAAAGACAATACTACTCTGCTAATTTTTGATAATCATGAGAGCCATTTAACAATATTAACTCTTGATCTCGCAAAGGAGAATGGAGTTAAAATACTAAGAATAACACCACACTGCACTCATAGGATGCTGCCATTGGATGCTGCTGTTAAGGGTCATTTATGGCAAATTACAATTCTCCCATAGATTCTTGGTTACTGCGTCATCCGGGCACTCCACTGACCATTTACAGTATTGCTTCCTGAGTTGGAATAGCCTTTGAACAAGCGATGACACCTTCAAACATAACATCTGGTTTCCGGAAACATCCCTTTCGACAGGAACATATTTTCTGATAATGACTTCAACACTAGCGCAGTAACAAATCAAGAAATTCAAGAGCTAATAATTTTCTTAGCCACGACAACATCACTTCTATAGCTACAACTTCAAATGACTCCTTAGTAATTTTCACAACTGCAGCACAAAAACCAGGTGCGGCAATCACTGCAGCGACTCCATCTATGTCTGTTGTCACAACTCCTTTAATTACTTATTATTAATAACAGGAACTCCATCTTCATCTACTGTCACATCACATCCAATGATTCATAGAATGTCTCCCATATCAACACCATCTCAAACTGCCTTTGCTTCTGTTGCATCTAGAAACATTTTGTCCATGCCAGGTTCACGGGAATTATTTATTAGCCCGAAAGACTTCAAATGCTGGTGAAAGAAAAAAAAATTCACGTCAGCGCAAAAGTTCCATTCCAAATGATATTCCAAAAAAATAAAAGATTGCAAAACAAAGAAAGGAAAAGGAGGATCGTATTAATAAATCAACAGCAAAGAAACAGCTATTCCCAGCAAAGAAAAAACCCTGCCCCCTAAAGGATGAATCATCCGAGTATGAAAATGAAGATTTCTTGATCTCTGATGAATCTGATGTTAGTGACTACATTCCTCATATCGATCCAACAGGATTTGAAAAACTAAATAGAGATCCAGCTAAAGATGATTTTATTTTAGTTGAATTTAGTTTAAAAAATTCTGTTGTTTTTTAATTAGCAAAGTGCTGGCATAAGAATGAAGAAGGTGACTTAGAAGTAAGTTTTATGCGAAAATGTGTAAAAATCAAAAATAAGTTTCTTTTTCCAAGTATTCCTGATGTAGCTTCTGCAGAACTAAGTGCTATAAAAATGATATCACCGGAACCAGTGTTATCAAAGGGAATCAAAAGGCAACAATATTTTTTCCAATTTGAAATTAATTTTGATTTATTATACATTCTTTAAGAAATTAGATGCCTCATATCTTTTTACTTCCTTGTACGAAGTAAAGGAAGTATTGTATTCGCGAAAATTTTCGGTTTTCAGATTTCAACGGAAATATCAATTTTTACCATCCCTGAATCCATTTTGATTAGTTTCGCTGTGACATCTTTACGTAGGTTCGTACACAGGTGCGTATCTCGTATAAGACTTATATAATTTAAGACTTATATATAAATATAAATAATATAATAAATTTTGGTTAACATTGGCAGACCGGAACTGGTACTTTACTTGACGGTCATATTAGACTTTCATCAAAAATTATATTAAAATATAATGTAAAATATCTCAAATTTGGTAAATGGGACTTTTATATCGATATGTATGTATTTACTAGTTTTGGTTAAAATTGGTGAGCCGAAAAGGGTTCTTTACTTGATGGTCATAATAAACACATCTAAAATTATATTAAAATTAAATAATGAAATCATATGTTTCGGTAATAAAGGTTACAAACGCAATTTTGTTTCCAATCCAATTAAACATTTTTATTACTTGTATTATGTGTTAAAATTTATTGTAAAATACTGGTTTTCCCCCCCAGTCCTGAGATGAACAAGTCTGCAGCAGGAGAATAAGATGTAAGTTAAGTGGGTTTTTTTCCGCTTAAAATGTCGAAACTGTCAATTTCCAATGCTTTATCTAGTGATGTTGATAGTTTGAATGTTGCCACGGAACAGGAAGAAACCTCTTGTAAATTTCAGTTATCATGAGACCTCCAGAAACAAGAGTATGTCTGTGTTTGTGTCAATAGATGGATGTCGCGACGCCGAGTATCGTTTTTGAGCTACTGCAATCTTCGGAAACTAGTAACCAAATTCAGGATTACTTTTTGAGCCAACGATCCTAGTTTTCATAGGCAAACAAGGAAGTCATGTGGTGTCCACATCAGATATTTTTAATGAGATAATAATATTGTTTAATTAGATGTTATTTTGTTTATTATTTTCAATAATAGACCTTTGTAATCGACCAAGAAATTTTTTTTATACCTCCCTTCAAAATTTGAGGTTTTACTTTACAAGATACGTAGAATCCAAATAAGGAATAAAAAAAAAAATCCGTTCGTCAAATTTTTGTTATAATCAATCGAAAGGTAAAAAATAAAAATAAAAAATGATTTAATTCGGACCAGTATTAACTAAGATATAGCTAGCGTAATGAACTTCGTAGACTAATTCTCAGTGGCTGCAAGTCGAGGCCTCCTGATCTATCAATTGTGGCTCTGACTTCCTCGCATCTCTCTATTTCATCCTTCCTTGGATAATTTCTGCACTTCCTTTAGCTTCTTGGTATTTCCTTTTTCTTTTACCACTGAAGTGCACATCTAATGTTTTCCTCTGTACCATTTTACCTTCTGATTACATGCCCTAACCATCTCAGCCTGCTTGCATTGACACAATTTCTTCTTAACACTCCCAGTTCGGCACTCTCACGACGATCTTGGGACAAGCTTCAAATTTCTGCTCCTTAGGTACCTACTGCTTTATTTGTTTGTTGAACTTGGTAGATATATTTTATAAAGTATTCATACATGTTCCTTTCTCGAAACCCTATATGCACATTTAAAACATAATCTAATTATCTAAACTGTAAATCAAAGCAATACGGAAAGTCCTGTGAATAGACAGACCAGATATTTTTGAAATATTACTATTTGGAAATAATAAACCATTGCGTAATAATTTGCGGCGTTTTTTAAATATAAATTTGAGCTGTTAAATAATTTTTAAATGTACGTATTAATTTTTTATAGTATCTGAACTTTTTTTGTAAATTAATTCATTAGTTTCAAACTTCAATTTTACAATAAATGATAATATTTTATGATGTATTATTATCCTAAATATCTGACACGGACACCCCTTGACTTCCTTGTACGCCTATTAAACTATAAATCGGTGGCTCAAAAAGTGGCCCTGGATTTGGTTACTAGTTTCCGAAGATAGTATCTCAAAAACGACACAATAATATACAATAATCCTAAATACAAAATTTTAACTGTCTATGGCTAACCGTTTTTGAGTTATGTAACGTACGTACAGACGTCACGACGAAACTAGTCAAACGGATTCCGGAATGGTCAAAATCAAAAGATATTTCCGTTGAAATCTGTAAACCGAAAATTTTCGCGATTACAATACATCTTTACTGCATGCAAGGAAGTAAAACACTGTCTCATGGTGGCCCAGAGCTTGGCATATGTTTGTTAAAATTGCTAGTTCGCTTAAAACTGCATAACTTTTTTTACTTCCTTGTACGCAGTAAAGGAAGTATTGTAATTGCGAAAATTTTCGGAAATATCCATTTTGATCATCTCTGAATCCATTTTGAAAAGTTTCGTCGTGAATTCTGCACGTTCGAATTGCACAAAACTTTTTCAAAGTGTCGATACAAATCGAAGCACATTCGATACATTCGCCATTTACATTTTTAAAGGAAAAATTTATTGATACATGAATTTGTCGATGATCGCTTATCGCTTGCCAACTTAGTAATACAAAATTTCAGTAGGTGCCAACTTTGACTCTATATAAAACAAAATAGAACGTGAAGTTAGGATAGGATCAAAGTTGGGGTAGGTTAGGTTGGGTTGCTGTCTATTGATCAATTTCAACACTCCTCCTTGATCAATTTACAGCGAACAGTTTCAAAGATTCTTTTGTTGAGTGGCTTGGTCAGAATGTCTGCTATCTGCTTGCTGCTCTCAACGTGTTGCAGTGTCACCGTTTTGCCGATGTGTTGTTGGATGTACTTTCGTGGTATTTCGATGTGCTTCTTTCCTCGGCTGGTCTTTCCTTCGTGGGTATTTTGTAGCATGTGGATGGCAGACATATTGTCGACGTACAGGTTGATTGGCTGATCGGCTTTCAGGATGCCAAGTTCCAGTGCAATTCGTTTTATCCAACACACATCATCAATGACTGACACCGCGGCCCGGTACTCGGCTTCAGCTGTTGAAGTCGCTACGAAACGCTGCTTCTGGGAGTATCAGATCACTGGTCCTCCTCTCATAAACAACACTCCACTCGTCGACTGTACTGTCTCCGAGTCTCCTTCGTAGTCTGAATTGGTGTAGGCTACGAGGTTTTTGTCTCCTCCGAAATGAATTCCAGCTGTTGTCGTCCCTCTCAGATACTGGAATACGCGTTTCACCATCGCCTGATGGCTTTTCATTGGTTTGTTGCAAAAACGACTCAAGTAGTTCACACCGAAACTGATATCCGGTCTGGTGATCGTGGCTAGGTATAGCAGACTACCTATCGCCTCACGGTAGTTGTTGTTCGCCAGAAGTGGATTATCATTCTCAAAGTTTGTCTTCTTGGTGATCATTCCTTGCTCAATTGGTGTGGACACTGAATTGCATTGTTCGAGTTTCATTTTCTTCAAGATCTTCTCCGTGTATCGAGGCTGATTTACGAAGATACCGTTTGGTTCAATCTTGATTTCCATGCCCAAGTACGTCAGTTTCTCTTGAACTTTGTTGCTGTATGTAATTTCAAATTCCTTATTTATCTTGGCCAGAAGTTTGTATATTTTGTCTTCATCCTTGCAGACTACCAATCCATCGTCCACAAACAATGAGAGCATTAAGCTCTTGTCTTTGTTGTAGTATATGCATGGGTCGTCATCTGTGCTCGTCAGTCCCATCTTTTCTCCAAAGTGTGCTGTAACTCTCTCATTCCACATCCTTGGGGCTTACTTGAGTCCGTATAGACTCTTTTCTAACTTGCAGACTTTCCCTGATCCGTCATCGAACCCTTCGGGCTGGTACATATAAATGTCTTGTTTGAGGTTTCCATACAGGAAGGCCGTCTTTACATCAAATGACACTAACTTCATATTCTCCGATGCTGCATGGTTGCTTGGCGAGTTACTGGACTAAAGGTCTCTGTTTAGTCCACTCCTTCCTTTTGTTCGAATCCACGTGCCACAAGTCTCGCCTTGAGTCGGCCATCCGCCTTCTCTTGAAGTACCCAGCGACAAGTTATCGGCTTCACTCCTTCCGGGCAGTCCACCAGTTTCCATGTTTGCATTTTCATCAGCGAGTCGTACTCCTCCTGCATTGCTCGTCTCCAATTTCCGTCCTTGAGAGCCTCACTCGTTGGCATGTCCTCGGTTTCGCCGATCATTGCCACTTGGGCGCTATTTTCTCTCTGAAAATATCCCATCACATAGTCCCTGAGTCTGGGTGGCGGTTGCAGGTTTCGACGGTCTCTCAGATTTCTCCTCCCTGGCTCATATTCTTGCAGTGGGTTTCTCATTGTCGCTGGCCTCCTCGACACTTTCATCATCTTGACTCTGATCTGTTTCATCATCTGTCTCATTGCTGCTTTCTTCCTGCTTCTCAATTGTGTCCTCTGGGGTTGACATCTCGAGTTCAGTGCCTTGCCTCATCCTTCTCTTCTCCTCGTCAAAGATCACATTGTCTGAGCTGATTATGTCTCTCTTCTATCTCATGTAGATCCTGTAGCAGGGTGAGTCGATGTCGTATCCAACCAAAATTCCTTTTTCAGACTTTCTATCTATCTTGCCTCTCCTTTGTTCTTGCGTGAGCACGTAACATTCGCATCCGAACGGTCTCAGCTTCTCAATCTTCATTTTTCTGCCAAAAGTTCAGCTGGGCTCTTCCCTGGTACGTTGCTGGTTCCAGTCTGGTTGATTGTGAAGACTGCGTAGTTTATCGCCTCTGCCCACAGATTCTCATTCAAGTTCTCAGCGTGAATGGCTGATCTGGCTGCCTCGATAATCGTTCTCATTTCTCTCTCTACTCTTCCGTTCTGTTCTGGAGTATGAACATTGGTGAACGTGTGGAATATTCCCAGTTTGTCCATCATCTCTTTGGTTTTTCTGTTCTTTAATTCGGTGTCATTGTCAGACCTCAGACTTTTGACTTTCCTTCCCAGTTGATTTTCTACGAGTCTCAGGTAGCTTTCTATCTTTTCTGGAGCTTCACCCTTCGTCTTCATGAAGTAGATGGTTCGGTAGTGTGTGAAGTCGTCCTTGAGTACAAGGAAACACTTGGCTCCTCCCAGCGATGGAAAGTTCATCTCGCCGGTGTCGACATGCACGAGATCCAATGGCTGCTGGGCTGTCTTCGGGTTGTTTGGATGTGAGATGCGGTGTTGCTTGCCGTATGTGCACCCCTTGCACACGTAATCGTTCCAGTCATCTGCATATTTAATTCCTTTCCGCTTCAGTATGTCTCTTACGTATTTAATGTTTTGATGTGCGAGTCACTCATGCCAGGTTTTGATCGACGTGGTCATCAAACTTGTCTCTTCTCCTCTCCTGAACATCATTTTGAAGAGACTTCCTTTGCGTTTGGCAATCGCGACTATTTTCCTGCCATCTTGACTGTAGAACGTTGACTCATTTCCATTTGCTTTCTGAAAGTGACCTTTATCTAACATTTGACTGACTGAGAAGAGATTAAAGTTGAGGTCTGGTACGTAGATGACATCTCTCAGTATCACTGGTTACCACTTTTGACCATCAAATGCCTCCATCTCGATGTTGCCGACTCCAACGCCATCTAGCTTGATTGAATCTCCAATCACAATTGAGATGGGCTCATCCAGTTCGACAAGCTGGGCAAACCACTCCCGATGTGACGTCATATGTTGGCTTGCTCCACAATCCTGATACCATGAAGTTGCCCTGTCCTTCGAGATGTTGGTGTCTGCCGTTGACAATGCTGTGGTCAAAAATGCCCTTGGTTGTGTACTTTTGCTGTTCGCTGATTTGCTTGAGTCATCCTGTTGTCTGTAGTCTTTTGCAAAATGTCCTTTCATCTTACAGATGTTGCATGAGTAAGTCTTCTTGCAGTATGCGATGTATTTCGCACATGGTTTTCCTCTGCACTCCTTGAGCACGTGACCTCTTTCCACATTTGTAGCATTCCACTAGTGACTTGTCCTGTTTGTTGTTTGACGACTGTCCTTGCTTCTCACGCCTTGTTATGAGAGCGTTGTTGGTGCTGCCCTCTTGTTTTGTCGTCGTTTCCCTCAGTCTCTCATCCTCAAGTCTCAAGCGTTGAATGAGGGTGTCCAGGGTCTTGTTTGCGCCGGTCACGTTGTCCCAAGATGTTCTGAAATGTGCCAACTTTGTTGGCAGTACACTCATGATCCTTGTCATGATCCAACTTTCTCTCATTGGATCATTTTCTATTGATACTTCATCAGCCAGTGCCATAATCTTCATACAATTTTCAACAGCAGTCTTATTCCCATCATATACAAAATTGAAAAATTTGATTCGGGAAGTTTCTAAGGTTACATCAGTCTTGGTGCCATACAAATTAACTAACTTATCTATCATATCATTGGCAGTTTGCAATTTTAATTGCAATTTTACTATTAACATTTAAACCTATCAACGTTTGAGCTTCGACATCTTTCTTTGTCCAAGCTGAAACGCCATCTGTCGATTCAGCACTTGCTGGTCTGAGGGTTGCACCCGTTACAATATCATACAGGCCCTTATTTTTAAGTGCTAGGTTTAATTTAAATCGCCATGAAATGAAATTTACATTTCCTTGACCATCATCATTCAACATCTCTAATTGAGATTTTACAGTATCCATTTTGTTCAGAACTCAACTTGACTGACTCAATCAATTTTCAATTTAACAAAATGAATTTACAATTTTTCGTAGCGATTTTCTGACTTAAAACTACTTGCGTGTACGTTGCTCAGCGTTGACTTGCTGTGCGCTGTCTGCTCCGACGTCGTTGATTTGCAGGTTATGTTGCCCTTGCTGATTTGCTGAATCTGAACTGCTTTCGTTGACTTGCCTGTCGCTTTTTCTTGCCTGACATCCAAGGATTCCTCTTTATAGCCGTCCTGGGCCCATAACATTTTGTTTTTTTTTGTTTGTTTGAGAGGTCCTTGGTGGTTAAATAATAAAGTCTAGAAGTGGTATTGATTGGCTTTATTGACTTACAATCAAAAGGTACCTATCAATAATACCGTATAATTAATATCAAATTCATAACAATTTTTCAGTGAAACAATATCAACAACTTTATATAATAATATTTTCAAATGTTTGTTTACAAAATTGTGTGAATCTTACAAAAGAAAAGTGAAAATAAATGGTGAACAAAGTTTGGCGTGTAGCGACAAGTTTGTGATATAATATACAGCTTAAGTTTACTTGAAAATGACATACCTTTTGAATTACTTGAAAATACTTGTTTTGATGTACAAAACAGTTGCAAAACAATCGACGGATTGTTGCACAAAACTTTTTCAAAGTGTCGATACAAATCGAAGCACATTCGATACATTCGCCATTTATCTTTTTAAAGGAAAAATTTATTGATACATGAACTTGTCGATGATCGCTTATCACTTGCCAACTTAGTAATACAAAATTTCAGTAGGTGCCAACTTTGACTCTATATAAAACAAAATAGAACGTGAAGTTAGGATAGGATCAAAGTTGGGGTAGGTTAGGCTGGGTTGCTGTCAATTGATCAATTTCAAAAGAATCAAATTAGATCATATGTTTATTAATAAGCTGCATAGATCAAAAAGAGGATTGATCAATATTTTAGGCAATGCCATTTTCTGGTTGACTATGATAAAGCTTTATATGCTTTATCTCAAAATTCATTTAAATTAAAATCTAACGTTAAAAATCTGATTTTAGTAAATAAAAAATTGATAGAGGATTTCAATCCCGACTTAGACATTATTCAGAGTAACAATCACAAAATTAGACAATTTCTATCCAAACCTTTAGTCACTCAAACAGAACGAACTAATTCTACAATATAACATTATTTTTCTTAATCTAGTACTTATTAATAATAAAATTAATGACATTGAGGATTCTTTAGAATTTTGTAAATTAAATATTATCCACTCCAGCATTTTAGAATTTAAAGAGTTAAAATCCTTTCAAAAATATAATAATGTAACTTATATAACTAAAGATTTAGAAGCACATTGGCAATCGAGTCAAGTTCATTGTTCAATAAAAAACAACATCATCTTTTATTTTATCAAGATACCTTCAGTTTATGATTGGAATTGAAACCTATTTCTTACTATCCTGCTCAGCAAATAAACATAATGTATTAAGGACCATTCGTGTAAACCCACCATCAATATTGAAAACGACGGAACTACTCACTGCAACATGTAAAGAAGTTAAGGAAACTTTGTATTATAGAAATAGTACAAGTGTAAATGATGCCTGTATTAATAAAATAATTTCTAATGTCAATCTTTTAGATTGCAACGGTATTATAACGGTACAACTAGCAAACCTTTTATAAATTATATTTTTTGAAATTTATATTTATGAAAAAAACCCATAAATTCATCAAATATTCAGGAGTTGAATTAATACATCGCGTTGAAAACAGCCTCAAATTAAATATATATAAAGCACTTGAAGTAATAAAATCCTTCAAATCCAATCCAAATTTTTGCTTAAATGACCATATCTCCAATAGTCCAATTTTAAATTTATCCTCAACAATACCAGAAAAAACCATTACTCGCCGGAATTATTGGAAAAACCCCGACCCCTAAACCGTTTACCTATAAACATACCATCTTTATTCCATTACTAGTTCAGTGCGAGAACAAACCAATAGAAACTTTTATGTTTGATATAATCTACTTAAACCTTGGTGAGTACTAATATGTATTTGATTTCTTTTATTAATTAAAATCATAATTCATAAATTTATAATTTTATAATACTCATTTATATTACACTTAATTTAATATGTATAATAATACCAAACTGGATTTTGAATTGCTGATTTTTGAATATTTGTATGTTTTCAGAACTGAAGATGAACGTATAACATTCGAAACTAGTTTTCAATAAAAACAAAATTTTAGAAGTGGCAAATCAATCCAATCAATCCCTAATCATAATTAAGTTGTCTACAAAGCTAAGCTTAAATGACAAAAAATAGATAAAATTGTATTGAAATTTTCATCCAAAGCAGTAAGGAAAGTCGTGTGAATGGCATAGCTTCACACCAGCATTGGCATAGCTCAAAAATTTTCTAGAGTGGGAGGGCAGCAAGTGCCTGGGGAGGCAGTGCCCCTTTTCTTTTCCCGGTTTCTATGCCTTTCTATCTATACCAATGTGCTCGGAGGTTTTCACCATAGGCGTTGCGAACCAAATGCTTTCTATTTTTAATTTTTATTTTTTTATTTCTTTTTCAAAAAAAATCTGTTAGAAGCTGCCAGGTCCCTGGTGGGCAGCCTCTTCCTCTCCCCTACGCTAAAATCAAATATTTTAGAACTATAGTTTTCACTTATTCTTTGTCAACAGCGCTACAGTAATACTCTTGCAATTTTTTCATTAAATTCCGAATGTGGGAGAGAAACATAGTACTTTGATTTAACACAATAAAACTTTGATCCTCATTCTTTCAGGCAGAGCTTCATGGAATATCGCTGAATTTTAATCCTTTAGGAAAAAATGAGAAATAAATGAATGTCAGGCTATTCAAAAAATATTCTCAATATAGTATACCCGAGCGAGAACTCTCGCATTAGATATCAATCCTTCTTCTAATCCCTAATACATTAGAAGAAGGAAAACATATTTATTCGTGTAAGCAATATAACATTACCAAAAAAGTTTATTTAACACTCATATTTGGTGAAGCTACATAGTTTGTAATGACTATGTTGAAGTTACAGTTCATATTTAATAAGTAATTAGCTTACCCCACTGGAAATCGTCTCTTCAATTTAGCCGTTAGACAATTAGATTCAGCTATACCATTTCTATATGTAGTATTAATATTTAACAGTACCCTTTAGGGTTGGACATGGGAAACAATATATAATTTCCCACTCATTAAAAGTTTTTGTAAACAGATTCAAATTGATATAAAGTTGCCATGACAACGGCACGTACGCAAGATGGCATGAGGCCCGTGCGGACCTATATCATGCGTTATCTCAAAAACGGTAGGTTTTTGAGCTTTAAAACGCTGTACCAATACGCTCTGTGGGAGCGTATATGATCTTGACGCCCGCGTCAAAATCTTTAAAACCCAACTTATCCCGTCTCGATCCGCCGACTCTTAGTATTAAAATCTTTGAAACCTCCCAGTTTTTTCATCATTTTTATTTAAGCCCTATTAAGAATTTAACAATTGAAATTAGGATTCGTCGCTTCTCCGTGAAATTCCCTTTCTTTTGATGCCTCACTTATCAAAATCCATCGCTCCTGAGAGCCGTAAAAGGGATCTATACTACCGTAATAATATATAGTAGTGATGTTTGAACATTTATGAAAACCCTGGATTCCGAGTAGATAGCATTTAAAAACGAGACGAAATTCAAAACGGGATAAATGGCCACATCAATCATAAAAGACATGATGATTGCTGGATTAGAATATGATGCGTACCACCCAAAACTTAAATAAAAGCTGCAAACCCTGGCGAAGTGGCCCTGATATCAGGCCTGGAAAAAGTTGGCTATTATTTCTAGACGGACCCATGGAATAAATTTCGATTTTCCTATTCTTGTCATAAACAATCGCCCACGGAATAACCAAGAGCCAAAATAGGAAACCATTCCCGCATTTCGTTAGTACCAAACCCTGTCGATAATACATCCTCAGAAAATTAAGAACAATCAGACACTCTGTCGAGCCAAACCGTATCTTGCCTAAAGAGCCAATGGGCTTTAAAGATAATAGACGAAGACCATAGTTTTTTATTTGCGATCCTACTTCACCATATTTAAATCTCAATATGTTCTCACTTTCTGAACATCATGAGGCTTCTGCGTTATGAGCTAAATTTGCTGATATTTAGTTTAATTCCACATTTAGAGTGACTCTGCGAGTAATATTTGAACATTGTTAGTATACAATTAGAATAGCTACAACCACCGCTTGATATATGAGAGTTCGAGTCGGACCCTTACTGGCTAGTCCCGTAGAGTCTGGGCGCGTTTCTCGCATGGTATAGATCTAAATCCAAATAAATACCATTTGATTTATTTGGATTTAGATCTACATCATGATGAGCTATCTGTCTTACGCTCTCCAAACAACGCAAAACAAACAAACAGAATTTCAACACATCATTCATTTAATTATATTATTTGAATAGATATCAATCATTTTAGAAAATGCTCATTTTTTATATATTTATGGCAGTCATATTTATAATAAATAGCCTAATTATAAAACGTTAGATAAATTATTAAGAAGTAGGAGTCGAAAATAAATTACAAATCAACAAAACATTGGGGTCTGAACATATATTTAGTTTAAATAATTACATCATCGGGAGAAATACCAGTTGCAGCGACTTTCTCTAAGTATTGACCAAATTCGGTTATAGGATTGTGAGATGATAAAATTTTGAAAAGAGCTTCTGTATATTCTCTATATTTATTTGTGGTCATAAAGGGAGAATTGTCAAAACTAACTGAATTGGGTACGACAGCAATAGTCCTATCTTCCAATAATTCGTAACCGTAATTGGATCCAAACTTTCCACAACTTTCGCAAATATCTTTCTTTTTTTCTGTTTCCTCACTCAGAAAATCAAATATACCTTTTTCACTAATCAGATAATCAGATACGACGGTGCCTGCGGACAGAAATCGCAATTTATCATTATTAAAGTTAATCATTATTATCATATTAGTAATATAAAATATCCATTTAGTTAATAATATAAAATGGAATACCTGCTGTTTTAAATAAACATACTATTAAAAAAAAAATGGAAGATAAAAAGAAATATCTCCTTTCATTCACGGTACCATGCACATACCTAAATATAGCATTGTATTTATGTATATTTTTTTATCTTTGCCAGTGAGCACTTCCTGCCGGTCGCTGGTAGGGTCGAGAAACAGTTATCATAAGCATTAGCATCACTAATCATTTTTTACTCCCTTGTACGAAGTAAAGGAAGTATTGTATTCGCAAAAATTTTCCGTTTTCAGATTTCAACGGAAATATCCATTTTGACCATCTCTGAATCCATTTTGATTAGTTTCGCTGTGACATCTGTACGTAGGTTCGTACACAGGTGCGTATCTCGTATAACTCAAAAACGGTTAGCCGTAGAAAGTTAAAATTTTGTAATTAGGATTAATGGATAATCTAGCTGTGAACCTTCTTTTTTTGGTCACTGCATGATTACCGGAAGTGGTGCTTTACTTGAAGGTCATATTAGACTCGTCAAAAATTATATTAAAATATAATGTAAAACATCTCAAATTTGGTGAATTAGACTTTTATATCAATATAAGTAATCTAATAGATTTTGGTTGAAATTGAAGATCCGAAAGGGGTACTTTACTTGAAAGTCTTTCTTACGTTAAAAGATCTACGATAAAAATATCGATTTTTATTGCAGAGATCATATGGTTCGGTGATAAAGATTATAAACGTTTTTTTTTTCCACTCTAATTAAACAATTTTATTACTTGTTTTAAGTGCTAAAATACTTTTTTCCTTCCCATTTGTGAGCTGAACAAGTCTGCAGTAGGAGAATAAGATATAAATTAAGCGATTTCTTCGGCTTAAAATATTAAAACCGCCAATTTCCAATGATTTATCTAGTGACATAGACAATGCTAATGTTGTCAAGTAACACAACATATTATAACGGAATAAGACCTTAAGAAACAAGAGCGTGTTTGTGTGTTTCATTGATAGCCCAACTCTTTGCAATACTTTCGTTTGCGCATGCGCAAACATATTTTGCTTAACAAATCCATATTTCAAAAATGGCTCGTACCATTCAGCGTCAAGTTGGAAGAAAGTTGTAAAGTAGTGTAATAATGGTCTGGTACCAATTTTGCCCACTTCCATCCGATACTTTTGGTTACACACGAGCAAATGTATTTTACTTGACACGTCTATATTTTAAAAACGGCTCCTCCGATTTGGCTCTAAGTTAGAGTAAGGTCGAAGAATATCAGTGTACAAACAGTCCATTTTCAATTTACAAGAAATTACATTTGTGTGTGTGTTATTATTTATTTAATAAATTTTATAAATATTAGCATTATATTTAAATTTATCATTTTGGCCTTAAGAAATAATTAGTTGTTGAAAAAAAAAATCTTTCATTAATTTTAAAGTAAAAACTCGAAATTTCATCGTTTTCATAAGCTGAAGCGAGGGAGTTTCTGGTATTTAATCCAAAATAATCTATTAGCCCTCAATCTCCCCAAAAATCTCAAAATAGCTTTTATTTAGTTAGTTTATAAATGTGAGAAAAAATGTCTGTTTTTCTTTCTAGAATAAAACCCTCAAAATTTCGCATACTACATCACTGGTAAAAACTTTTGAAAGCATACATCTTAATTCAAATTTACATGTGATGACGATGTCATCAAAATTATTTTCTGTAGCTTATAGATCGCGCTTGATAAGTTTTTTCCCCCGAAATAAGTCGATTTTTAAACACTGTGCGTCGTGGCGCCGAGTGTCGTTTTTGAGATACTGTAATCTTTGGAAACTAGTGACCAAATTCAGGATCACTTTTTGAGCCACCGAGCCACCGCCAAGGAAGTCTGCCCACATCAGATATTTATACTATTGTTTTATACCTTTGCTCTGCATGGATTTGATTAATAAAATAAAACAGATAATAATAAAAACCAATAGATTTTTTTTTAAACAAGAAAAAATATTGTTAATTGTATTCAATGAGTTTATATGTATGAAAAATTACAAAAACCAAAAGATGATAGTAGACGACTGAATTTCTTGTCTCTTACCCCTACCAATAACATAATACGTTTATAAGGAAGAACAATTAGTGAAAAATAAAGAAAAACTTCTTAAACGTTTTATTTTATATGTCAGTTCTAATTTGGTTACGAAGGTTGGTTTTATGCCATTTCGTGTTGCTTATAGGGTCCTAAAACACAATAAAGTTTTGTGTGGATCAGTAGAGTCCTGTTGAAGTTATCCTATTTTTTTGATTTTGGAAAAAAAAAATCGAAGGCGAAAATTTCATGAAAACCAATTCGTATTTTTCGATTGAAACGAAAATTCATATTTAAGAGTGATCACCGAATGTAGTGCACCTTCAGAAAATTCAAGGCCAAAAATTTCTAATTTTTGACTTTTATGAAAATTTTTATTTAAGAGTTTTAAAAGAAGCAAAAAAAAAAATCCCACTTGCCTTTTGCTGAATATTTTGTTAGCCTACTTTACTGTAAGCATATTTTTTTTTTTTGTAATTGTTTGTAGTTGTAAACTCATTTAATGCAATCGGCAATATTTTCTATCGTATTTTACACAAAAAAACAAAATCGATTGGTTTATGAGAATGTATTACTTGTCTTCCGAAGGCCTCAATACTGCGTGTTCTTTAAGTTGGTGTGCCAATGATAGAGAATAGTGTAGGACTTGTGAAGGAGAATGAGAAAGGGAGCAACCGAAGGGAACCAGCCTTCTGACGTTACCGCAACCCTAAAGGGGACCAGCCTTCTAGTTAAGGTGTAAGAAGTGCAAGCGATGGTAGCAGCCGTCGGACATAAATCAGAAATTTATGACAGGTAGAGGAAATAAAAGAAATTCCAAAATTGTTGCAAATAGTAGTCAAAAATAACCGGAAGAATCTCAAAGAGAGAACTTGAAAATAACCAGTCTCGACCCAAGTATCTTAAGATCATAGCAAACATCGGCGCCGAAATGCATTAATTTAACGACCCCCCAGAACATTTCTGATTATGAAACTTTATTGATATCATTTACAATTACATTACAACATGGTATATGTAATAACAATATAATGTTTTTTCACAAAAATAACAAATTTACTCTAAAAACGTTTATCCTCGTACGATAGCCGAGGCGCGACCAGCTTCGTCTTTATCCACTAGCAGGCGCTAGCTGTCTCGTACTATTTCCTGCGGGCGCTACCCGGGGCAGCGCCATTACAAGAACAAGAAAAAAGAAAGAAATTGTAATACATTTTTTTTTTAAATTATATAAAAAAAAAATTTTCTCGGCTTTTAGGGTTCATTAGCAAGAACCCTCGGGCACGTGTCTAATAGTTTTCGACCTAGTATCATCAAAATAAAGTTTCATTCAAATCGCGTATTCCACGTCCGCAGCTTCCCCATGTAAATAAAAATATTGTAAAGAAGTAGGAAACAAATACAAATGTATCCTTACCACCATTACATATCAAGACGAAAAATGCACTTATCTCTCCAATCTTCTCTCCCTGCGGATCTATAATGTCCGCTATATCTTCTGCTCTACATGAAACAGTACTCAGATCTAACTAAAACGTATAAAATGTTAGTTATTAAAACCTTCTACATCCCACAAAACTTTTGATTAACATATACAGTGCCGGCCTAAGGTCCCGGCGCTCGATGCAACTTTTTGTTAGGCACTCTTAATTTATTTTAAATCCTTCAATTTATTTATATGTATATAAGTGCCATAATATATGCATATTTTTATATGAATAATAATATAAAACTACAATAAGTTGTTGCATTTTTTCGACACAAAGTTTATTTTGGCGCCCACCTTAGGACGGCACCCCGATGCGGCTTATCTGTTGCTTACCGGGTAGGGTCCGGTGCTGCATATGTATAGGAAGATATTGTTGCTACTTATTATTACCATAATTAATGACCAATAATATTACGCCAAACCTGATATAACGATATCCACAAGTTATAGCATTATACCAGGGAGCATTTATTTGATTTAACGTCCTTATTTATTCCAACAAGGGTAGAAAAGACGGGCTGGCCTAGGACCGGAACTAGGATTATTTTCCTAGGAGGGAGGAGGGAGAGGAAAACTGAATAATTTTGCCACGCCTTCTTTCTCTCTCCTAGTCCTATAAACATTAACCAGTCTAATAACCAGTATATTTCGAAATATATATATATATATATATATATATATATATATATATATATATATATATATATATATATATATATATATATATATATAACTCATTTTATTGATTGAATTTAGGTAAAAATAATCAAAAAGCAGAAAAAACATTTCTTTTTTTCTTAACCTAAAAATAAGGTTCCGCTCGAAATTTTCCGCCCTCTAAATTCTGCCGCCCAAGGGAAGTGCTCCCTGTTGATGCCCCCAACTTCACTAACTATCCACCAGTGCGCTTAAGTAGATGTGCAAGTATATTCCGTCTCTTAGGAATAATGGGATTGTAAGAAATAAATATTATTTCCGTCGTCGGTGTTTTTATTTTTTATTAAATTAATTTTATTATTTTAGAAATGTTTATAAGATTTCATTATTAATGTTTGAACGTGCTATATATGTGTTTCCCATCAGAAACTGGGATTTAAGAATTTTTATAAAATTAAAAACAATGATTGAATATTTAAAATACAAAAAAAAATGGGAGAAGCTCTTCAAGCAAGGCATTTATACAAACCTTTTGCGCCCTCTTTATAACCATTTCTATGAAAGGACTTGGGTCATAAGATAAGTTAGCTGTACCAATCGGTATATTTTCGCCATATCCTTTCCATCTGTACACCGATGTTTTAATTGGACCTCGCTGTAACCAGAAGATCATCTGCTCACAAGTTGCTGGAAATGTAATGTTAAGGCCTCTTTTGAAGCTATCTTCTGCAAATAACCTCCAAGAAAGCTCTTCAGGGCTACGAAACAATTTAGTCAGTGGTTTCATTGAAAAATCTATTGATCTCAAAATATTTTTTTATTGGATACTTACGTACTTCACGGTCGACCATATGTAGAGGTTGTAACCTGGCACCATGAACTGATTCGTATTTATGCGAATTTAGGTCCCGACCTCAACTCAAAAGTGGAAGTCTGTTTACCTTTTGAGGGGGCTTATCGAGCGGAATTCGACAGTTGTGAACCAATTAAAGCAGTAATAATGATAGTGTAGGTGATAGTTATCATATAAGTTTACAACAATGGTCGACCGTCAAATACGTACAGTGGTCAAAATAATTATTCGTACGCTTTGTTTTTCCAGCAAAAAATTGTTTAATAATTTATTGAACATAAATTCACCGGTGGATATGATAACAAAAATATTCCGCATTAATTTTTATAGGTGAAGGAAATCAGAAACCCGTACAACCTAATTAATGACAAAACATGGAAAATTTATCATGCAAAAAAAGTATACCATAGTAACAGTTGTCAATCTAATAATTTGTCTTTGTCGTCAACTTATGGTTTTCACCTAGTAAATAATTCCTTATTCAAATACAATCCCAAAATGATCAAAACTGACAGATAAATACGACACCAAAATAAATCCTAAATCAAAAGAATTAAGTTCTACCAGCAAATATTGCTCAATTTTCTCGAGAAGAATTGAGTTATCGATATATCAGAAGAATGTTGGGATTATCTCACTTGACCATGCAATACATAATGAAAAACATAATGGTCGTGTTAGGTTTTGCCACATATCTTGAACTACGTTTTTACGTCCTCATAATTATCAAAGATCCAACCTTTTAAAATAATGAGCCATTGATTTGAGCAAACCATACTCTGATGGTGCAATATTTGGGCTATACGCAGGATGAGGCAAATCAAATGATTTTTAGCAGGATGAGTGAATCTCCTTGTAGTTCCGATAACTTTTCCTTGGTCAAATGAGAATAATGTACAGGGGCATTGACGTGTTGAGAAATGGCTTGGTTCCTATTGACCAAAGTGGGGTACTTTGCACTTAAAACTGCATAAGCTATTCATTCTAGCTATTCACAGTAAAGGTTTGAGTCCACTGCCAGACCATCAGGAACAAGTTGAAAATGTAAAACGCTTCATAATCAGTTGACATCCGGATGATGGTATAGAAGGATCAATCTAATTAGGGATTGATAAATTATTTTCCACTTCTATAAATTTGTTTTATTGAAAACTAGTTTCGAATGTTATACATTCATCCTCAGTTCTAAGAGCACACAAAAAATTCAAAAATAAGCAATTCAAAATATAGTTGGTATTAATATACATATTAAATTAGATTAATATAAATCAGTATTATAAAACATTTATGAATTATGAATTTAATTAAGACAAGAAATCAAATACATGTTGGTACTCACCAAGGTTTAAATTGATATATCAAACAGAAAAGTTTGTACTGGTTTCTTCTCGCATTGTACTAACAATGAACGAGAACTAGGCAGGATGTTTTTAGGTAAACGGTTTAAGGGTCATGATTTTACCAGTAATGCCGGTGAGTAATTGTTTTTTCTGTTATTGATGGAATAAATTTAAGATTGGACTATTGGAGATATTTGTTTGGTCATTTAAGCAAAAATCTGGATTGGATTTGAAGGATTTTATTATTTCAAGTTCTTCATATATATATATAATTTGAGACTGTTTTCAACGTGATGTATTAATTTAACTCCTGAGTCTTTGATGAATTTATGATTATTTTCATTTAAATGAATTGCAAAGTTGGAATTATTTGTCTTATTATTATATGCACGTATATGCTTCTTTAATCTCTGATTTAGCGATCTTCCAGTTTTTCCCGTGTATTTGGCTGCACAATCATTACAATTTAGTTCGTATACTCCGCTTTTTTTGTATTTTGTCTTTAGGAGAAGAGAAATATGAGGATATGGTTTTTTCTATTTTGAATGCAGGGTTTAATCCAAGTTTTTTCAATTAATTTCCGACTTTGGTGGATATAGGGCCGTAATATGGAACCAAAACATAATGTTTCGGGATGGGCCTATCTTCGAGGATTGTTGAATAGATATCATTAATTGTCTTTTTATGTATTAGTTTTTTAAAAATATGATTGATAGTGGTTTTATTATACCCGTTATTTTTTGATATGGAATATATTATTTCAATTTCTTTATTATAGTTCTTTTTATTTAATGGTATGTTCAAAAGACGGTAAATCATGCTATTAAAGACTGCGAGTTTATGTGCTCTCGGTCTCCTAGCACCATTGTTTATAACGACATCCGTGTGGGTGGGTTTCTGGTAAATTCCAAATTCATGATGTTTGTTTTTTACTGAGATTTCTAAAGCTAAAAAGGGTAAACCTTTGGAATTGCTACTAACGACCGTTAATAGGTCTAGATTTTCAGACCAGACTATACGTTCATCCACTGCGCATGCGCAATTAAGTCCTCAATCCGACGGATTCTTCTCAGTTGGAACGCTGGTGTAGAGTTAGGTAAGACTTCCCGCCTTTTTATGAAGGGGTATTGCAATGCTAAGAAGACTCTCTACAGAGGAAAAAGGTAAATTTGATCCATGACCAACTCATTCGGGTTATGCTATTAACAATTTCGATCCAAGGACCAAGTCAGGAACTGAGAACTATCATACGCCAGGGAGCGGAAGTCTGGTAAGCCAGAGGTGATGATAAACGATTGTTGACAAGTGGCGCATCCGGATTCCTTGAAGCTCGACGCCGCGTTTTCATTAGAAAATGAATGCAATTTTCTAAAACTTCATGGACGAAAATCTATTGATCCTTAGTTTTACACATAATTGGTTAATTTTTTTCACCACTTGGACTAAACTTTCCAGATTCGAAGCTGATAGAGCGTTGAAGAGATTGGCCATTATATTTAAACTTAAAGATGGTGTAGGAAAGAAAGCGGTGGGGACAAGAGATCTATTCGGTAAAAGGCGGGAAGTCTGACCTATGTCGTACCAGACCATTGGCATAAATGTCATCTACATACCGATACCAGTATATGATATGTTGAGCTAGTTGAGAATTATTTGGGTCAAGAATTTTTTGTTCTAATTTGTCCATAAATAAATCTGCCAGGAGGGATGAGAGAGGGGAGCCCATCGGTAAGCCTTCTTCCTGTTAGAAGAATTTCCCATCAAATTGAAAATAATTATGTTTTATACAAATAGACATCAAATTGTAAAGTTCTAGTTTTTCTTGCGGTGATAGATTCGATTAACGGTTCTAAAATATGTATATGTATAAAATATGATGTAAATAACGACTGGTCTTATGGGGATTTCCGGTTTGTGTATTTTTGGTAGGCCATATAGTCGGGGAGGTAGCGGATTCATCTTAATGAGAGTGTATTTTTTATTATCCGGTATCAATATGCTGTTTTTTATTAGATCTCGGACTTCGGTGGCAAATTTATTCACGGGATTTTGACATTAGGAAAACTGTTTTTGTTTATGAAATCATAAACTTTCTGTCTATAATTATCTCTATAGATAACTATAGATAAATATAGATAACTAGTTATCTATAGAGATAATTATAGACAGAAATTGAGCGTTCATCTTAGAAATTCTATAACTTTTGATTGGTTGAAGAAAGTTGCAAAAGCACATATCATGTTGAAGGAAATTTAATGCCCTACAGCTTCATTTCTAAAAAAATTTCTGAGAAACGATTGGGGAAGGTTCTAGAAGCAAATGTTTGACAAAAAGAGTGAAGTAAACATGATTATTTTAAAAAAATTATCGATTTTCAATAGCATATATTTCGAAAACCATTGAGAATTCGACAAATATGTATAAAAATAATTTTATAGGAAAATTTAATTAGCTTTCATTTTAATTTGAAATCTTTTCTACACATTTTTTAAGATATAAGCGAAAAACCTAAAAATGGAACGTTACCACTCTTGGACTTAATAAACAGAAGCCCTACAATCACCACTTGTTTCTGGACACGAGACAAAAGCTAATTCATATCCTGTGGTGCTAATGGTCTTAATCCCTCCTCTACAAAGAGGCAGTACTGCCTATCTCTATGCCAGTCTTCTACGAAATTTAAAGTAAATAATTGGTGACAGAAGTCATCCGATTTGGCACGAAAATTATGATATTCATAGGATATACCGGATTACTTCACAATTTTTTTCCTTAACATTAAAGACAACTAAAGAAATATTTCAGTTTCATTGAAGTGAATCAACAATTTCAAATGATCAAATCAATAAACGTTTTAATGATGGCAGTTGTATACATAAATCAAGAATTGTACATACACATACTGTCTTGCAAGCTATGTCACACATTCTATTCGAAATCCAAATTTCTCAAATTAGGAGAGTATTTCCTGAAATTCTGACGTATCCTAATCAGGTAGGGGGGTGATTAAATGTCGGCAAATGTCACAGTTACAAAAAATTATTTGAAACCGGAAAAATATTTAAATATATCTGAAAACAGATACCTGCACAGATGCTTATTTTTTTTACCTGTAATACTCGTCTGATACCCACTGAATGGAAGGTTCCCGTTGTATTACTTGCGGTTTAGCTTCTTTAGCTTTCTTCTTTTTGCCTTTTTTCTTTTTTCCTCTTTTATCTCTTTTTCCTCTTTTCTCTCTTTTCCTCTTTTTATTTTTTTTTCCTTTACCCTTTTTTCCTTTATCAAAAGCTAAATTATTAATTAGTTTTGTATCCTCATCTAGCTCATGCATTTCTTCTTTATAAACATAAGGAAGATCAATTTGATCCACAGTGATGGTTCGATTGAAAAAATATCTGAGGCCTATCCTCAATGGTGGGAGATAAATATGTTTTCGTTTAGTTACCATTGCTGGCTTTTCTACCGGAGCCAATTTTTTCGGAGTTTTTTTTTTACCTTTCTTACCTTTTGCTTTCTTTTTATCCTTTCCTTTTTTTTTCCTTTTTCCTTTTCCTTTTCTTTTTTTTTTCTTTTTTCCGTCTCTGGGTGTTTCTTTCCCTAGTTGAATTTCTTTGCCTAGTTGTTTCGGCTCAGCAACATTGTTTTCAGCTTCTGAAACATTTGGCACTTCAACGAGCTCAAACCTATTTGACGGATCAAAGTTTTGATATTCTCCGTCAAATATTGTAACTGTTTCAATAATAAATTGGAATGAAAATATTTCAGGAGTTTTAAGACATTTGAAACTATCAGTCCCCATTTTTTGTACAAAAATTTTGTTTTTTAGCAACCTAATTAACTCACAATTAACTTTAAATACATGTGATTAGCTATGTTTGGAATAAAAAATAAATTAATGTTTATTAAAAAAATCTGGTTGCGCATCATACAATTTTCACTTACCACTCTTTCATAATTAGGTATCCATTTTCTAAAATAATTTGAAGGAATTCGCATAAGCACTACCTGAGATATTTTCAGCAGCATGCATTTAATTAGGTTTTTCTCACAAAAGTACAGTAAAATATTTTTTTAAACAATTAGTATTATAATTCTGTGCACTATATACTTTTGGTTTGTTAAGCTTCAAATAAATTTTAATTTTTTTCATTTGATTTCTATTGAAATTCCATTTAGTTTCCATGGAAACATATATTTGCCATTAAATAATATAAAGATAGAATTTATCAACTACAACAAACATTATGCTTTTTTTCGTCACTCCATTACCTTATACGACTTTATTGGTTGCATATTATTATTTTTTTTTTTAATCTTTAGCTTTTCAATGATATATTATACATCTATATTACTATTCTTATTTCCGAAAATTTTTTTTCACCTGGGAAAATATTTTTCCCTATTTTCTCCTTTAGTTAATCATCAAATTCTTTCATACTTTATATTTATACATTTTCTATTACTACTAACAATAAAAGACGGTTAACTATTCCAAACAAACAAAATTAAAGGTGCTTTAGAAGAAAACAATTTGCAAATTCGGCATTTAACCTCTGCCAGACTATTTCAATGAGGATAAGACCTAGATGATATTAAAAACAATTTAATTGTACATTGCTATAACGAGTTTAATCAAAACCGTCAGGGGCTTTTTCGAGAAAATTGTAAAAATGTGTAAATTCCATGGTATAAAGTGGCACCTCCGGTGAATTGATTTTAACGAAAATATTACTATAACATCCCAGACATACACTTATCTTAAATTCATAATTTCAGTTTCAAACAACTTTTCGTTTTTGAGCTAACATACACTGTTGTAGTTCAATACGCTGCACCTTTGCTAATACTAGTCCGATTTAGATAATTCTTTTTAGGGATTTTTAGAGAATTTAATTACCTTTTATATAATTTGTCATAAAATCCATATTTTTGAGTTGAATTGAAAAAAAAATTCGCCATAACTTTTCCTCTGCATTTTCTCGGCGATGTACTAGATGTTAAAAGTTACAGAGATTTGAGGAGAAAATTTTAGCTATGTTTTATCAAAATCATTAAAGACTTTTTCGAGACAATTGTAAAAAAAGTGTAAAATTGATGGTATAAAGTGACATTTGCGGTGAATCGATTTCAGCGGAAAAGTTGCTGTAACATCCCAGGGATATACCTCAACAATGTAATTTTAGTTTCAGATAACTTTTCATTTTTGAGCTAGGCAGTTCACATACATGGTTGTATTTCAGTACTGTATCTTTGCTAATAATGGTCTGATTTAGATAATTCTTTATTTAGCCGAGGGGACGGGCTTTCCGTGTCGCTCAGCAGTTTGACTCCGAGGGCCTCAAAGACACGGTAGGCTACGAAGCGGTGACTGAGGCACAGGGCATCGATGATCTTTTCGTGTAGGATGAGCATTGTTCGGAAGACAACAAGTAGTTGTGAGACTCACTAGTCTGATAGGATCCACATCACTTCTGACAGCGAATCGACGCACAGTGATTCTGAAACACTGATTTCGTAGCCAAAAGTCAAAAAATTATTGTATTTCGCTGTAGGGCAAACTTTTAGAGGTGGAAAGTGTTTTTCGTGTTCTGACAAGTGTTTGGTATTAACCAAACACTTGTCAGAACATGAAACATCGAAGTCGACTTTAATTGATATTGACGAATCGAGTGATCCTCCCTCTTTTCCTCTCTAGATGAACTCATCAGCAGGTAACTTGTTTTTTAATATCGATACCGTAATAAAGTAGTAATTTTGGTACTTGTTTGTTATAAGTCCCACCAAAAAATATGATATAATTTATAGAAAATAACAATAATAAATCAAAATATATTTTTATTTTTGCAAGCAAATATTTTTTTAAGTTATTATTTATAAAAAAAACATGAACGTTTACGATGCTTGTAATATCTGTTCAAAAGGATCATTCCCATTATGTTTACGATGCCATATAAATTCTGCTAATTAACTTCCTAAGTAGGCTCTTTTTGTACATCAACTTTTTTAATTGCATGTCCTTCACTGCAAACACATTATATAGGAATCAATCTTTGATCTTGAAGAAAGCCAATTGCTGTTTTTTGGCCATGACACAGCTTAGCATGCGAATATTTCATTTCTGCCATTTTGTCTTAATTCATATACGTTTATGGTAAGGAAAATCACAAGGCATATAATAATTGTGTTATTCATTGTGTGTTCGTGAGCCAAACCTCGCTTCTGCCACTCCACAGTAAGCATGTAACGCCCACTTGGACTAAAAATGGAACATTTAGTCAAATCATGCAAACTTTTTTTTAACTTAGACATAAAACACTCGAGTTATTATATCGTTTCTACCATGAGGATTTTGTCCATCATTTAAGGCATCTTCAATTTCAGACCATTTCGGCTCGCATGTAAAGGTGATAAGGAAATCAGGATGATCATAGTGACAAACATATGCCATCGCATCCTGAGTTCTCTCATACATATAACATGGTCCCAGCAGTAAAACAGGTACACAAACATCTTTTCAATATCTGAAACATTACCCTCTCCCTTACACATAGCATTTTTAAGATGAGCATAGTTTTCCGCTCGCAGCTTGCTCTGGTTGAATCTTATAAAGTTAAGCCTTTCTGTCTCTATCTTGGCGTAGATATTAACCAAAAACTGGTCGAAAAGACTACGATAATGCAAGAAGTAATTAATATTAATGTTTTAGCTTCTAAACATAACCGTTGCAATACATTTGCAACATAAAAGCAGTTTTTCCTATCCGTGGATGAAGCCTTCCGCCCATAAAAAGTGAAAACCCGATGTTATTTAGGTTTTAGAAATAAGTTATTTCATGTTTCAGAAATATTTTTTTTTTTAATCATTTAGAATACGATTTTTCCAATCACGCCTCATTACATATCTACAACATAATTTTGGCCATCCCTGAAGCCATTTTGACTAGTTTCTTCGTGACGTCTCTACGTACGTTTGTTCGTATCTCGCATAACTCAAAAACGGTTAGCTTTGGAAAGTTAAAATTTTGAATTTAAGATTAATGAAACATTTTGTTGCGAATCTTCGTTTTTTGATATTACTTGATCACCGGAAGTTGTACTTTACTTGAAGATCAAAATTGAATTTCATCAAAAATTATATTAAAATATAATGAAGAACTTTTCAACTTTGGTATTTATGATTTATATAATTATTTAAATAACTTAATAAATTTTGGTCTAAATTGGCAAACCGGAAGCGGTACTTAACCTGATAGTTATAATAAACCTTCATCAAAAATTGCATTATAATATAATGTATAATATCTCAATAAATAATATAATAGATTTTAGTTGAAATTGATGAGCCGAAAGGGGTACTTTACTTTAAGGTCATAATAAACTTACATCAAAAGTTGTATTAACATTTAATACAGAAAGCATATAGTTCGATTATAAAGGTTACAAACGCGTTTTTTTTTTCGCTGTAATTAAACAATTTGATTACTTGTTCTAAGTGCTGTTACTTAATTACGTAAAAAATACTTGTTTTCCTCCTTATTAGTGAACTAAACAAGGAATAAGATATAGGTTAAGCAGGTTTTTTCGCTTAAAATGTCGATTTATAATACTTTATACAGTGACATACAGTTCTCATGTCGTCACGGAACACGAATAAATCTTTTGGGAACTTGTCATATAATAACGGAATGAGACCTCCAGAAACAAGAGCTTGAGTATATGTATGTGTGTACCAATAGATGAATGTCGCGTCCAGTGACGGTTTGGAGATACTGCAATCTTCGGTAACTAGGAACCAAATTCAGGATCACTGTTTAAGCCACCGATTTATAGTTTAATATGAGTACAAGGAAGTCATGCGGTGTCCACATCAGATATTTTATGTTTTAGAAATAAGCTTTGTATGTTTCAGAATTTTTTTTTGAATTACTTAAGAGTACGATTTTTTCAAATCACCTCTTATTGCACTTCTAAAACATAAGGAGAACCACCATTAAAAAATTTGGTTTCATAGGCATCGTCCATAGTCTTATATATCAAATTTGAGTAGTTTTGCATTAGGTTTTAATATATTTTTTTATGAAAATCTATTTAGTATCACAACCAAAACGTAACCAAATTTGAGATATTTTGTATTATATTTTAATATAATTTTTAATGAAAGTCTAAAATATGACCTTCATGTAGTTCCACTTACGGTTTGCCAATTTTTATGTTATTTATATCGATATATAAGTGTGATATACCAAATTTGGGAAGTTTTACATTATATTTTAATATAATTTTTGATGGAAATCTATAAGACCTACAAATAAAGTACCACTTCCTGTGATAATGTAGTGATCAAAAACGGAGTTTCGCACCAATATGTTACCGCAATAACAAATAAAAAATTTAACTTTTTACGGCAAACCATTTATGAATTACACGGGGTACGAACGAATGAATGTACGTACAGACGTCACGACGAAACTAGTCAAAATAGATTCAGAAATGGCCAAAATGGATATTTCCGTTGAAATCTGAAAATAGAAAATGTTTGCGATTACAATACTTCCTTTACTGCGTACAAGGAAGCAAAAACAAATTGAACCGATGTCCATAGAAATCTGTGTTGAAACATGGGGACAATGCCCAACATGCTTACATATATTGTTTTGGTTTATTATTTTCAATAACAGACCTTTGTAATCGACCAAGGAAAAACATTTTTAACTTACCCTCAAAATTTGAGGTTTTACGTTTCAAGATCCGTAGAATCCAAATATCGAAAAAAAAAAAAAAATCCGTCAGTCCGTGACTACTGAACAGATTTTCTTTAGTTTCGGCACCAAAGCCACAGGTCATCCCAGGTTGATCCTCGGAACTCGCTATTATCATCCGTCAGTTTTTTTTTTTGTTATGATTTATTGAAATATAATGAAATTCTCTACAAAACAATAAAAAATCATTTAAATCGGACAAGTATTAGCTGAGATATAGCGTAATTAACTTCATAGACTAATTCTCTGATACTGCAGGTCATCGTGGCCCGAGGTCTGACTTATTAATTGCGGGCTTCTGACTTCCTCGCTTCTTTCTCTTTCATCCTTCCTTGGATTATCTCTGCACTTCCTTCAGCTTCTTGGTCTTTCCTTTTTCTTTTCCCACTCAAGTGAACATCCAATATTTTCCTCTATACTATTTTACCCTATGATTACATGTCCTAACCATCTCAGCCGACTTGCATTGACAGTTTCTTCTTAACACTCCCAGTTCGATAGTCTCACGGCGATCATCTTGGGACAAGCTCCAAATTTCTGCCCCATAGGTGCCTACTGCTTTATTTCTTTGCTGAATTTACTTGATATCTTTTAAAAAGTATTCTGCACATTTCCCTTTCTCGAAACGCTCCAAATGCTCATTTGAATGATAAATTAATTATTTAAACTGTAAACCAAAACAATACGGAAATTCCTGTGAATAGACAGACCAGATATTTTTGAAATATTACTATTTGGAAATAATAAACAATTGTGTAATAATTTGCAGCGTTTTTTATATCTAGTATTTGCTTTTAAAACATCTTTAGGGCTGAGGCAGGGTTGTTTGCTCTCACCCGCGTTATTTTCACTTTTTGTGAATGATTTTTTTTTTATTTCAATGGTGGTGGTAAAAGGGTTGGAGGAGTAAATATTCGCTGTATAATGTACGCATCCAAAATGATGTTTTGCTCGCGCCGGAGCCTAAAGTTCTTCAAATGATGATAAATAGGGTTGCGGAATATTGTGGCTTGTGGAATTTGTCAGGCAATTTGGAAAAAACAAAAAAATATGGTATTTCGCAATGGAGGAAAATTAGGAAAGAACGAGAAATGGAAAATAGAATAAAAAAATTTGGAAATAGTAAATTATTATAATTATCTGGGAATAGGTCTGACCCATTTTTGCAAACTGAAAACTCATTTCTTAAATAAGTTAAATATCTCAAAATTTGCTGTAAATACAACCTATACATGTTTTCTAAACAAAAATGAAATATAATTATCAAAAAAGTGGATGTTTATTATGCTGCCGTTCGATCAATAATTTGTTACGCTTGCCAGGTTTGGGGATACCGTAGTTTTGAAGAAGTAGAAAAACTGAATATATTTTTTATAAAAAAACTGTTCTCCCTTCCTGTTAATTCACCACACTACATTTTATATCTGGAATCTAATTTAAATCCAATATTCTTTCATTGTTTATATTTACATTTAGAATATGTATAAAGGGTTCTTTCTGTGCCAGATACGAGGCTGCCTAAAATTCTAGCTAAGGAAATAATTAAAAAGAAAATATTTTGGCATAAAGAAAACTCCGAACTTTGTAACAGAATAAATATTCCATTAGAATATGCAAGCAATGAAATAATTTCACTTATTTTTGGATAAATTAAAAAATAATTTCAAGGCGGATATGATGGAGAAAGCCAAAGTATCTAATTTCCATGATCTTTATAAGGATTTAAACAGTGACTTAGGTGACAGGTATTACATGCTAGATGAGAATAAAATGAATTTTATTAAGGTAATTTTTAGGCTCCGAGGACAATTAGTTCATCTTAAAAATAGTGTTATGAGGAGTGAACAACAAAGATTGTGTACTCTTTGTAATTTAAATGCAATTGAGGATTAATACCACTGCGTGGCTGTTTGTCCGATTTTACAAGAATATAGGGCCAAGTATTTTAGTAATAAATTACTAAGTCGTCATGAACTAATTAAGACTTATTAAATGGTAAGGATTGGAACAGTTTGTACCCAGTACCACATATCAGCTTATGGCTACAGAATGTAATTGATTCGGCAGTACAACACATAATATTCTTCTCCTATATATAAATAAAAATCACAAAATAAATAAAAAACCAAGTGCATTAAAGATAAATTATTAATAAATTAATTTAAAATAAATTAATTATAAATTGGATGTTCTTTGTTATTAAATTGATATGTAATGTATTTACGATTGTCTACATTGTTGCTCTCACAAAATTAAAACTGAAACATATAAAATCATTTTAATTCCTTTACTCCATTAAAAAAACATATATTTATATTGTTGTAAGCCATTTTTCCTCATCAGATTTGTCGACTGAAAACGTGAGAAATTGAAATTGGTTGGTGAAAACAACTTGGGTGATACACATAACTGTATAGGTGATATAACTGATATTAATAAATCTTGTTATTTCAATAATTTTCTTTTTTATCGTTATGTCATTGTACTCTAATGTAATTAATATTATTATTATTATTAATAAGTATACTATTTCAATACAGGTACATTTTACTTGTAATTAAGTTCAAAGGTGTTCAAAATACTATTACAGTTATAAATGAATGCATTTTTTCTAAAAATAAAACGTTTATTTATATTCGAAAACAAGAAATGAGGAATTTAAAATGCAATGCTGGGTCTACGAAAGAGAAGATCGGCATTTTACTGGGTACCTGTTCATTAGAGCACTTTCTCAGTTTTATTCAAAAAGAAAGGTGAACAGGTATTCTAAATCAATAATCAACCTATATTTGGTGAACGTACACCATACGTTGAGCAAGTATTCCATTGTATAACTTCTCTTTGTTCACATCTGCCCAGTTTTTTGAGGAATGAGCACGTGATCAGGTTTATTTACGGAAAGGTCACTGAAGAACAGCTTCTGTAGGTTTCCTATTATGGCAAAAAAGAAAAAGGAAATAAAGGCATACTTATAGATAAACACCGATACAGCTTTACTGAAAAAATTGAAAAACACAACTTTATTAACAGGTTGGAACTAATATATTTACAACTCGTTATACTTCACTTTAGCGAACTTCCGTAGTTGATTTCTGGTGCATCAGTGTTAAGGATTCATGCTCCGTCAAGGCCAGGCTCTTACCAATTGTCGGTTTGGCTTTAACGAGACAATTACGCACTTATCCCACATCACCTTATCTTAGGTGGGGTGGAGTGTGCACTATTGGAGTAAAAGCGTGAACAGACTTAGCCCCATTAGTGTTAAAATTTTGGTTTTAATTTTATTAATTAAATTAAAACCTGTAACTAGTGAGGTTCTAAGAGAAGAGAAATAATTCGTAACGCAACAGTATAATTCGTAACCAATTTGTAGTAAACTTTGTATTTTATTACGCATTCCGTATAACCTTATTATCAATCAACTTAATTATTAAAACTAACTATCAGAAGACCTGATCCAAATAGGTATCTCTTGCTACACTTCCCCTCTGCTGGTGGTGTCCGTCCTCGGTCTGACAGCAGGATCTTTTGAAGCAGGGTTCGTGGATGGTTGTATTTTGTTTCGAGGACGACCTCGTGTTCTTTTCGGATTCTGTGGTTGTACAGTCGTAGGATCTTCTCTGTGGAATGGGGTGAGTTGAGACGAGTGCCATCGACCTAAGATTAAGCCGTTTCTTCGTGGGTCCTCTATTTCGTATGGACTGCTTCCTAATTTCCTTTTTATAACACAAGGACCGTCAGGTCGTGATAGCAACTTATTAATTACTTTGTTGGCTGAGTTACTCAGATGATGGATGAAGCCATGAGTGAACCCATACGTATTGTCCAGGAAGATATTTGGTTGCTTCACATCTTTTTCGGTTTGCGTAGGTTTTCTGTGTGTTTTAAGCTTTTATTGATCTCGTCCTGTCAATTTCAAGAGTATTCCCTAACTTTTGTATGAAAGGTGTAATTTCGGGAACGAATGTATTTTTAGTTTGAATGATTTGCATGTCATGTTCTGTTTCAATCGTTGAGCGTAACTCACGGCCAAACGTGACATATGCGGGTGTAAATCCAGTACACACGTTTGGCAGAGTTCATGGCGTATCTAATTCAAGGGAGTTGTGTTTAGCCAAAAGTTGTGAGCCAGTTGTGCTTTTATGTCCCAATTGCGTCGTTCGACAGGATTGGCTTCGGAATTATAAAGCGGTGTGAATTTCTGATCGATGCGCAAAATGAAAAAACTTGTTTCATCACTCTGCGGATAAACTGTGTTCCATTGTTTGATATCATTTCACGTGGCAAGCCATACCTCAAAATATCTCGTTAATGAGTGTTTTTGCGCATTCAGCTGATGTGGCATGTTTTAGCGAAAACAATTCGATCCAACGTGAAGCCATATCTTCGGCTACAAGGATCCAATTATTCCCAGAATCGGTTGTCGGTAAAGGTCCGAAGAGATCAACAGCCAGTGTTTCGAAACGCTCCGCCAAAGGTCTAGTGTGGATGAGACCCTGTGGCTTTTGATTAGTAGGCTTGAAACGCTGACACTGAACACAATTCTTTATGTATTCGGCGACATATCTCCTCATGCCGGGCCTTCTTTGTGATCAAACAATGTTCCCCCTATAATTAGATTCTGGCTAACAGCAAAATTCAGTAGTCGGGAACCATTGTGTGAATAGTCCGAATGCAATCCATACTTCCCGACATTACTGCATAAATGGTCCTTTCCTACTTTGGCATTTAGATCTCCTACAATCATTTTAACATCATGTCTTGGGCTTTCAGAGCATATCCTTTCCATTAGGTCGTAGAACTCGTCTTTCTCTTCCGCTGGTCATCTGAGTGGGAGATGACCCTCGCTGCTCTTAATGCAGCACATCCTCGATAATGTCTTCCAACCATGACTGTCCTCGTTTCAAGGATCTAAGACAAAACTGTTCTGCTGACGAGGTCAATTGGTCGAAATTCACTAAGCTTTTTGCGCTGTTAGAATTCTTAAGTCAGAAGAGCCAATAACCATTCGTCGTAAGGAAAAAAAAATTATTACTAGCAAACAACTAACCACTGGAATGTAGTGATGTACTTTTTTCTGCTTATACGTGACCTTGTTCTGTCCTGATGATGCCTGAATTAGTAAGAAATTGACTGTTTAATTGTTTACCGGCATTTTAGAGATTCAAGATTTTGTTTGTAATCTCCAATTTTATCCTTATAATTTATTTATACCTCTTTAAATTTTTCTCTTTTATATTAACTAATTCATGTACACTACTGCCATGTGATCTTTTCACCTGATGTGCTATTAGGGCCAATAGCAAATTTTTCCAATTTTCTCTATAACAATACTGTAACATTACTATTAAAAGAAAGCTCCAGATTCGTCATTACCACCAAAATAAATCAAAGTCTCGGTTGTACTTTTTGTCGTATACCAAACAATCTTAGATGAGATTATTATTGGTTTGGGTTGGGCCAGATTTAGGATTACCACTAAGAGGTTGTGTACATAAACTTACCTAAGAAATTGGCCAGAACCGAGAGTTAGCTGAATAATACTGATTTTGTTGGGCCTATCTTTACATTTGTGGTTCGGACACAATATCGATGTAATGTGATTATTATTAACAATATTGATTCAACAATGAGATAGATACAATCCGTTATAGAGATTAATTTAATCTGAAGCCTACTGGCATAGTCTGCAGTGGACAACGCGCATTGGTAATTGCAGGACCCTTGGAAATGATGCACGAGTTTGCCAAATCTTGCCGACGCAGTTTCTTTTTTTATTCTCAAATATGAAACTTTAAAGTATGTAGAAACGCAGGTTGCCACCAAATATTGTGGTCGGACTATGTAATATTGTCAGTTAAAAAGGCTCCAGGAACTTTTAACTTTCTAGCTTGTGACATCGCTCTTGAGCAGTTACAGTTAAAGATAATCTGTGGTCACTAGTAGATTGATTGGGATCGCACACTAAAGAAGATGCAATGTGAAAAATAGAACTTCTGTATAAAAAAAAGAGTGATATTCACAATGTTCTCCTGGAATGCTGTGACTTAAGACAATTAGCCTATAGGAGATACAGAGGATACATTTACGCATAAAGAATGGAGTTCCTCTGAAATAAAGAAAGATCAGGCTGATTTAAAGAGTTTGGTCAGAAGCCTGTCAGAAAAAGACGAAGTACTGATTTTGCAAAATGTATGTTTGTATATTTTATTTGTAATACTCAATAAAACAAGAGTCAGTAAAAGTGTCTTTATTTATGCAAAACATGTGCTAGGATACAGAACAATGCCGAACCTCTCGTGTGGTTATATCTCAATACCCCAACATCCTCTTTTGTTTAATTAAATATATAATACAAAATTCTATTTCAAATTAAATTTCTTGAATAAGTCCTTTGGGTTTGATCACCACTCTTCCAGATCCTGTTCTTTCCTTGTGCATTGGTGCAAGTTCTCCAGAATGATGGTCATCCGGAACTGATACTGGTTCCGTAGTCATTGCTGATGGTTCAACTGGAACTGAAGTCTCTGTCGTCATTGATAATGGTTCAGCTATCTGCGCTGTCTTCTCCCGTGGTACTCCACATCTCACCCTGCCAGCTCGCTTTCTTTCGAACATCCTCTTTAATATGTTTACGATTTCTTCTATATAAATGGCCTTCCACTTCTACCAAATATGATCGCTTATCAATGTTGGACTTTATAATACCTGGTTTCCATATCAAACTCTTAGCTCCTGGATTAATTAACATCCTTACATTCTGACCTATTTCCAAAACTGTCAAATATTTTGCATTTTTATCCTACTCCTTTTGTATATTGACTTCCTTTCTAGGTATTTTCAAATTCACTTTAGCTTGAAGAGCTTTGTCTGTTCCTGGTACCAAGGTTCTAAGGTGTCGTCCAAACATTCTTTGAGCTGGGCATGTTGTCATTACAGTCGGTAAGCAATGCTGCATCCAGATCGCCTCCCTCTGCTTTTATTTTTAACAATCTCTTTGCCTGTTTTACTGCAACTTCTGCTCTACCGTTTAATTGATGATGGTAAGGAGAAGACATTTTTAAATCGAATCCCCACACTTTTGAGAATGAATCAAATTCTCTGGAACAAAAATTTGTTCCTCCATCACTAAACATAACTTTGGGCACACCATACCTTGCAAATGTCTGCTTCAGCCAACTGATAGTACTCGTAGTACTGACATCTTGTATTCTGCCAAATTCAAAGAATCCTGAAAAATAATCTACGCACACAATATATAGCAATCCTTTGAACCAAAATAGGTCAACTGCAAGCCCCTCCCAAGGATTTTTTGGCCTCTCTCGTAATATAAGAGTCTCCTTTTGTCATCAAGATTTTTGCAGATCAAACACTGTTTGACTTTATCTTCAATATCTTGATTCATTTTGAACCAGAACACGCTCGTCCTTGCATACCTTATATATGATTCTACTCCCTGAGGTCCACAATGTATTTTCTCCATAAGTTTGTTTCTCATTCGCATCGGGACGCGTAAATACTTTGTCCTTTTAGTATTATTTTGTCAATTCATCTCTAATTTTCCACTGCGGAGAAAACTGTTGGTCTGAAGCGTGATGACCCAAGGAGTGAGTGGTTTGATGAGGAGTGCAGGGAAGTGCACAAGGGCCTCCCATGAGGAGTATAAAGGAGCAAGGAAGATGGAAAAGAGGGTGCACAGGGAGAAAAAGAGAAGGCACATGATGAAGCATCTGCGAAGCATAGAGGAATACAAAAGTAAGATATTAAGCCGGGATATGTATAAAAAAGTATACAACATGAAGCAAGAGTTCCAGCCTCGATCTATTGCGTGCAGAGATAAAAGTGGAAACCTCCTTAATGACACTGCCAATGTGGTCAGTAGATGGACAGAGCACTTTAGTGAACTGTTAGGTATGAACGAGGAGTATAGTGCTGGAGAGGGTGGCAATGATCAGAGGGAGGAAATGACGGAAGATCCATTGCAACACCACAGTCGCTCTGTGATGAGAAGCTCTTCCATCTAGAGCATGATGGGGAGTTTGACTGGTCGTTGTTGTATAGACTGACATCTTTTGCAGATATAAGCATTTTAAGAGCCAGTAAGGCAGCAAAGATTTCTCCATGAAAGTTGCTGGCACAGATAATAACAAGCGCAGCAATAAACCTAAAGACCAAAGATTAAATTAAAGGACTGCAGTAATTCAACATTAGAAAATTCCTCTGACTCTCAAAACTTATAAAGTTATAACTACAGTATTTATTCAAATAAACTGCAGACCAAGTTGCACTGATATTACTACTATTATTACATTATTTTATTTAACCATACTGTTTCTTTACAAACAGTATGTAATCTCATACTCCAAATAAAATTAAAAAAAATATTTATTTCAATTCACTAGCAATTAATGCCGTTTACAATTTTGTATTATTTTAATTATTATTATTATGGCATTTAAAACTCATATGCATTAATGCATTCTAAATTTCTAGAAATATATATACATTTATTCTTATAGCAATTAAATTAAAAATATATCGTTTAATATTTTGTTAAAGTTATGTCTAAACAAAGATGTACTTAGCAAGAAGAGGAAGGGGCAGATTAATTATAAAACTTACTTGAAAAAAAAAATCAATTAATCACATATTCTGCCAAAGTATATATTTATAATAAAGGAAGGCACACGGTTTAAACAAATAATTCAAGAAAATAACTAATTATCATAAAACATAATTGGTAACCTGTATCTCACAGATAACAGCAATGATGCCAGTTCTCACAATACTTGCCTAGCTTCTTGCTCACATGCCTTCTTACATAAAAATATATATATATATATATATATATATATATATATATATATATATATATATATATATATAGTTTATCCAATATGTAATTTTTCAAATGATGTTAAGAAGCATACCATATCTAAATCATTATTTTTCAATGCAATGTCAAGTGGAGTCCTGCCATCATTAGTTTTACTGTTTATACTAGCTTTATTGCAAATTAAGAGCTCAGCAATATGCATGTTCCGGTTAACAGCACAAATATGAAGTGGTGTCAGACTCCACCAACCAGCTGCAATGTCAACACTGATACCAGCATCAATTAAGGTTTGTACAGCTACACTATCATTTTCTTCAACTGCAATGTGAAGTAAACTATTACCATCTTTGTCTCTAGTTAGAAGATCTGCGCCATTATTAGTTAGCACCTTGATGGAATCTAATTTTCCTGCCTTTGCAGCAAAGTAAAGAGGGGTATATCCATAATCATTTGGAGCTTCAATATCAAAGTCAAGGTCCAAAAAGCAGATTATTGCAGTTGAAGAACCTCTAGAAGCAGCCAAGTGTAAAAATGTGGTACTGTCATTACTTGCGAATACATCTGCACCCTCTTGAAGTAAAAAATTGGCAAATTCAAATTGATCCTCCTCAGCAGCAGTATACAAAGGGGTCAAATAATCATTGTCTTTTTCATTAACTTTAAAGCCATATTTCATCAACATTTTAGCAGATTCTATTTGTCCCGCTGATGCTGCTAAATGTAATAATGATCCACCTGTAGTTGTCTTTATGCCTACATCTGCTCCTTTTCTAATAAGAAATTCAACACTTCCAGACTGACCACTACTAACAGCCCTGCTTAGAGGAGTAAAGCCATGACTTTTTGCATCAATTGGAAGACCAATTTTCAATAAAAGTTCAATATTTTTAACACTACCACTAAGAGCTGCGACATGCAGCAAAACAATACCACTTGATGACTGAAGTGAAAGAAGACCATTCAGTTCTTTTGGGCATATGACGACCCCTGCATCAGCTAAAAGTTGTAAATAAACTTCCATGAAATCCTGAAAATTATGACAATTTATTTTTATTATTTAATTTAAACAAAAAATGAATAGGAGAAAACATAGGTACAAACCACGATGAATGGTTGGTACTAAGTCTTCAGGGAAATGGAGGTTAGTAAGAAGTGTTTATTAAAAAAAAAAAAAGATTAAAACAACATAAATAATCGTTTTTTCTTTATTAGTAGCTTAGTATTACTAGCTGTTTGGAGACGTGCTTACTCTCCTCAAATAACCGGATATTTTTTAATAAACCTTTTATTTCCGAATTCAAAAATATCCAGAAATTTGTGCTAATTTAGTGTCCAATTTAGTTTCAAAATAATGAGGTTATTGTAGGATCCAACGTCTGCTCTCTCCCTTAACTAAGCAAGGTAAAATAAACACTCTTCCCTAATTATGTATGGTGAGAAAAGGTTCAATAAAGAAGAACTCCTAATTCACAATTGGTTATTTAATGTTGAATAATTAAAGATAAAAAAAATAGTGTTTCCTTTCTTTACATTTAACTTCTTTCAAAGTTAGATCTAAACAGAATAGAGTTGGAACTTGAAAATGTCTAATGTAAATAAAACATTTTTGAATTTTATTTTATGAATAATATACCTAGGCGTAGAAAATATTAAATAGAGAGAGGGCCCTCTTACATCCATGATTGCGGTGAGTTTCTTTAAAGTTGATCCTTGGATGGACCCTCTCTCCAACTAAACAAAATCCAGGCTACACTACTGGAAGACTGTTCAGAAACGTGAACTAAAACATAGTGAAAAGTTATTTACAATCTTGATTCTTTCAAAAACCTGTTTTTATGCATTTTTTTAAGAGGCATCTACTTTGTTCATTCTATAATTGTAGCTAATAAACAATAATTAATTAATATATCCCAAGTAATTATTAATATATCCCAAATAATTTATTTTTATTTACCAACCTATATGCCACTAGATTTATACCACTAAATGTATTCCTCAAAGTTAATCCTCAGGTTTGCGAATCCAGATTTTAATAAGAATAAAATAAGAAACTGATAAATCAACAAAAAGTTCCCATTTTTAAAGAAATCAAATTTAATTAATAGTTCAATTTAATGGCAAGACAAGAGTTCTCTGATACTTGTAACATTCACTCACACAAGTCGATTAGGTATATTTTATCTAATTGTATCCCTTAAAGAATCAATTTAAATTGTAATTAAAAATGAATGATCCTACTGTATCCCCAATCATCTTGAATGTCCAAGAATGACAAATGCATGGCCCTCATTGTCAGTAGCACTTTTTTATATAGTCTAATGCTTCCATATGACTGTTGGCTCAACTTACTTGTAGTGTTAAACAAGAAATCTAATCTGCATGTGCTCTAACAGTAAAACTCCTGGAAGACAAGCCAATTACTTTTTCTCTCTTGAATGGCTTAACTTACCAAGATTAAAGACCTCTTGCCAATCAGCAGAATTAATGTAGTAACAAATATATATAAATAATTCTAAGTCTAAAGCTTCTAAAATAACTGAACAAAAACATTTTGGAGAGCAATGTGTTTTAAGGATACTCATATAAAACGAGAATAACCAACAAACTTGATTAAGACATTGGGAGAAACCTTTAAGGGTAACCAATAAGTTGGAATGTTAAATGAATAATAGTATACTACAAATTAAAATCATACCTAAGGGTAATACTGGCAATGATGAGGCTTAACTGTTAAGTGAAAATTCAACTACAGTTAGCAAAAAACCAAAACAATGGAAATCAAAAATGCTAGAAACAATGAAATGTAAAAACTTAACGGTACAACTTTAAGTTTTATCAGCCTTATCAGTACGGATGTGTCGGGAACGTTCGGAAACTGTTGGAACTAAGGAGGTTATAACAGTATTATCACCTCCCAGTAATAGGCTACCATAACCTCCCTGGTAAGAACAGTATCGATAATGCTTGTCTAGCATTCTCAGTGTTTCTCTTACTGACACCAGACTGGTTTATTTCCTTTAGAACCAACGTATTTAAGAGTTTTTCAAACAAAATAACGCTGTATTTGATCAATCACCAGTCTATATCAAATAAATAAATATACTAAAAAAGAGAGAAAAAAATTTGTGAGCAGCAGAACTAACTAAAATCCTATTTTCACTAAAATAAAAATATTATAAAAACGGGGGAGTGAGAAAAAGTTGAGACTCACAAAACACAGTTCCCTAACCTACCGAAATTTACCCATACTTTTATTATAATGTTCTGGCTCTCCGCTGACCTCCAATACAGAAAAAGTGGTACAACTTTACAAGAGGGGCGCGTTATCACTTGTTCCTCCCGATCTTACCCGAAGGTCGCCGAACTAGCACACTCTAGCGCTAACTAACTGCTTTGCATAGCGCTAACCATTTGAGCTAACTAACTGCTTTGCATTCAATTGCCACATTCGTGTTCATTGATATTATTAAAATTATTACTGCTTTAATTATATATTATTTAAAATTATTAGTGCTGTCGACTTCCTCTCATTACGTTCGTCCAAGAAATAAACAAAACAGCAACGGATCTTTTTCAGTTGAGGTTGGAGACTTACCGTAATTTCAATTATTATTGCTTTAAATAGATCACAGCTGATGACTTCCGCTCGCTACGCTCGCTCAAGAGATAAACAAACCCCAAAAGTTCATTTTCAGCAGAGGTCGGGTCCTTACCGTAATTATTATCACTCCTTTAAATTATTACTACAACTTCCCCAGATTACCGGAAGTCGACAGCAATAACAATTTTAAATAATATGTAATTAAGGCAGTAATAATTTTAATAATTGCAATGAATACGAATGTTACAATTGAATGCAAAGCAGTTAGTTAGCACAAATGGCGCTAGAGTATGCTAGTCCGGCGACCTTCGGGTAAGATCGAGAGTACCAGTGATAACGCGCCCCTCTTGTGAAGTTGTACCGAAAACCCTTCATACCGAATTTCAGCTCTTTTGACCCAATGGAGGGTCCGCTGGAGTGGAAATATCTTTGGTAATACTGGTCCGATTTCGATGATTTTTTTATTATTTTTTATAGATAATTTAATTTATTTTCAAATTCAACAGGTTTTGAGCCCCCTAACTCCTAATTTGGAGGGGTTTTAAAGGTGCGCAAATATTTTTAAAAAATCGAAAAACCCGGGAAGGAACCAAGTTGAGACCTCGAAAAGATACATTCCTCCTGACACCATCTCAATCCACATACAAATTTTCAGCCCTATAAACTAATATGATGGAGCTGTAGAGATGCGCAAAACTTTAAAAACGCCGAAATTTCAGGTAAACATACCGAAATTTTGTATGAAATTTACCCATTCTTTAATGATATCGTTCTGCCTGGAAGAAAGTCCTACATACCGAATTTCAGCTCATTTGACCCGGGAGCCGTTGGATGTGCTCAAATGTAGCGGGGGATAAATATATATATATATATATCAGACACCTACACAATTTCTATAATAGTGGTCTAGGTTTATGAAACGGATAGAAAATACGACTAATGAATGAAAATAAAAAGTCAGGATGAAAATATTTTATTTTTTATTTTATTTATTTAAATGTTTGTTTAAATGATTAAAATTTGCAAAGTTTAATAAATTTATGAACATATACATATGAAAATAAACATTCATTGAACAACTTTATCAAGTCATTCCAGTAATATTCAATTAAGCATGAATCAGTAATTAAATGATGACTTCCAATTATTCATTATTTCTTCTTCTACAATTCGGGGTTGTGTCAAACTCCTTTTTCAAAAAATACTCTAAAATCAAATAATTAACTATACCAAACATAACGTAATAATATTTTTAAATAATTAAGTTTTACTATTATATAAAATTAATAGTTAGAAGCGATGCACATTACCAAAAACAATTTTCAAATAAAATTGGAATCAACTGGCACTTTTGGAATCTGAGCAAGTTAAAATTTCTTGAAATTTTCTTTTCGTTCAGAGTCAACATTACTTAATCTAACTAATATTAGCGAAGACGTAGCAAATATTTTTATTTTGGTCCTTCGCCCAAAGCGGTAAGGTGGGTGGAAACATCAGATAATTTTTTCAATAAGTTTTCAAGTCATTCATGCTGGCAAAATAGACTGAAAAGTAAATCTGTTCTTTCCAAATTACTAACAATAGGTACAGTGGATTGTTTTTTTATTTCGCCGCTCTGTTATGCTTCCACACGGTCCAATAAATCACCGGGCCGACATCCGAATTATCGAGGAGACGTCGGACTGCAGGGAATGCAGGATCCGACTCCGATAATTGTGTGAAAGGAATGCATGCTTTCTCCATAAATTAACCCTCGGGAAGGCGTTATAATAAGGTAACACGGTAACGCGTGATCCCTCTGAGGTCCAACTATCTTTTATTCAATCAATTGTGCTAAAATTAGAGTTGCTATTAAAGCTGACACTATTTTTATTCCCGGAGCAGATATTTTTCATTGTGTTGGTCAATTTTTGGATTAAAAAATAGTATTTGCAAAATTTCTTGAACAGTATCTAGAAAAATTTAAGCATCAAGATAATTTAATGTAATTTTTTTTGTATGACCGGTTCCAACCTAAAACATTGTAGCTAACACATCAAGAGGTAATCCTCGATGTAGTAAAATAAGCCATTTGATCAGAGTTAATTTTTAGTCATCTTGTGAAGGTCGACAAGTTTCTCAAATGGCTAATGAAGTTGTTTGCCATACATCTTCTTGCACAGCAGTAGCAATGTCTAATCATCGTCCCTCCCTCATCCATCAGACACCAGAAATACCTGATAGGCCAGACATTTTTTTCTAAATATCCCAAAAACATTAAGCGACAATTATATGTCCTCACATAATACTCGTATACAATTTCAATATGAGAAAAGAATTCATGAACGGTAACATTTGATGTAATTAGTAAAAGTTACATCGGGAGGCGCGAAGTTCTATTAGGCCAGAAACGAGCAAAGCACTTTTTCAAAAAGTCTCAGACGGTTGGCGGCGAACTAAATTAAAATGGCAGGAAGAAAGATAAGGATGATGTCTCAACTTTGGGCTATTTCATGAATAGAACTAACACAGAACTGATAACACTGGGTTAAACCGGAACCGGCAATATATTTTTTTAGTAACGGAATAGTTTTGGAGTATGTTTGATTAGGTAAAATCCAAAATTACATTAACCTTCGACTCAGCAATCCGCCCTGAAATTATTCAACAAACAATATGAAACAAAAAATGAATGTATGACTACCACTGGGATGCGTATTTCATATATCATTGAGGTGCCATGGTGTGACATAGGACCTATATATTTCATCTCTTCACTGTATGACCATGAACTGTTTGCAATAACTGCAGAGGAAACAGGCCGAAGACTTGGCCTATTGCCTGATACGAGTCTTCTTGATTTAGGAATATGATAATTATCCTTATCAAAGTAATTGTGAATAATGAGTGGTCGGCTTTCACCGTAGTTGATGAGTGTCGAAACGAGTAGTGTTCTAGAAGTAGGATTACTGGTTTTAGTATGTCGATTGGATGGTCCTGGGTTAATTCAGTAGCTGCAGGTCCTGAAGTAATTGTTTTTGATAGAGTTACTACTTTATTTTTTACGTTTTCGAAGTACATACAATAAAAAATAATAAAAAAAAATAATAATAATAAATCGTTAGGATAAAGATTAAGGTTATTTATTGTTAAAGTGTTTCAACAACTTTTATAACATAACAATTCATAGGCTTAAATAAATAAAATTAAAAAAAAATATGTTTACATTATGAAGGTTTGTATTTGAGAAAAATTAGTAGGAACTTAAAAAGGTTTCTTCAGTGTGAAGTTGGCACTTGCTAGTTTCATTTAAGGACTGGATTAATCGCAAAGTTCGTCCTTTTTACACTTTGCATAGAGGTAAGAATCCTATTGCTTTTAATCAGTCAGGTGATATAATTATTGTAACCTCCCAGCTTTTAATGGCTAAAGAATTTTAAATCGATAGTTGGCGTATTATATTTAATTTATGAACAACGTGGGTCTTGGAGTAGGTTATTTACTGTTAGATTTTTGATAGATGTGATTTTTGTTTTCAAAAATTAAGTTTTGTGAATGTGAAAAGATGACGTCTAACAGTCAAGCTATTCAGCTTCAAATTAGATTTATAACTAAACAAGAACAGTGGGTCACTTTGATTTTAAATCATTTAAATAACAGTGATTTTTATTAGTTAACTCATTCTGTTCTTTTTGTCCCTTTACAGATATGCAGTTCCTAATACTCCTTTTGCTGTGGATTCTACTGTTACCACTGATGAACTTAATTCCTTGGTAAACCAATTGATTAAAGGTAGATGCTATTACTTTTAAAATTTTGAAAAACGTTCATTACTTGCCTTATTTTGCTTTCTCATGCCTTGTTAATGTTTTATTCCTTAGAGAACTCAAAAGAAATTTACAAAAAGATAGAATTTGATTTTCTTGCGGGTGATCATTTCATAAGGACTGACTTAGGGCAACATATTACTTCCCGAGGGTTGTCCAGTGAAACAGTCATTGATATTGAGTATGTTGAAAGGCTTCCTGCTCCTGAGCCCCAAGACTGCCTTTTACATGATGACTGGGTGTCTGCAGTTCATGTTTGTAATGATTGGTAATGAAAATTATAGGCATATTGAAATATGTTTCTGATTGTAGCATTTGTATTTAATAGTGAAGGTTCTTGGCCCATGAGCTGATTTGTTTACACAATAAAATACTGGCCAAAAATAAATGATCAGTAATCAATACAGATACCTATCAATTAATAAATTTTGATACCTTGATAATAAAAAATAAATGCCTTTTTGTCTGAATGATCTCTGCTAATGAAAATTGTACAAGGGGTGTTTATTTTGAATAAGCTGTAGTCAATGGTTGTAACTTATGTAAAGCTGTTATAAATTGCTAATACTGTTTTTGACATTGGTATAGATTGTTGACATGGCTTTAGGCGGATCAAAGCTGTCGACTTATCTTTCCTCAAGAGATTAACAAACCCATCCTTGATTCCTTATCAGTATACCTCTGACAGATGAGAGATGGAGGTAATGAATTTTGATGTCTGACACCTTATAAGCTGACACCATATATTTGTTGCTCAAGCTTTTTTGGTTCAATTGAAATTATACAAAATTCTACCTTTTGTTATTATTATTATTTGTTTTTTAATAATGAGATAATGAATCATTGAAGTAAATAAAATAGAAACATAAAAAACATAGTATTATAATTTTTATAGTTGCATTAATTATTTATTTGATTCAATACTTAGGCTATGAATTTTGTTATTTGGCACCTTATTAGCATCCTAAACAGCAATACAAGTTTATAGGGCAGTGGTTCTCAAACTTTTTAGATTGGTTATTTTTTTGGTACAACTTTAGAAGAGTGGCGTGTTATCACTGGTACTCCTGATGTTACCCGAAGGTCGCCCGGCTAGTATACTCTAGCGCCATTTGTGCTAACTAACTGCTTTGCATTCAATTGTAACATTCGTATTCATTGCAATTATTAAAATTATTACTGCCTTAATTACATATTATTTAAAATTGTTAGTGCCAAAAGATTGCGAATTTCTTGAAAAACTGATTTGGGATATGTAATTGTTTTCATTCTCACTGATTCAGTTGTTTTAATTATTTATTTAATTTGATTCTATTCTTTAATTTATTATTTGATAATTTCACATCACTCTAATGTACTGCTGTACCCACTTAAGATATGTTAAGATATGTTTATCTGTTAGACTTTAAACTTTTCATTTTCCTTTTATTAGTCTATAGGCCTGAGTGCTTTTACCCTTTCCCCGTTCAACTCTAACAAGGAAGTATTTCAACAGCTAATTAATCATTTTCTATGTAAATTTTCTTGGAATTTTTTTTATTATGATTTGCTTTGTCTTTCCCTTCTTTTTTATTTCCTCTACCTTAGCTTTTGACCATTTAGGATTTCCTGAACAGTGGGATATTATGTACAACTTTGTTGTGCGAATAAAGATTTGAAAAACTATATGTGAATGTTATTTTATTTAATTTTTTTATGGAAATATCAGGTATGGATGAGTTTAGGGAAGGAACCAATCATGTTCAAACAATGGTGTGTGATCTAAGGAATGTTTCAAAGTAATAACAACCATCTGCCACTGATGTTATATTAGAACAAACTTTGTTGGATCTACTTTAAACTGTTTAGGGAGAAATCATTTTCTTTGATTCTAGAAAATGTTAAAATTTGAAGAAATGATGACTCTTCTAATAATTAACTCAATCAAGAAGTTTTCCTAACCGAGGTTTATATTTCGAACTTGTCCATGCAGTGATACATATGTTATTGTTCTTTAATTTAATTTAATCTCCAGTTTTATATGGTTTGCTTGCTATTGATGCATATTCTTAAAATATAGTATTTTTTTATCTCTAAGTTATGTATGTAAAATTTTGAAAAAATAAAGAAAGTTAACTAATCTGCTCTTCTGTCAATCAATTTCATCTATGGCGAAGTCCCTCATTTTAGAATCTTGTTTTGTGTAAGGTGTGCTCAGAATTTGTCAGTTAGTGTACACCCACATGGTATCTATGTGCCTAATTTATATATATTTTTAAATTGTATTTATATATCATGTTTTTAAGGATATTGAGTGGGTGTTATGATGACACTGTTCACTTGTGGTCTAAAAAAGGGAAGCATAAATTGACTATTCCTGGTCACACCAAAGGAGTTAAAGCAGTATCTTGGATTTCAGAAAATGAAGACAGTGCTACATTTGTAAGGTATTCAATCTTTAGTTTATTTTATAGGTTAGTTTATTTTGTCATTTATCTATTTGTAGTTATTTTTTCTTCTATTTTGATTTTGCCTTTTTAGTGTTTCCCATGATCAAACTGCTCTCTTATGGGAGTGGAATATGAAAGAAAATGTTGTGGAATGTGTACATGTCTGTCGAGGACATGCTAGAGGAATAGAATGTGTTGGTGTAAGTACTGACAAAACTAAGTTTGCAACTGGAGCTTGGGATAACATGCTGAAAATTTGGTCAACGTGTAAGTTTTTTTCTTGATTTATTTTTATATTTTAATCTTTCTATTCCATAGAAAACATTCCAGAGAAAATGCCCTGTATCCACTGATTTTTATCAACTATATTTTATGTAATGTCTAATGTAATGATTTTTTTTTTTTTGACCTGCCTTCAAAATATGCTTAGGGATCTACATAATATGATATCATGCTGAATAGATGCTAAATGAGAGGATTTAGGTTTGGTAGAGTGGACTGTGAAAGGGAAGGTAGGGACATAAATAATTCTGGATATTATTGCTTATTATCTAAAACATCGCTTTAAACAACTATAATGAACCTCCTTATGATATATTATGAAAGTTTAATGAATGTTTAAATTTCAAATCAATTAAGCGGAAGCTATGGAAATTGTTTAAAACATGATGTAATGTATGATTGGCTTATGGTATGCATAAGTTAAATTGAATGCTATTAATAAGCAAAGTTCTTGTCTATTCATATGGTGGAATCTATCACTTTTGAAGATAGATGACATTAAAATGCATCAAAATAAAATGACACAAAAATAAATTAAAATTATAGTTGTCTGAAGGGTCTTGGGTTCAGTATTTGGCAAGGACCGTAGGTACTGTTTCTAAGCAAACAGTTGTGCAAGGACACCTGTGCCGATGGTTGTGCAATCGCCATTCAGCCTAGATCACACTCAACCGCCAGATTTTCCCCCAATTAAGGGTATCCACTATATAGAGGCTGAGTGAGCCCGAGGAGGGTTTCTTAATCCCACAGGGCCGATCCACGGCTGAAAACAGAATAAATAATTATCTGCCACAGCTGGTCTTGAACCCGGAACCTAAAGATTAGTTGCACAGGGCTATCCCACTCTGCCATATGATGTAGTTAATGAACTATTAATTTTTTAAATAAAAAGTTTAATTCTCATTTTCCTGATTATATGATCACTTTTACAGATTTAGTTATTGTCCTTTTGTTCCTTATTGGTACTTGATGTTTAATGTTTAAAGGAATTTTCAGTTTTTCTTAATATAAGTGTTTGTTATTTGTCTTTTTAATCTAGCAATGGAAGATAGTTTTGGAGAAGATGAAGATGGTGAAACAGACAGTAAAAGACCTAAAAAGGAAGGAAAATCACTAGTCAGAGTAAGCTATATATAGCTCAATCTTATTATAAGCCTGCATGAATTTATCTGCTATATTTAAAGAGGTTTTAGTTGCCTTTCTCTATAGGAATTATGCATAGTATAGGAAATTATGTATAGTATAATAAAGTATAAAAACATTGTGTTGTATAGGTTGTAAACCCTTCATCCCATGTTTTCTGGGCCTTCCTTGAGGTCTTTTCCCTCTGCGACAGTTTCATATGTAGCTCAGGGAGTGCGATTCTCCGGCATCCGAGAAACGTGTCCATAACATCTCAAGCGATGTTCTTCTATTATATTCTCGATTGGTCTCATATTGAGGCTTGCTCTAATGATTATGTTCCTCACATGGTCCCGCCTTGTCTTTCCCTCGATTTTCCTAAGATACCTCATTTCCATTGCTTGGATCTGACTCTTGTGTTGAGTAGTGAGGGTCCAGGATTCGCTGGCATTTGTCAATATCGGAAGGAAAATGTTTTTATAAATGACCTTCTTAGTATATTTTGTAATTTCTTTCCTTCCCAGAAACCTAGTCTTCAGGGCACCGAAGCATCTTCCCGCAGTCTTTATCTTCTCTCTTATCTCGCCATCCACCCATCCATACTCATTCAGGTGAGATCGAAGGTATTTATAATCGCTCACCTGTTCAATTTCACTCCACCAAGCCTTAACACTCTGTCTGTGTGGTTGTTTTTCCTTCTTATCCTCATATATTTAGTTTTCTCTGTATTTATTATCATGTTTATTCTTCTTGGAGGATACGGAGATTGAATTGGAGGTTCCTGCAATTGCTTCCAAAAACGACCAGGTCATCTGCGAAAGCTAGAGCTGTGCATGTTACTTTTTGGAGTCTTCTAAAGCCCAGTTGGAAGGGTCTCATGCTTGGTACTGATTTTTTGAGTGGAGTGTCGAGAGTAATCATGAAGAAGAGAGGGCTCAAACTGCAACCTTGCCTGATGCCGATATTGGTTACAAACTCTTTGGAGATGCAGTGGCATGTTCTGATTGCATTTCTTTGTTTTTTATATAGGCTTAAGGTAGCTTGTCTTAGTCCTATTTCTATTTCCATTTCCTGCAATGCCTGTTCTGTGTCTAGTATTTTAACTTTGTTGAAGGCTTTGAACAAGTCAATAGGCCTGTTCTTCTCAGAAATTTGTCTTAATGTAAATATCAGGTCTTGACAACTTCTATTTTGCCTGAATCCGTATTGTGCTTCGTCAAGGAGTGGTTCTGAGGCGTTTTTCTAGGATTTTTGAGTAAACCTTGCTTGGAACACTGAGAAGGGAGACTCCTCTATGGTTTTTACATTCTCTGTTGTCTCCTTTTTTGAAGATGGGTACTATCACTGATATTTCCCAGTCCTTGGGTATCTTTTTGTTTTTCCAAATGAGGTTTAAGAGGTGTTGGAAAATCTCTACACCTTTTTCTCCGAGGTATTTCATCATCTCTGGGGTTATGTCGTCGATGCCTGGAGAACGTCCCAATTTTAGAGAGGTTATAGCATCTATAACTTCTTCATCAGCAATGTAGTCTTCTTCTTCCCAGCATTCAGGAGATATTAGGTATTATGGGTTGACTAAGTTTCTGTGGGTCCTCTACCTGATCGTCTTCCAACAATTCTCTGAAATATTCAACCTATCTCTCCATTACTTTTTCCTGGGATGCAAGAATATTTCCTTGTTTTCAGGGAAATGTTTTCAGAATTCATGTTTCAGGGCGGGTTCCTTTTCTCTTCGCATTCTTCTCAGCGTTCCATAGAAGAGCTTCTGGTTATCCTTGAAATTCTTTTCGAGCTTCCTTCCAAAGTTTTCCCATGCTATCTTTTTTGTCTTTTGGACTATTTCTTTCACTTTTTTCCATTGTTCTTTGTACTTTTTGTAATCTGTTCCCGAATTAGAGCTGAGGTACTGTTTCCATTGTATTTTCTTCAATTTTACCTCTTCCTTTACTTCCTCATTCCACCAGGGTGTCTGCTTATTTCGTGGACCTACTCTACTTTTCCCGCACACTGTTTCTGCAGCTTCTATGATAATTTTCTTGAGAGCATTCCAGCTGATCTCTATATTTTCAGAATCCCAAGGATAATTCCTGGATGCAGCCTTTTCCTCTATTACCTTTTGATATGCTAAGGCAGTTTCTTCGTCTTTTAGCTTATAACTGTTTATTTTTGAACCATCTTGTGTTATTTTCTTTCTTCCTCTTTGTGGCTTAATACATAGGGTGATTTCCATTTTCAATAGCATGTGATCGCTGCCTATTTCCGCTCCCCATGCTCCGAACAGACGTTGATTATATTTTTTATTTCATTTGATGGGGTACTGAAATAGTCGATTATGGATTTTTCATTTCTTCCTGGCTCTACTCTGGTGTACTGGTGGATGCGCTTGTGTGGGAAAAAGCTGTTTGTTATTATCATGACGTTTGCAAGACATAAGTTGAGGATCCTCTCTCCGTTGTCGTTGGTTTCTTCTTCCCCATATTTTCTGAGAGTTCCCTGCCATCTTCCTGTGTTTTTGCCTACTCTGCCATTGAGATCCCCCATTATAATGGGTATACCCTCGCATTCGTCCAACTCTTTCCGTAGTATTTCGAAGAATGCGTCTTTTTCCGTTGCCGTTGCATTGTCGTTGGGTCCATAAGCTACGAACAGTGAATAAACATTGTTTCCCTGTGTGAGTGTGACCGTAATAAGACTATCATTTACTGCTTTCCAGTTCTTGATTAGGTGGCGTGAGTTTTCGTGAAAGACAATGCCGACCCCCCCTTTTGGCATGTTCTTCTAATCCCAAATCTGAGTATAGCAGCACATATGGCTCGATTTTCTGTTCTCCTTTTCCTTTTTCTTTGTTTCTGTAATTCCCAGTATTTCCAGCCTGGCCTTCCTCATTTCTTCCATCAGTTCCTATTCCTTCCCATTTAGACCTTTGACATTCCAAGTTCCGAGTCGATTAATCCTTTTTCCACGCCATGTCATATCCGTTCCAACTGATCGGCTCTATTCTTTTCAAATCTTTTCATGTAGTTTATCTCGGATGGACAGAGTATGGGTCTGCCGCATCCATAGCCTGATGTAGGGTTTGCCTTCTCAAAGTTTTCAGGCAAACTTTCCTCTGCTTCACTTCTTGGGTCTTAAAAAGCCAGCTACTGGCCTGAGACATTGTTGTTTGCATCCCTTCAGGCTGCAGAGGAAGGACCCTCCTCCTTTCTCAATCGGGCTTGGGACCAGCTACGGCGGAGTTAAAGAATTATTTTTTTTTTAAATATATATTTGCATGACAGTGTTAATATATGTCTAATATATTATATTATGCATGTATGTTTAGACTCCTAAAATGACTCTGAAAGGTCATCGGGAAGCAGTGTCAGGTCTCTCCTGGCTGAATTCATCAGAACTTGTAACATCTAGTTGGGATCATACTCTACGTACTTGGGATATTTCAGTTGGTGCAAGCGTTTCTCAGATTTCTGGGAACAAAGCTTTCTTTGATGTTCACTATTCCAGTTTATCTGGCCTCCTGATCACAGGTTCAGCTGACCGCCACGTAAGGCTGTATGATCCTAGATCTACAGGTAATGTCTAATGTAGTTAATTTTACCTTTTCTAAAAAAAAAACTTAAGTTAATGCTTCTTGTTTCTGAGTCTGATTAGAAATCACCTGATGATCTGTTCAATACTGTGGTTTTACAACAAATTTCCACCACAACCTAGAATTGTTTTTAAGCAATGTGAAATAAATAGTCATATGCTTTTGTTAGATTGAAAACTTTTTAAATAATTAGAGATTGATAAATTTGATAAATATAATTTTTTTTTTTAATTTTATTGAAAACTAGTTATACATTCATCTTCAGTTCTATAAACACAAAAATTCAAAAATAAGCAATTCAAAATACAGTTAGGGACAGTATAAAATTATACCTTCACATCCTCCATTCTAAATTAACTTTTATCCTCCACCCACTTGAATTTGACTCTCGATGAATAAATTCGAACACCTGTTCAAAACCTTATGTTGAAAAAACATGATACGCTAGAAAAGAAACTTGTAAGATCACAGTCAAACAATGATGATTAATATCATTCGACGTGACAAATCTTTTCGCAAGTAAAGATTTAGAAATACCTTTTTTAGATTTAGAAATCTCAGTAATGAATAAACATTATGAATTTGGAATTTACGGGAAACCCACCCACACGGATGTTGTTACAAACAATGAAGCTAGGAGACCGATAGCACATAAAGTCGCAGCCTTTAATAGCCTGATTTACCGTCTTTTGAGCGTACCATACCAAATGAAATGAATTATAATAGAGAAATTGAAATATTATAGTCCATAGTAAAAAATAACATGTACAATAAAACCACTATCAATTACATTTAAAAAAAACTAATAAAAACAAAGACAATTAATGATATCTATTCAACAGCCCCTGAAGACAGGCTCTTCCCGAAGCATTATGGTTTGATTCCATATTAGGGCCCTATATCCACCAAAGTCAGAAATGAAGTGGAAAAATTAGGATTAAATCCTGCATTTAAAATAGAAAAAAACTTATCCTCCTATTTCCCTTCTCCTAAAGACAAAATAGATCCTTTCCAAAAAAGTGGAGTATAAAAACTAAATTGTAATGATTGTGCAGCCAAATACACGGGAAAAACTAGAAGATCACTAAACAGAGATTAAAGGAACATAAACGTGCATGTAATAATAAGACAGAGAATTCCAATTTTGCAATTCATTTAAATGAAAAAACCATAAATTCATCAAAGACTCAGGAGTTAAGTTAATACATCACGTTGAAAACAGTCTCAAATTAAATATATATGAAGCACTTGAAATAATAAAATCTTTCAAATCCAATCCAGATTATTGCTTAAATTACCAAATGAATATCTCCAATAGTCCAATCTTAAATTTATTCCCATCTATAACAGAAAAAACAATTACTCTCCAAAATTACTGGAAAACCCCGACCCTTAAACCGTTTTCCTATAAATATTCTCATCTTTCTTCCATTGCTAGTTCAGGGCGAGAACAAACTTTTCTGTTCGATAATCTTGGTGGGTGCTGATATGTATTTGATTTATTTTCTTAATTAAATTCATAAGTCATAAATGTTTTACATTTAATTTAATGTGTATTATAATATCAAACTGTATTTTGAATTGCATATTTTTGAATTTTTGTGTGTTTTTAGAACTGAAGATGAATTTATAACATTCAAAACTAGTTTTCAATAAAAACAAAATTGTAGAAGTGACAAATAATTTATCAATCCCTAATTAGATTCATCCTTCCATACCATTATGCAGATGTCAACTTTTTGAATAAGTTTATTAAAGTTTATTAATCGTGACACACTTAGAGCCCACCTGTTTTGCATTTGGGAAAATAAGAACTGATACAATTTTTTCAAATTAAAATGAGATGATTTTTGTATGATAAATTTTAAAGCATTCGTCTATTTATTGCCCATCATTGGTTTTGCAGGTGTTGTGACCATAGAAAGTAGTTTAGCATTTATTTTTTTCCTGCCACATATACATCAATAGGCTGTCACGAATTGTATCGTTTGGCCTACCAATTGTATCTTAACTACTGTACAAACTTTTTATAATCTATATTATATATATTCTTTTTGATCCAAGACCCTCTATTGATTAAATATTTTAGTACTAACTACTTCTTAAAACTTATTTTGAAAATTTATATTTTAAAAAATAAATAGTCCACAGAAGAAAGGAGGAGAATCACCATTTTTTCCGAAATTGTGTTATACATATCAATATGCTGTTTAGTAGAATAAGACGGTTAAAAGAAAAAAACGGCAATGTGGATGGTAGTTTTGTTAGAAGCGTGTTTGAAGAATATCCATAAAAAGGAGCTACAAATTTTAAAAATTGATTTTCTGGAGATGCATTACAGGTGATTCTCCTTCTTTCTTCCTTGGACTCATCAAATGTAATTATAAAAGTGAATCATTTTCCACAAATTTTTTAATCTTCAAATCTTGATCGTTACCTCGGTGATTGTAATACATAGCAGATTGAATGACACTAAGTTTCTATTAAAATTGACTTGCCCTTGTAATTTACTATAGGACTGTTTCCACTTAGTACTTATTTGCTTGTAACAGTCAGCATGTGTAATTCTATGCATAAGGTTTGTTATTAATGTATCATAGTGCTCTTGTGGTTAGTATTCAGTTCTTTGACTGAAATGTTTGTAGTCAATTTATATTCCACATTAAAAGGTTTCAACTAAGTATAATTGTCTTTACATGTGTTTAAAAATTGGCTCGAAGAAAATAAAAGTAAATAATTTTTTTGTTTTCATCTTTCTAGAGGGAGGAATATGCAAAGCTACTTTTACCTCTCACGATGCTTGGGTTATGTGTGCCAGATGGTCGCCAACAGATGAAAGGCTATTTATTTCAGGGTCTCATGATTCCAAACTGAAGCTTTGGGATATTAGAAGGTGATTAAAATGGTTTATTTTCAGTATATATATCCTTTTGGATTTAGTGGCTAATAAAACTTTCCAGTTTTAATCATAGCAGATTGCCTTTATTAATTATCAACGTAAATAAATGATAATAATGTAGTTACATTTAGTTTTCCAGAATATCCCTGAAATCAAATAAGTAAGTTACAAAAATTTATGTTCTTAAAGACAATTTACTTATTACAGAGGTGTTGGGATAAATAAAAATTCCAAACATTTCAAAAATATAATAATTTTTTTGTATAATTGCCCTATGATTATAATTTTATCTTTGAGGTTATCAATATTTTTCTGAAAGTCTTGGTTATTGGAAGCTTATATTTATTACAAGGTCATCAGCAAATGGAAGTAAGAAATGCAGAAACTTCTCCATATTCCAATGTACTAGTTGAAAATTCCACATCTTATCCTTGGCTCTCCTTACCCTTGGTGATATACTTCTCTGACTCCCAAATTCTTAAAGATGAATCAACAAGGAAATAATTCCAGAGAATATAGAATTCATGCTGTATATTGGGAGGAATTAGCATAGAATTATAAGGGTATCAAAAGTGTATGGCTAGATATTAGAGTAGATTAAGAATTTTAAGTATTTATAAACTCATCTGAATTGAAGTAGATGTATTGAAAAAGTGAGGCAAAGCTTAGGAGATGCAGGACAAATTTTCAACTCTGTACTTGCGAGGCTTCTTCAACCAAAGAAAGAGCACAAAGATGGACCTCAACAGATACATTTCTTCTTATCCTCTACTATTTCATGTGGGTTCTCACTTTTCTCATTCTAATCTCAGGATCAAGTCAGTGGTAACCATCCTAGAGTAGTACAAGTTTAATTTTGCCACTATCAATAATTATCTGAAAGACTTATGAGACTCCAGTAGATGAAAGATTGCAAATAATCTGTTATCATTAGTTGATAAAGGGTTATGATTGGTTTTTAGGTTATAGTCTTAATAAAATAATTAAATTATGAATTGCAGAAACATGTCCATATTCATAAATTTAGAGATGTGGAGTTTCTGCAATTTACGATTCAACTACCACGTTAAATTTGTTCATACATTATTTTGTTACAGTCATACATTTTAGTTTTCTTATAATTCAATTTTTAAATAAAAAAAAAAATGATTATTTTAAAAATTAATTAACCATGGGAAGCAAGCTTTTATTATTGTAACAAAGATTAATGTTTATTATAAGAAATAGAGGGCTGACGATAATTCAAATTTAAAACTTAAAATCTCAGTTAGCTTCATAATTACAATATATTTATTTATAGATATGTGAATAATTAAGTGTTTGTTTTTTTGTTTATTTTTAGCCCCAGTGTTCCTCTTTTTGATATGGTTGGTCATGAAGACAAAATACTATGTTGCGATTGGACCTTCCCTGATCTCGTTGTTTCTGGAGGGACTGATAATACTTTAAGATTGTACAAAACATCAGATTTTAAGACACTTAGTTAATTAGAAGGTTAGGAGTATTTAATTTTTATTTGATGTACATATAAATTTATAAGGCTTACAATAAATCTCTTAAACTTCAGCTACTGTTTTATTTACCTTTGTGTTTTGTTATAAACTTTCAAAAAATTTTATCTTGTTGTAAGGATGCCTATTCTCAAACTGAACATCAGATTCTTGATTGAGTTTCTCTTTTGATCAAATGCCTTTTGAAGGTGCTGTCTTGAATTCTATTGAAGTAAAGTGTAATGTGTTCTTACATTTCTAATGCAATAATAAGGGCAAAGATTTCAATTAAAGATCAACTTATTTACTGAAGACCACAAATTCATTATCTTCTGTTGTAGAGTCGATGGCGGATCAAGACAAGTGGAGTCCCTACGCGGCTGCTTAATCACCCCCTTTTAAGTGATAACAATATTGGGGCCTCCCAAAAAAAATTTTCAACTTAGAGGCCATAAATTTAACATTTTGTTTTTAGACTTATTCAGTTCTTTTATGGAGAGTTATTTGAAACTTTTTGTTCATTTACAAAATCTTTGAGTTAAGATATTTTAAGTCCTCGGGGCCCTAAGTTATCGTAGTCCCTACGCTGGAGGGGCTGATAATATTTTAAGATTATACAAAACGTCAGATTTTAAGACAATTAATTAGAAGGCTAGGAGTATTTAATTTTTATTGAATGTACATATTAATTTATAAGGCTCATAATAAATATCTCAAACTTCAGCTATCTGCCTCTGTTTTGGATTAGCAATCTTAGCTATTTCTTTTAACCAATCTGGAGAGCTGAAAAAGCTTTTTATTTTTTGTTGGATGTATAGATTTAGGTTCAGAATCATGAAAAGAAAACTATCCACGGTATCTGTATTATCAGTGTGTGAACTATTGGAAGGCTGAAAAAAAAAACTTGTGAAGTAGATTCAGCAGTGAAAGCGCACGTTGGAACTCAGGTCTTTGCCTCCATTTGATGTACATTATTATTTTTCCACCAGTTTCTTTTTTAAATTCATTCGGGTGGTTCGAAAAGGCTTATATTCCAAAAGACCTTTGTAAAGTTAACACAAAAGAAAAATTATTCTTTTTTTTCCTCTTTATGGTCTAGTTAATTTAAGTTAAATATCAGACATGTATTTTTTATTTAAATTTTGTTATGACTAGACTTGGTGGTGGATTTACTTATTGTGAAAAAGAAAGGAAAGTTTTTTAGTTTAATAAATGAAGCTAGTGTTGTATAAATATTATGTTTTCTTCCTAATTAGATCTTCGATTAATTTAATTAATTAATCACAGGCTATACTATTTATAAGATTACACAGGCCAACAGTAGTTTTGGTGCTGGGGTATTTGGAGCTGATTTCATATGAATTTGGTGCCCTGAATTCAAATGCGGCATTAGTTTTTGCCTAGGAGGTCAAATGTCTAAGATATAACGTTTTAGCGAAATGTACGTTTTATGTTATATTAGGTTAAATCCATGAATCAAATCTAAAAATTATACATGAAATTTTTATTATTAAAATGCACAAATATTATTATATTTTACAAATATCATTATATTATACAAATATTATTAGTATATACTAATATTATTATATATACGAAGATGGTACCAAGTCATCGATAGAACCAACTAGACCCTCGACACTTCAGAATCTTCTTTTTTGTGACCTTCTTGAATATATCTTGGAACAGTCCCTTATAATCTATATAAACTCCAGCAATAATCTATCATCATGTACATATCCCATCTTCCATGATATTAGTCCTCCATAATTTTAATATCTTGATGAAATCATTCACCTTGCTCCTCACTGCTGTCTCCTAAATTTTTAGGAAAACGATCCAGGTGACTAAGTAGTGCACCTAAGGGATTTGTAATTTTTAAGCATATTGTTTTCCAGTTCAACGTGGTTTTCTGCTTTTTGTAGACCCAGAAAATTTCTGACAACTGCAACAAATGAAGCCCATAATTTTCGCTCAGCTTACTCATGGAATTTACGAAGGCTTGGTCCTTAATGAATTTACTTATTTCTGGGCCATTTAATTTTTTCCTTACTTAAGTGAGGCATTTTTTCCTATATAAATGCAAAGCATGATCCGTCCTTATCAATAGAATTACAAACTGCTTCATAAGGCCCAGCTTGATAAGCAGTGGAGGAAAGATGATTTTCTCGTTTTACTAAGGTTTTTCGTTAATAATGTTATTTTCTCCAACAACCATGTCTTCTCTCTTAGGCCACTCTTGTCCAACCCAGTGGTGTATTTTGTCTCTGCTATCCCAGAGACACAAGAAACAAGGATATATGGTTTGGCCACTTTGCTGTCAGATAGCAGACCATTTTCTCTTTTAAGGTAAAAAGTAATTTTGTTCCTTGTTCCATTAAATTTTTGTCATTCAACTTGGAAGCCAGTAATTCAGAAGCTTCTTTTGACAGCTTAATATCTCTGACAAGGTCATTTAACTCATCCTGGTTGAAACGTTGAGGAATTGTTGACATCCCCTCATAACCACTGTCACCTTCGATAGGTGGTTTTACTTCATTTTTCACACTTATCTCAAAAAGTAGAGCTGATAGAAAAAACCTGATTTCATATTTAGATTCAGCACCCCAAATATGGCTAAAATCAGTTCTAAAATCCTAGACACCAAAATTTTTTTTTTCTCTTTTAGGCCTGTGTACTAAGTATTGGCTTAAGAATCAGTATCGTGTCCAAGAGATCTGAGGTACAAAACTCCCAGGCATCCTATGATGGAATATAAATTACACTGCTTTTAGCTTGAGTCTAGTAGAGTGTGACTACAACAGTGCCTCTTAGAAATGTATTAAATATTTCATTTAATTTGTTTTAAAACTTAATGGTGAATGTATTTTAATTTTCTTGCTTATGTTGTACTAGCTGACCAGGTATTATTCAGAGTTCTATTAAGCAAAAGAAATTCTACTTGGAAATTATAAACATTTGAATTGAAATGGTAGATCTGTGGGAATCATTGAGATTCTAGGAATAGGACCATATGGTCACGCATATCTCTAATTTTTAATCTGGTGCCATTACAGAGGTTGGGTGGTTGAAGATTACGTAACAGCATAATTGATGAAGCAATTTTTTATTTTAATGTAAGTATGTGTAATTTAGATTGAAAGTAGGATTAATGATTGATTGATTTAAATATTGGATGATTTCTGGATATGAATAAATAAAATTGGGATTCTGGTGTAAAGAGACAAAAAGGATGAGGAAATATTGAATTGGGAAAGGAAATATTGAATATAGTCTTAATTAAATAAGGAGTTGTGTAAAAATAAACAAAAAATAAAAATAAATAAATATTAAAAAAAATATTTAAAATGAATAGGAAGTAAAAATATAATAAAATAAATCAAAAGTTAACCAGATGTTAGTATTTGTAATGAAGGTAAGAGTGGATGGTGGGAAGTGGGAATGGGCTGTAACAAGTAATTGTTGTCTTATTAAACTGAAAATTTGGAAAAAGGTCAGGGATAGGGTTTGTTTATCAGTTTCTTGTTACTTTCTGAGAAGAACTGTTTGTCATTACTGTATTGTTAGTTAGTATAGAATTAATTTTTAATTAGTACTGTACTATTAGTCATTACTATGCTACTAGTTGTTAGGGACTGAGGCGTGAATGTTGTTGTATTGTTTTTTCATATTTAACCCTGATGAAGGCCTACAATGCAAACCGAAAAGTTGGCACGCAATAAAAAAAAAAAGATCCACAACACCATACCTCTGACCAACTTCTTAAAAATATAATAACATCAAGATATTAATTGAGATGTAGTCTTTTAGTTTAACTTTTGAATTATATTTTAACTATAATAACATGCTCATGAAAACCCATCATAACAAACTCAATATAACAACAATAACAAATCAATAACAAACCCATAATAACAAACTCACGAGTCTGCCAAATCGGAACAATGAACCTTCAAAGTGCTCATTGAAAAATCTGACAGGAGATGGGTACCAGTGATCCGAGTGCGCTCAGATCGCCAATGTGTATTCACCTTAATAAGGAACAAAGTGGAGTGTTGAGGTAGAAAGTGAAAGGAAGAAAAGAAAGTAAAATAGATTAGATGAATCATAAAAAAAAAAAAAGCATAATCCTTCGTGTTTTGGCCTAATCTTGGTCATCCTCAGACTAAGGATATTACTCAATGTTATAATGCCAATTTGTTTCTAAGGTTTTCCTCCCACTATTTGATTTTTTACTGAGGTTGTTCCCCCTATTATCTTTCTATCTTGTGTAATTTCTTAAAAAATAATTTTTAGTGATCGTTTAGCAGGTTCGTATTTCCTCTGATATTCATTTTTTTGTAGATGTTCTCTTTGTTTCGTCTGACATGTAGGCTCAATATTTTATTTTCCTTTCTGCAGCCTTTTGTAGCTCTTCAGCTATAGCATGTTTGCCGTGATCCATTTTTATTAAACGTTTATAAACAATGTTTCAAATGTTTAATAACTGCTCGGGAGTGGAGGGCAATCCCAATTACGGTTTTAATCACTTAGAAAAAATACAAAACGTAATATATGTTCCACTTCATTCCAGCTAAAAATATGGGAAACAGATTGCTGCAAACAATAGTTGCACAAACATAATTTAATACAATGACAATATAATATAATTATAATAATCCATATTAAGATTGATAAGGTTATTAAGATTATTAAATCCCTTGAATACAAAATAACTTTTAAAATAATAACCTATAAAGCGTTATTCAATTTTGTTTCTTTTTGACAATTTCAAGAAATAGGGTCATAACAGCTGTCTTGTCTGAATGGCTGTGAAGTTTCATTCAAATAAATTTCATGTTTTCTTGCAATAATTTCATATTTTTTTAAAAAATTTTGTATGCCAACTTGCTTTCATGGGTATAAAGTTGTCATGGCTACAACAGGTTTAAGTAGGACATTTTTTCTTTTAATAATTAATTAATCACTTTTTTAATGAAAAATTGGTAGATTACATTATTTCTAAATCTTTGGCGACCATTAAGATGATGTAGTTAAAATTTGGTAAAGATTGATTCATTAATTTTTGGGATTAGCGGTCACAAACAAAAAACGGGCTGTCTTTTTATATAATAGTACAACAAATCAACAAAAACTATAGCATAAGCTGCTGAGATGGAAGGCAATTTATAATATAACAAAAACCTTCTTCTTTTCCTTCCTCCTTATGCCTCTCAGCGTGGCGGTGTATCCAGCCATCGCAAACAGGCATCTTGGTCTCTCGCGAGCGTCTTCATCTCTCCTATCGACTTCCCTCGCGATCGTCCTAGGCTGGATATGTAGTCTTCGTAAGACAGTCGAGGTCTACCCTTAGACCTTTTACCTGTTGGTCGGGCTTCATAGAAGCTTCTGGGTTCTCTATATTCTCCCATTCTGCAGACATGACCACTTAAGTTGTCTTTTCTGGAGTATTTCTTCTCTAATTCTGTCATTTTGTATGAAGTCTCGTCTTGTTTTTCCTGCTACTCTTCTGAGATACCTCATTTCAGCAGTGGTTGTTCTATTTTGATGTCTGTCTAGTGCTACCCAGCTTTCACTGCCGTAGAGCAAAGTTGGAAGGTACACTGCTTTATATATCCTTAATTTAACCTCTCTTCCAATTTCCCTCTTACCCACGATGGAGTTGCATATTTGGAAGTAAATATTGCTAGCTTTTCTAATCCTGTTGCTGACCTCATCATCGACTTTCCTATTCCTGTCTAATATAACACCCAGGTATATGTAATCATCAGTTTGATCAAGTGACTGGGCATTACATATTGTATTGATTGCCATAACAAAAACCATTTAAATATAATAACTTAAAAGTTAATTGAGAATTGGATTATTTCACAATAAAAAAAAAAAAAACTGATTAAAGTCAGTTATGGTTTTACCAAAAGATTTTATTACAAATAACTTCAATTAGTAATTAAATAACAAAATAATACATAATTTAAGTATTTACATCTCGATTTGTTAACCTATTAGTCTAAGTTAATTATAACATTCAAAACATTCATTTCTCCTTTCATACTGAGCACATAAAAATGTAATCTTAAATAATAATTAATTTATACCACAGAAAGACACACAAATTTAACAATTTAGTTAATTCTTCATATGTTAGGAAGTTTTACAACTAGTAAAAACAAGCAATAAATACTAGATGCTAAGTAAATTGTCATAAATATTTATAATTAGGATCTATCATAAATTTACCAATTTAACAAGTAAGATATTTATTTACAAAAGGCACATTCATTAATGAGAAAAGTCTTTGAATTTTATAAGTAACTTTCAATTTATTATTTTAAATAAAATGAAGGAAGTCATTAATCCAGTTGACAACTTAAATGCTATCTCTTTAGAGATCATGTTAGAATTAGTCTTTTAGTATAAAAATATCAAATTCTGTGATAGCATTATTTAAAAAAAAAAAAAAAATTAGAAACAACAACAATTTACAACCACTAAATTAATTTGTACAAATAGCTAAGTACAAAGAGACAATCTTGAAGAAATTGTCATTCAACAGTTTTAGAGTACAATATTTACAATAAATACTTAATATAATAATTAAAAAGCACCCGACTCTATTTATTAAAAATAAAATAAAATAAAAATAACACAGTCACAGCATAAAAATTTGGGCAGTGCCACTACTTCGACAGTAGAATTACAACACCCTTTTATTTTATTTTTAAAGAGCTTCATCTCCATGATAATGTCCATTTCTGTTTAATGGTTGCTTTTCGGGAACATCTGAGGGTCGATTTCTCTTGAAGAAGCCACACTAAACATAAAATTCATTAAATAGAGACATGGATAAAACGTGTAGTTGTAAAATAATCATTATTCATTATTTATCTTACATAAATATGAATATTTCATAATAGTTTATGAAATCTTGATTTGTTTACTATTTGATTGTGTAACGAAGACTTTAACATGCCAGCGATGCTTTAAATATCAGTAAAGGGAACTATTCAGTTTACTGCAGAAAACTTACCAATAATTACTCATAACATCACTGAAGTACATATTGTTAATGGAGTTCTAAGTTAATATTTAGTGATTATAGCGTAATAATTTAATAACACGCATACATATATACTTTTATCTTTAGTGGTAACCCAATCATGTTTAATATTTTGTTATAAGTTCATTTATCTTTAATCCTTACAAACATTAAAATTAATCAATTCCCCAACAATCCAATGAGGCAGGTACTAGTAGAAGTTCAATGACCACATTTGTTTTCATTTATGCTAATGAAACTTAGAAAATATACTTAAGCAATGTATATGCTTAATATACTTATTACAAAATGATTTTGAAAGTTAACATATACATAGAAAATAAATTTGTCGAACTCTGTTATTTAATATCATGATTAGTCAAAAAATTTTGATTTATTTCTTTAAATTGTTTGCTATTTTTTGTAATCGTAGATTTTTTAGAAAAACTTATAGTATAAAACTTGTAGAGAATAAATTTTACTACAACTGTGATAGCTACAGTTTTCCATGACATTGGAAATTTTTTGAAAAATGACAAAAAGTCATATCATAGTCGAATTTCTTAGATTATCAATACCATCTACTCATTTTTCGCTGGATTCTTTGAGATGTCTGGATGAAAAAGAATAGCAGCTGAGACTTTTGTGGACTGCTGCTGCCATCATTAGAAAATATGTCCAATCGCAGGTTTATGAAATAAGCATTTAGGATTATTGAATTTTTTAGATCACAAAATGAAGAGTTTATCCATTAAAAGTTTCAGCTTTTTTTTTTTTTTTAAAAAACTTTAATTAAAATTAAATTTACTTACTTTAAATAAATTTTAAATTAAATAGGGTACAATCTATTTTTTTCAAAAATTTATCTCGGGAACTATTTGACTTACAGATGTCTATTTTCACTCACATTGGAGTTAATTAAATGCACCATGAAGTAGTTTATAATGATTATCTTCATAGGCAGAGCAGTTTCCATAATATTTGCCAAAATAAACTTTTAAAATAGTGATTTCATGTTTTTGGGATAAAAATTGATTTTTTTCTAAAAACTTTATCTCAGGAACTAGTAAACTTAAAGAGCACTATTTGGTTTCAAATTTAAGTAAGTTTACTTTACTTAAAAAAAGGTATCATTCACAATGTTTTACACCCGGTTGGTAGTTTTCAAGATATTAAGTAATGAATGAAAATTTTGCATTTTTTTGTAGAATAAAGTGAACTCTTCCGATTATTGAAATAGGTCAATATCTATTTTTCAAGAACATTTACTGTACCTGTTGTATAATCTAGATAAAAATTAAATTATTTTTAAGTTTGAAAAAAAAAAAAAAGAAAAGCTGAAACTTTTACTAGAGTAAACTTTGCACTTCTTGATGTATGAAACAATAAAATAAAAAAATTGAAATCCATCTATTGTAAATAGGTTTATAGCTATAAACCTAAATGCACTTATTTCATAAGTCTGAGATTAGACATCTTTTATTAAGACAGCAGCAGCAGTCTGAAAGATTCTCAGCTGCTCTTCTTTTTCATCCTGACATGTCAAAAAATCAAGTGAAACACAAGTAGATAGTATTGATAACCTTGGAAAATTTGACATAGATATGGGAATTTTTGTCATTTTTCAAAATTTTGCACAACTTTGGTGGATTGTAGCACCTGAGCCAATGTTCATGGAAAAAACTATAGGTATCAAAGTTGTAGTAAATTTTATGCTTCGCAAGCTTTTTGCCATAAGTTTTTCTCAAAAATCTACAATTACAAAGATATGAGCGAAATTTAAAAAAAAAAATAAAAAAATAATTTATTGCGCACACATAGTGAAGGGGAGGTCAAAACTTGGGTTTTTTACTATAGGCTCAATATATAAAACATAAATAAATCAGAACTGCATGACTTTTTGCAGTAAGCATAGAACAAACTGTAATGGTTTTATAAGGATTTTGAAATATTTTTTAAGAATTTTATATATTCCCTGTCTACTAAATGATTAATTTTATTTAAAATAATATGTAAAATTACTTTGTAAAGAAGATAGGCTAGTAGCATAAGGATTACCGCTCCTGCACAGGCAGATACTACTACAATCCATAATGGTATTATGTCAGGTTTTACACCACTTTCAGGAGGCATGATTTTAGAATGAACTTCATGAGTATGTGTTGTAACAACATCAGGTGTTCCAATATGAGGAAGCTTGGTCACCTTTGCAGCTACCAAGGAACTTAAACCGACTTCAACACTAGTTGACAGCTATAAACAAAAGAAATATAATAAATATTTTTTTAAAATACTTAAAAAACCTATTATCTGAATTAACCATCTGAAATTACCTTCTTCATTGTTGGAACCCACACTCTGGAACGGAAGGCAACCCAGACCTCTTCATCTTTTTTTAATGGACCCAACATACATTTTATTCTAGTGCAATCAGTTGGTCCACAGTTAAGAGATTTTTCGAGATCTTCACTAATATCTCGTTTATATCTTGGGTAGAGTTGAAATTTTCCTCTATTAGCTTCATCTGATATCTGCCGATGATGAGCACCCTCTGAGACCTTAGCTCCATATGCTCCTCCATGCTGGGGTCTGTCCCCATCTGCTGTTGAAGATGTGTATGATGAGCTCCAAGAGCTATGGGTTTTTCCACTTCCTGTGTAGCCTTCCAAACGATCATTGTTTCTGTAAGAGTAACCATTAGTATCATCATGATCTGATGCTACACTTCCTTTTGTACTACCACTTCTTTCTGATGAATAATGACTACTTCTCAAATCACTATCACTAGCAGCACCATATTTGGACTGAACTTGGCTACCTGAATACAAACCCAAATCTAAGCCATATGTTCTTGCAACTCCGTCACTAGGACCACGTGCAATCTCTCCAAACTGATTAAAACTTGCTGACTGACTACCTGTAGCCTGGTTTTCTTTTAAGATGTCACTCAAATTTATATTTGTGGTTCCTGAATGTTGTCTAGAACCTTCATGCCTTGTTCCATGATGTCCTTCAGATATAGCTCCTTCATGGTTTTCAGCCTTAATTGATCCTCCTGAGATATGGTGGCTGAGATGTCTATCATGTCCTTGCCGATGACTTGAGCTATCATATTCTGAGCCTGCTGAAACATGATCATGAGAATGATGTAAACTATCATGCCTAGTTTCTGAATGACCTTGATGATGAGATGAGCTCTCATAGCCTGAGATTGCAGACCCATGACCACGTCGACTGGCACTGTCATAAATTGAACTAATGGCACCATGGGATCCTCTGTTATCAGTCTGTCCTTCAACATGATGGTTTCTATCCTCTTCATGTTTTAGATCATGATTTGTTCCATATCTTCTTGATTCATAGGAACCTCCTTGAATATCTGACTTAATAAAGTGTGGAGGTGGAGCTGTACCTTCATAAACATCTGAGGAACTTCCACTTGAAATTTTTCCATCTTGGTTTACTTTCCATTTTGACTGTGCTCGAGTAACTGGCTTACCACCTCTTGCTGAGTTCCATGTAGTATTGTAGGCAGTTTCTTTTTCTTCTGAATATATAGTTCCTTCCTTCCCAGTCTTAACAAAATTTTGATCAATATCAATTCCTGCTGATCCAACATTAGCAACCAGATGTTTGTGCATGTTTTTATCCATCTTTGCTGTTCCTTCATAAGTATCTATACTGCTACCATTAACGACTACACCATCTTCATTAATTTTCCAGGATTTCAATTCAGTTGTTTTAGGAACGCCTCCATCTGCTGAATTCCAGGATGTATTCCATTGGTGCTGCCTTTCTTCACTGTAACTCTTTCCTCCTTGCCTCATACCTTTTTCATATGCATTCACATCAGTTACTCTTTTTGCATCATCATCAGCATTAGTAGTTACACTACTCTGTTCATTTTCTCTTAAAATTTCTGAACCCTTGCTGTTTTCAGAACTCCAATGGACTTTATGTTTACCTTCAGTTTTTCTTGATCCACCAGAAAAGCTTTCTTCACTTTTGTGACTTTGAGCTCTTCTATTGCCTACCATTGCTTCTTCACCATAGGATGTCTGTTTGTTATGATGCTTATCTTGTGAGTACCTGGTTCGGTTAATACCTCCAGTTTGTTGAGGATAAGATGCTGATCCCTCAAAGGTGCCCTGACTACTGCCTTTATATGTAGAACCCCAATCCTTTATATCTCTATTTTCTACTGATATATCTGAACCATCTTGCTCTGTGAATGTTCTGCTCCCTGATGTACCTCTATTGATTTCAGATTGATAGGACGAACCTTGTAATATGCCCTTTGACCGGACTGTTTCCCCATATAAGCCATTTTTTTTAGAATTCTCATTAAGCTTTTTTTCATGTATTTCTTGAGAATAAATAACTTCACTACCTCCACCTCCTATTGTATATTTTCTATTGCCAACACTAGATATGTCTAAGTTGGATAAATTAATATTCCCTCCACCATTTGCTGATTCAACATGAGATGAGCTTCCACTTTTTTCAATACCATCTTCAACTATTTTCCACTTAGTAGACACAGATGTTTTTGGACTTTGTCCTGATTTCCAAGTAGTATTTGATTTTTGCTCTTTTTCTTCATAGTATGAATGTCCTTTATCTCCTCCTCTGTGAGCTGATTTTTGCCGACTTTCTGTTGTTTCTTGTTTCCTAGAACCTTGGTGGAAATAGCTGCCCTCTGAAATAACCGGAGTTTTACTAACTTCAACTCTTCCCCTTTCTTCCAAATATACTGGTTTTGAATGGGATTCACTAACTAATCGACCCCCATTTGAACTATAATGGCTGTGTTCGTATGCCACCTTTCCCTTTGATCTCTCCATATGTCTGAAGGACCCATCACCTGTCTCTCTTGCTGCTTCCTCTTTTTCTCTTCTGGCTATTTCATCAATTCTCCTTCTTTCTTCCTCAGTTACCATTCTTCCTTGGGAAGAAGATTGCGAGTAACTAGAAGATGAAGATGTATATGTTTCTTTAACAGATTTAGAAGATGAACCTAACTGGTGCTTGTTAGACGAAGTTGAAGAACCTAATTCTGAGTGTAAACCAGCCTGGATTCCTATTTCTGCATGAGGGTCCAAGAATGATTTCTTTTTCCTGTCCAGCTGAAATATTTAGAAATTATAATAAGCATTGGATACACAAAATAAACTCTTACTAGCAATGTAGGAGAAATTTAAAGCATTTCTTACAGCTATGTTTTCAACATTTACTTCTTCCACATAATCACATTTAATGTCTCCAAGTGTTTCTGGCTGTTCTAATAAATATAAAAGATGATCACCTAAAGAAAAAAGATTTAATTTAGTTTTAACTGACCATGGAAAGTGAAAAAAGTAAATAAATTAGAATAATTTACCTGCTAAAGTATAAGATGGCCAAAGGAAGTATGCTACAGCTTCAACAATATCTGATGGACCTTTGTTTCTAATACCATACACATGAATTACTTGTGGTCCTATTTCAGTTTCATGACTGAAGTTATTAATTTTCTCATAAAGTGAACTGTTATAGTGCACATCAGCCGGATGTGAAGACCTGTAAAAAATAAATAGATAAAAAAGCTTAACATATGTTTATTATAATTTGATTTTTTTTTTTAAATGGAAATTTTGTGAAGAGGCCATAGTGGTTGTGAGTATTAGTATGTGGCAAAGTAAAACTAAAAAGCTACCGTTTATTTCATCATGAATCCACAAAATAAATCTCAACCACCACAAAAGGTAGGCTAATTTGAAGATAAACCGCCTTTACTTCCTAGTAAAAGTACATAAAGGATCTAGAAATTTTAACAATAAGCTCATCCCGTTTGCTGAGAAAGGAATCGGTAAATATCAGGCAGGTTTCAGAGGAGGAAAGTCCACAGTCACAATCGATCAGATGTTCAGCCTCCGGATGATATTGGAGAAATCCCTGGAGCACAGGATGATGACCCATCACCTGTTTATTGACTGTACGAATGCCTACGATAGCCTTAAAAGACCTAAGCTATATACAGCAGTGTGTGAACTAGGAATCCCTTTGAAACTTGTCTGCCTGATTAAGATGACCCTAGACGACACTAGGTATACTGTTCGAGTTCAGTCAGACTTTTCTCCGGAGTTTATTACCACAAGAAGGGTTAGACAGGGTGATGGGCTAGCTTGCCTACTGTTTAACCTGATTCTGGAAAATGTGATTCGGGAATCCAGACCAATGACACCATTTTTAACAGGCTGGTTCAAATACTTGGTTTTGCAGATGATCTAGACTTAGTTGCGCGATCATTCGAGTCTCTCAAGAACGCATTTTTAAAGTTGGCCGAAGAAGCGGAAGCTATGGAAATGAGTATCAATCAAGAGAAGACCTATTATATGCGTGCAGGACCTGGAACAGACATAGGAGTTAGTGAACTAGTAGTTATGAATCAATTTACATTCCAGAGTGTGGATCACTATACATATCTAGGAGCGGTTATAAGTCGGGGAAATAAGAGTATCCCTGGAAACTGGCTAGCGAATCGCTAAGGCAAACAGGTGTTATTTTGGTCTCAGCACATACCTGAGAAGTTCGACCATTTCCCGCCGCATGAAATGCCTCCATTTCAAGACCCTCATTAGACCAGTCCTTACTTACAGATTGGAGATCTGGACCCTCACCAACAAGGAAGAGAAGGATATACTTGTTTTTGAACAAAAGATCTTTCGTCGTATATTTGGACCAGTCAAGGAAGGCGAGAACTGGAAAAGGAGGAAGAACAGGGAGATCTACGATCTGTATAGAGATATTGATGTGATGAGGTATATCAAGATGGGAAGACTACGTTGGGCTGGGCACGGAGCCAGAATGCCGGAGGAAGGGATACCAAACAAGATGCTGTACAAGAGGGAGAGGTAGACCACAGCTGAGATGGGAGGATGTTGTAACTCGGGATGCCCGAGATTTTCTAAATGCCCGCAATTGGAGAGCGACCGCACAGGATAGAACCAACTGGCGAAGGCTTATTGAGGAGGCCAAGGATCCCATCGGTCTGTAGTGCTACGGAGATAGGTAGATAGAATTTTAACCAGTTCCTTTTGTAAACATATATGGGAGAACAATAATTACAATAATAATTGAAGGGGGAAAAAAAGTCCTCATATTACATTCGCTTATTGCTGCATTATAGGTTATTGCATTTTATATATATATATATATATATATATATATATAATATAGAATATAATATATTTTTTATTTGTGAAAGACAAAGTCTTGTACAAATTACAGAACAATATTATATTAAAAGATACAGTTGATCTTCTGAGTCTAGAGCTCTTCAACAAACACAAGAAAAAAAAAGATAAAAAACAGATTGAATGATACCAGCCTCTTGATGGCACACTCAAGAATAAAGGACAAATATTATTATATATACTTAATCATTTAGCAGTAATATTCTGTTTAAATCACATTCCAAATAATATTATATACATTATGAATTTATAACATTCAACATAGGTATATGTATACAGGATATTTAAATAATACTAACAAAGCTCAAATAAATGGATAAATTCTATAGAGGTAACAGTGAGAAATGTATTAATTATATGATAATAATATTTTAAAATAATTAATAAACATAAGATATTGAAAATATAATTGTAAAGTCAAGACAGTAACGTTTTGTAATACATTCTATTTATATATAATAACATAACATATATTTATTTGAGAAAGACAATTCTTGTACAAAGTTTTTCCCTTTTTATTTATTTATTTTTTCCTTTTTCTTTGTATATATAAACAGCTTTTTCTTTTTAAACTTATAAACTTTTTACATAAACTGAATAAAACCTTTCTCCTTCTCCTTTCTTCTTTTTAATTAATAATCATAAAATCACTCTTAAGCCGAATTTAGCGTTTTATATAGTAGTAATACATCATGTAGTAATACACTTTGTTTAATTTCTCGACACTATCAATACTCAGTATGGCTTGGATGTTGTGGTTATCGGAAGATTCTGAGATGAACGACTGGAGAAACTGTTGTCTGTATTCGTTATGTGTTGAGCAGTGAAGAAGAATGTGATGTAGACTATTGGAAATATATTGGCTGCATGACATACAGATTTCTTGTGACTTGAATGAAAAGATTGTGTTTTTTGAATAGAGCCTGATATATTCTGGGTTAGCCACTCTCAATTGACTGACACATCTCAATTTCTTTATATGGACTTCGAACGTAAGATATGTTTCGGGATCAGGAGTATTGTAACTGCCTAGTGTTCTATATAAAGGATAGTTGGTTGAATTTAGAATTCTATGTATGTTGGCTGAAATAAAATGGTTGTGGGCTTTTCCAAAATGTCACATTTGTATCTGAGAAGTCCATTCGTGTGATGAGCAGAAAGCTCTTCTGTAAAGGCATAAAGTTCAGCTATTGCTCTAACTTGAGAAACCCAGTTGTAGTCTATATCGGGCTTATCTTTATCCAACGATTTAAGTCTATTAAAACACAGTTTTGGGAGTCGTTGGTCTGGCATGAGTGCGAGCTTGGGCCATAGATTTGTTAGCTTTTGAATTACTTTCATACTTATTGGTTCTCTCCCTGTCTCGAGGCAAACTATATAGTTTGAGGTATTCCTAGGCCAACCAAAGAGGTACTTTAGGAATTTCAGTTGAACAGTTTCAATTGCCTCAAGAAACCTGAGGCTCCATACTTCGGAAGCATACAGTAATGTTGAGGAAACCATTGATTCAAATAACTTTTTTTGTTTCCCAGGAGTCACTTTTACCTTTTTTCAGTATGTCTGTGACTCTTGCAGATGGCACTGAAGATCTCTGGATGAAGTGTTCAGACGCTTTTTTAAATTTGCCCAAAGATGTTAAAGGGACTCCTAAGTAAGTATAACGTTTTGTATACTCTAGCCTCTCATTATGCCAGTACAATGGTTTAACCTTTTTTAGCCGGGAAGATTTGTGAAAAATGAGAATTTTGGATTTATCTGCATTTGGAGTAAGGGAATTGTTACTGCAATAGTCCAGTAATATTTTGATATTCTTCTGTGCTCCATACCAACTATTACTTAAGAGAATGATATCATCAGCTAGTAGGAGCATTGTTACCTCGTGTGAAGTGTCTATGCTTACACCTGCTGCTCCTTTGTCATGAAAATATTGGACTATGTCGGAGATAAATAGCAAAAACAGGGTTGGACTAAGACTTTCGCCTTGTAAGAGTCCTGAGGTGACATCAATGTCATCTGAAAGTTGTCCATTTACCGAAATTTGAGTTGAGGCATTGTCCATTCCTCTATTGCTATTCCGTTTTCATTGGGCTTATATGGTTTTAGGGAGTTGATGATTGTCCAAAACTGTTTGCTATTTTTTGTGTCCTGGAGGTTCTTTATAAGCTGCAATCTAAATTCTTTCTTTTTGTCGTTGATTAACCTTCTATAGGAATTCCTTGTTTGGATGTAGTCTTCTAACTATCGTGGTGAAAAGTTAAATTTAATTAGTTCTCCATACTTCCTCCTTACTTCTCTCTTCAAGTTATAGCACTCTAAGTCAAACCAGGATTGATTAGGCTGAAACTTTATATTCTTCGATGTTTTTAAGTATATTTTATTACTGCAAGATAAGTTTGTTCTAAATGCAATACTTTTGCAATCCTCCCATTTCACATTTTTTTTAAGTTCCGTACTTATACGATTAAGCGGTCGGGGGTTTGGTAAGCTTACGTGTGGTTTCATTGAAGTCTATCTATCTCTATCTCCGACGGCGCTATGGTCCATGAAGGACCTTGGCCTCCTCAACGATTCTCCTCCACTGAGATCGATCCTCTGCAGCTCTTCTCCACTCCGTCACTCCCAGAAGCCTTAGGTCAGCCTCGACATCTTCCAACCACCGCAGCCTGGGTCTACCTCTTTCTCTTTTACCATTTGGGTGTCCCTCCATTATCTTTCTAGGGAGTCTTTCCTGATTCATCCGCTGCACATTTCCTAACCATCCTCTCCTTTTTGATACACGAGACCAAATCTTGGTCTTCATATAGGTTTCTGAGTTCTGCGTTTGTTTTAATCCTGTATGTATTCTCGACTTTGGTTGGGCCATATATTTTTCTTAGGATTTTCCTTTCCCACGTATTCAATAATCTCTCCATTTGCTTCGTAAGGGTCCAAGCTTCACTCCCATACGTTACTACCGGTCGGAGGATGGTCTTATACAACCTAACTTTGATCTCTCGGGATACATCTCGATTTAGAAGAATTTCCTTCAGTGACCAATAGCATTTGTTGCCATTTTGGATTCTTGCTTTAATTTCTTCTTCTATTTTATTGTCTTCTCTAACAATTGTGCCTAGATATTTGAATTTTGACACTTTTTCGAAACTGTATTCTCCTATTATCAGAGATCCACCAGTCGTTTTTCTTTTGGATGAAATCATGTACTTAGTTTTGTTTCCGTTTATTTTGAGCCCAATTTTACTTGCTGCCTCTTCACTTTTTTTGTATGCTTCGGAAAGTGCATCTGGTTTTGTCCCAGTTATAACCAAATCGTCAGCAAACGCGAGGTTTTGTGTCTCTCTGTTATAGATGCAACCGTCAGACCTTGTTCGCATTGCCCGAATAATTATGTCTAGCGTCATATTAAACAACACTGGGGATAAGGGATCTCCCTGTTTAACTCCTTTTTGTATCGCGAAGTCAGCGGTCAATTCTCCTTGGACTTTGACTAAGCCTCTACTGTACTGAAAGGTCGTTGTAATCATCCTTATGAGTTTTGGGGGACAGCATAGAGTCCTTAGGTTTTCATTAAGCTGTTGTCTCTTAATGCTGTCATATGCCTGTCTGTAATCTATGAAAAGGTGGTGCAGGTCAACATTCCATTCATAGCATTTTTCCAACATGTTCCTGATGGTGAATATATGATCAACCGTTGATCTGCCAGGCCGGAATCCACACTGATAATCACCTATTACTTTTTCTGCCGTTACAATTACTCTTTTTAAAAGTAGAATGGCTAGTACCTTGTAGGCAGTGCTCAGTAGTGTTATTCCACGGTAGTTGCTGCAGTCCAGTTCGTCACCCTTTTTATGTATGGGTATTATAATGGCTGTATACCATTCTTCAGGTATTTGTTCCTTTTCCCACATTTCCAAGACAAGCTCATATATCTCGCGTATCAATATATCTCCCCCACATTTAAGCATTTCGGCAGTAATACCATCGATTCCTGGTGCTTTGTTATTTTTTAAATTTAAAATAACTTCCTCTACCTCTTCTGGGTCAGGGGGTTCTAGATCTGAATCGACTTCTATACTACCGTGTTCATTAACTATTGGGATGTCTTTGGGATCAGGGTTAAACAGTTCCCTGAAATAGCTTCTCCACCTTTCCATGATTTCCTTTTGTCCTCCCAGGAGTGATCCATCCTTGTCTTTACAGAAATTACTCGGGGCTGGAAGCCTCTTCTCAATGATTTCATTATATTGTAGAAGCCTTTGATATTTTTACCCTCGAAATCCTCAATAATTGCCTTTATCTCCTCCTCTTCTTTTTTCCTCTTCTTGTTCCTGCAAAGTTTCTTGGTCGCTTCTCTCATTTGTTTATAACTTTCCACGGTTTGCCTAGTTCTTCTCTGTATCATCTTTAAATAAGCCTTCTTTTTTTCATCTACGGAGATTTGGCATTCCTGGTCAAACCATTGCTGTTTTCTAATTTTCACTTCCTTTCCAATTGTTTCATCCGCAGCCTTTATAATAGCAGACTTGATTTTATCCCACCTATTTTCTATGGTTTCTTCTTTTATTGGGTAGTTTCTCAGATGTTCATCCACTTTTTCTTTATATTCTTTTTGGATTGCAGGCGTTTTTAGGGTGCTGGTCTTATATTTTTTACTATTACTCTTAGTATTTTTTCCCTTCGTTCTTGTTGCCAGTTTCTGCTTGTATTTCACCCGTACCAAGAAATGATCGCTGGATACGTCTGCCCCTCTGCAGCTCCTCACATCTTCGATGTCACTTTGATGCTTATTGTCGATCATGACTTGATCGATTTGATTTTTGGTTTTGCCATCAGGAGATATCCATGTTTGTAGGTGTGGAAGCCGGTGCTGGAATGCGGTGCTTACTATTTTCATATTTTTGCTGGTTGCGAAGTCTACTATTCTATAACCATTGTCATTAGTTATTTTGTGATAACTATATTTTCCTACAGACCTTCCCAAGTTATCTCTTCCAATTTTTCTATTGAAATCTCCTAAGACGATTTTTACATCATATTTGGGCATTTTATCACATAACCTTTCTAACTGTGCATAAAATTCTTCCTTTTCTTCATCCGTTTTGTCTTCTGTTGGTGCATGTACACTTATTATAGACATATTGAAGAATCTCCCTTTCAGCCTAATGTTGCAAATCCTTTCATTTATCGTTTCATAACGTAGTATTGCTTGGTTTAGCTGTTTTTTAACCATAAATCCTGTGCCGACAATATTCTTGGTATGTCCACTATTGATAAGAATATATTTGCTTAATTCAACCATAGTAGGCTCCTTCCCCCATCTAATTTCCTGTAATGCTACCACATCTATTCCATACTCTTCCAGACAGTTTTCCAAAACACGCGTCTTTCCCACTTCTAGTAGCCCCCGAACGATCCAGGTGCCAATTATCAAGTGTTTAGTCCGTTCCATGCCAGATCGTTTACCGTAAGTCCGTCCGATTCCGAGGCCTTGTTGAGGTTTTTTAGCAATTGGTTTTACACAGGTTGGGTCGCCGGCCCAACTCTGTGCCCCTTTTAGTCGCCTTTTACGACAGGCAGGAGCTACCCCAGAATTATTCTGACCCGATCCTGGACGGGTCAAGTAGTACATGCTAAATGGTCCAGAAAATCAGAAATGGTTATAACTTCCATATCATTTAATAACTCGAGTGCCATATCATTATTCCATACTAGATCAATAGTGCTTTTTCCTAAGGTAGAAATATATGTATAAGACACATTTTGGTCAATGTTTTTCAGTTTCATGAGGTAGGAATAGATTATTTTGCCCTCTCTCCGCTCCTCTAATGATTTATCGTGGCTTATAGATATTTGTTTACTTTTCAGTAATGTTCGTTGCTTGAATACTTCGTGCTTAATGCTGTAATTATTTAACGAAACAAGTATTGAACCCTTTCCTAATCCATAACAATTATTTACACTGTATTCAGGGAGGTTTACATTAGCCTCACTGCACACACTTTTAACTTTTTCAAGAATATTTTCATTTTCTGAATATGGAATGTTATGTATTAAAAAATTATTTTTCCTAAGTTGTTGTTTTAAGAATTTCATTTCTTTTTGCAGCAAATTGGTTTTTTGTTCTAATGAGGTGCAGGTTTTTTTAACGGACTCTAATTCTTTTATTAGTTCTGCATTAATTTCATTATTTCTTTGAAGATTGAGGTTCATTTCCTTAATTGCTTCCATAATCTCTTCGTTGGTGACAGTCATTGTAAGCGTCAATTATTACGTACTTTAGATTTATTGACGTGTGACAACACCTCCTCAATGCCACAGGAGATACTGATAAGATAGATGGCCTGATTAGTGATAGTTTGGAGAGGGAGATGGGCAAAGGTCCTGCGCACTGGGCTTAGTTTATTGGCTAATATAGACTCACCTCTAAAACTAGAATTCCTTTTATCGTTTCAGACTTTTTTCTTCTGTAATCCCTTTTCACCAAACTACACACAGTACTTCACTCTTCACTATAAAACGGTTTATTCAATTATTAACACTCACAGTAAAACATAAACTATTCAAAAGTCTGATTTACATGAGAGACGCACGAGAACGATGTTGCCTCTAGGAATGCCGGCACTAGACTCTCTCGAGAACTGGAAAAGGAGGAAGAACAGGGAGATCTACGATCTGTATAGAGATATTGATGTGATGAGGTATATCAAGCTGGGAAGACTACGTTGGGCTGGGCACGGAGCCAGAATGCCAGAGGAAGGTAAACCACGGCTGAGATGGGAGGATGTTGTAACTCGGGATGCATGAGACCTTCTAAATGCCTGCAATTGGAGAACGACCGCACAGGATAGAACCAACTGGCGAAGGCTTATTGAGGAGGCCAAGGATCCCATTGGTCTGTAGTGCTACGGAGATAGGTAGATAGAATTTTAACCAGCTCCTTTTGTAAACATATATGGGAGAACAATAATTATAATAATAATAATAATATATATATATATATATATATATATATATATATATATATATATATATATATATATATATATATATATATAAGCGGCTCAATATATGATGAGACAGGGTCAACCCAAAATCATTTGGCTCCTTGGTGGCAATCGCTGTATATAGGTGGTCAACCATCTTCTATACTGGGTCATGCCTTCTTTTTTTTATTTAAGTATTTACCCTCACAAGGCTATTGGATCCCATTCCATTCCTTAATTTATTTAAATATTCATCAGGTGCATTCCTAGAAATCTAATCTATCTCTAAGTTCATAAGCAGCAACACTATCCTCTACATTACAGACATGGCCAATGATATAGATATAAAGGTGTAAGTAATTTATATATTATTATTAAGAACTTAAATTAATTAAAGAATAAAAAATATATTTGAAAAAATAATTTATGAATTTTTCCATACCCTTGAAGTATAAGGTCTGTTTCAACCCATATGGGCACCGTTATCTTTTTGAAGTTGTCGGAAACTGATGAACTACTTTCTGGATTAGTCGAATTCACATTCATATAAAATTCATAGCGTGGATTCATTCCATCTAGGTGATAAGGTTGTAATATAACTCTAAATTCAACCTACAAATGATAATAAATAGAAAAATATGACAATGGTTGCATAATTTCATAATATAAGGAATAAACAATATGTTTATAATATTTATTTAGTAAGCAATAAACTTTAAAAAACTTAAAAAAAAAAAAAAAAGAGCTAAGAATGAAACTTAAACAAGGTTCTTATAATTATTTTTAATTATATTAATTATAAATTTAAAAATAACATAATTGAGTTTACGATGATGTCTATTTTATTGATTTATCTATTGCATCTCCAATTAAAGCTATTCTTTACCAATTTTTCTTTTGGGAGAGGGTTTCCAATATCACAATGAAGGGTATTATTGTTAAGGAAGCTGGGAGCAGAGCATTGAACTGGAATTTCCCTTTCAGCATCATCTATTCGTTCAATTTTAACATAATTCAGACCAGGAGGAATTGATGTTTCAAAAGTTGCTTCAAATGCATCTTCTCCTTCATTCTGAACTAATACATTCAAATTGAGTCTTTCACCAGAACCAAGTAAGTACCGTTGAACATTCCTATAGGAATAACAAATATTAATACCTTTTTTACAGAAGTCATGTCCTTACACATTTATTTAATTATAAAAAGCACGAAAGGTACAGCACTTACGTTTGGGCTATCAGTCTTAGATCAGGAATGCAAATATTGTCATTTCCGCAGTTCTTTTTTATAGATATGGAATCTTTCCTGGACAATTCTTGATTTAGATCCAATACAGGAGTTAATCGTGATGTATAGTTGGTTAACAAGCTGTACCTGATTTCAGCATCAATTGAGGTCAACTTATCCCTAATGTTCGTCTTCAAAACATGAAGCAATATATAATGAGTAAAACGACCTTAAATTAAAATTAAGTAAATCACAGAGATCCAGAATAATTTATCTACCTTTAGAAATACAAACATGTCTTCACATAACTTTTGTCCTTTCATCAGTCTTAAACTTTTGTTCATAACACTTCGGTTTTCATCTAATAGGAATAACATTCTTGGACTTTTTGTTTTTTTAGAGTCGAGAACAAACTGAACTTCAAAATCTGTATGAAAAAAAAATTATACATTAAAAATTACTGTTAAATTACTAGCTAAACATAATATGACCATTGGATTGTTAAACTGATAGTCTTACCTAGTGTTCTGCCAACACCTATTCCATCATATTGTAGACAGCTACTTAACTGAATACACGGGACTTTGGTCCCATCTCTCAGGGTACAGTTCCTTTCATCTAAACCAATCTGCTTAGCATCACCAGCAAACGAAATGTAAGCATCCATTTTCACAACTGGTTTCGCCCTATATATTAACATTTAATTTATATCAGATTGCCCATTTTTCTAACCTATTCGAAGGTTTACAAATAATTTATACCTCAGATATACAACGGTATCAGAATCATAAGCACCAACAATGAGATCTGGATACCCATTTCTATCTAAATCCATTTTTCCGGCAATTGAAAATCCAAATGTAGAAGGATTACCAACAATATTTTCAGAAAAAATAACTTGAGAATGTGTTTCTCTGACCCCATTAGCCGATCCGTGGAAAATGTATACCGCACCTCTCTCTTCAGGGCCATCATATGGTGCCCCTACTGCAAAATCTAAAAAAAAAAAAATAATAATAAAATAATAATGTTGATACTTTATCTTTGAAATAATAGTCAGGGTCTATGGAAAAATCATATGGTATTCTTCGGAGACATTGTGGACAGCAAAGTACTCCAACTACCTGATTAATTCACTGGCTAATGTGTGATACTATTTTTCTAATTAGCATCCATCAAATCACGGTCCTCATTCTGACAAAGCTCACCAACTCGGTGAGCTAGCAAGGATAGGATGAGGAACCATTGCCTTACACACTATAAAAATATCTTACCTCCATAGCCATCGTTGTTAATATCACCGAGAAAAGCTAATGATAACCCAAATCTTCCTTTGGTATTTCTTCCATCCTTAACATGAAATTTATTGAATCGAACAACCTTAAAAAGAAAAAAAACAGATGATAATGTGATGATATTAAAGATTAATGATGATAGTAAATATATAATATGAGATGATAATATAGTTTTGATTATAAAATTTCTTGTTGAGGCATAAAAAAGAATTATGAAGTTTAATGATTTGTTATTATTAAAACTCCTTATTTCATTTTTTTCACATTGTGAAGTAAGTAGTTTTACAGTCCACTGGTTGCTGGCTGAAGAGATTTTTGTGACAACTATTGTTTTTTAAACTCAAAAAATAAAGAAAAGGCTCAATTCAGACAAATTTAGATTGTTCATTGTGATAAACACATGTAGGTAATAATAACCATTGTTATCTCGATTTGAATAAAACATGAAGGTAAGGAGGTTTGCAGTTTACAAGCTCATATACAACAAATCATTAGGGCCAACTGACTTCATTTTAAGAAAAATCAAAGTATACTATAATATGTATATATGTTTACTTGCTATTAAAAGGAGTTCAGCAAACCAGCAGACTCCAAAGTGCACTAACTACACAGCACCAACAAACATTGAAAATTTATAAAATATATTTTTAATTTAATTTTTAAAAATATATAATAGCATGTACATTCTATGTATAATGCATTAAAAAAAAAAATTAATTCCTAGATTTTTTTTTTAAATTATCTAATTTTAAAAATTCTAGAACTTTTGTTCGATATATAGGTATTTAATATACAGAAAGTTTAATTCAGCACACGGAGATTTTCAATATATAAAGACATTATTAGCTATTTTCTCATAAGAATTATAACTCAGTGCACATTTTTATTTGTGTATGTACTGATGTGTGTTATTAATAGGGCCCGGATGTTTATTCAAATAAATATTTTCATATTTAAATAAATATTTTGCGATTCTTTAGGATAAATAAATATTTGGTTTGTTTGGAAAAATAAACAAATAATTTCTCATTTAATCTAAATATAATTCAATATTTTCTAATTTTCTTCTTAAAAAAATAATGTACAAAGAAGACGAGAATATAAATGGAAATGCAATTTTCCAAAGAATCAATGTTTTAAGTGAACTCTATAGTCCATTTAGCTGGGGAGCAGCTATACATGTGAGATAATCTAAAAAATTTTACTTTTGATCATTAAAAAAAACATTTATTTGCAATGTGAACTAATGATTTTTAATATAATCCGAGTTTACTGTAAATTGAATCATTTATGAGGTTTTGTTCACCATCAATTTTGTTAAATATCATATTTAAATATTTGCCATTTTTAAATAAATAAAGATCTGGGCCCTTGTTATTAGTATAAGCCTCTGTTAAATTTTCTTCTTTTAAATTCTGTAAGCAAAATATGTGATTAAATACATAATTTATGCAATTTTTTAAAATAAATTTACATGATCATTCATATTTTTTTGTAACCCTAGAAAAAATCCTTAAACCTAAATAATTGAACTGTAACTGGTTTTGAACTATGACGAACAATTGCAATTTTTATGCATCAAAACTTCTATACATCAAATTTTCATGGAACCATCAAGTTTGATACATAAAAGACAGATAATGAATGCACAGTTCAATTTAATAATAAAAAAAATCTATAATCTGAGACAAACTAACCTGATTGCCCTGGTATATGATATAGACTCTTCCTGTTTCGTATTTTCCTTCATTATTTTTAAGGTCAGTGTAGAAAGGTGCTCCTATGATCAAGTCATCTTTTTTATCACCATCAATGTCACCGGATGCCATGGCATACCCAAAATATGCACCTAATTGTTCTCCAGTTATATTCTGAATACTTGTAGTGTTCCAAGTAAACAGAAGGACCTAAAAAAAAACAACTCATGAAATAAATAAACAAAAGTCAATAAAGTATTATATGTGAGTGTGTGTGTGTATGTGTATATATATATACACACACACACACACACACACACACACACACACACGATTTTAACGATATCTTGACTATAAGCTTTTTGTGACTAACGAAAGCATTAAATAAAAATGAATTTGGTTGTACATTAGTTGTAAATCGACAGTCAGAAAATACATTTAGATAAAAATTAATTTCTTAATAATAAATAAAAATTATACATTTAAAATTATGAAAATTGAATAATCAGAAGATTCCAGAAACTTATAAAAATATAAATATAAAAAAGAATTAAAATTAAAAGTTTTTGTATTTTAGCATTGAAAGGTGGATCAGTTTAATAATGTGGATTATTAAAAAAATAATAAAAACAATTTTATTCACATCTTAACTCTAAAAAGAAAATATTAAATTTAAATTGTATCTAAAAAATAAATGTTATTTTGATATGCCATTAGAAACAAGTCTTCTTAACTCCTGCTTGATATTTCTTTTCTTTTTACATGATTTCAAATAACGGTGTGTCTTAGTTGGAAGATTTACCCCCTGACCTGTATATAATTTTACTTTTAAAACTCATATACTGACTCAAATTCACTTTAAAATAGATTGGCTCACTTTAAGGCATTTAGTTCGATACACAGTCTAAGACAGGTCCTAATCCAAGCGTTGCTCAGATCAATCAGACGTTCATTACTCACCAATGCGGTGCAACTCCCCCGAAAATGACTAGCTAATTAAGAAGGCGACATCAAATAGTTTTGTCTTTCTTCTTTTTTCTTCATTTCTTTTAAATGCCCACATTTATATTTTACTTTTTAGTTTAAACAAAATATATTTTTGCTTATAGAACAAGTTTATTCTAAATATATTTTTTAATATACGTAAAAATTCTAATTTTTTATCACTCAAACAAGAACTTGTTCCACAGTTCATTTGATTTAACATGTTAATAATTTTAATTTCAACTGTTTTTTCATTCTTTAAGATTCTTTATAAAGAAAAAAGACCTTTACTGGCATACAAAATGGGAGTTCAAAACATATGTTAACAAAAACATAGGTATCATGAAGAGTAAAAAAATTGGCATTCTACTATTGTATATATGCATATATCATAAAAGATATTTAAAATTAATTTAATCAAAATTATTATACTTGTCCGAGTAGGTCAGCTCCACGAGGTCTACCAACTGCAACATCTTCATGACCTGGAACCGAACCACCAAAATCCCCAACAGCCATTGAATAACCCAAATAGGAACCATCCTCTGATGCTGGATCTTCATTTGTAGAGATGACATCAGGCCTTGAATGCAGATTCCATGATACTAACATACCTATGGAAAATCATTTAAAGTGCATATTTAGTCTAAAGTCAAAATCTTTGATAGCAACATAGCAATTTGAGGTAATATTATTTCAGGCTATTTCAACTCTTAAGAGAGAAAATAGTCATTAGTTAAAATACCTAAATTATATCACCAACATTATTTGATTTTTAAAATGTCTAAACAAATCTCCTTTAGCTTGTTATTAATTCATGAATCGAATAGTTAAATTAATTCATTCAGCATTATGTAAACAATAATAAAAATATAGTTAAACCAAAAAGTAGTGAATAAATTTGGACCATGAACAAACAATTATAAAAAAATCAGGATCAAATTTTTTTTTTTTTTACAGAAGGGAATAGGATACTTCATGACATGAGCATTATATAAACACACCAAAGCTATGCTTTATAGGCACATATCCTGGTGCTATATTGTTATTGCGCTACTCTAAAAATTGAAAAAAATACACATAAAGAAGCATTATTGCGTTAATTATTTTAATGTTTAAACACCATTCGGAACGTTGCGGACGACTCGCAAAAATAAATCTCCTAGTTTAAAACTACAGATCAAAATTTTTAACAATTAAATTTCATCATTGCAATTAAAAATATCACAATTAAAACATTTAAACTTACAAAATGATATAATGAGCATTATAAAAAATAGACAAAGAAGATAAAAATAGGTGCTCACCAAACAATAACGCAGGCGATATCCCTCATTCCAGTCTCCACATATTAGCCATGCATTCAAACTAATCATGCAAAGAGGTTATGGTGCAACATGCATTGGGAATTTTTAGAGGGAGAAGGCAGGTACTTGCTTCAATATCAACTGAGTAATTTTATTATCGAAGATTGCTCTAACAGATTGTGAAACTTTTTTTTACAATTAAAAATATATGTATATATTAAATTAACATATAATGCCAAATCGCTTTTCAAATCAAAATATTTTTCATCAAGTATTTAATAATAATTTCAACCAGATCTCTTTTAAACAAAAAAAAATTATCAGTAAAACCTTAACTTTTAAAAATAGTAAAAGGGTAAATTAGATTCGTGAATAATCATTTATTTCAATTGATTTTAGCTAATTCTAAACATAAATATTAAAATTAAAATAATCAAAAGTGTTTATAGATATAGATTTATCAATAAATTTTGATAAGAAAGAGAGGACTATAATTTCTTCTAAAATGAAAAAAAAGAAAGATGATAATAGAAACAAATTATTTTAATGAAATATCTCAATTTAAGGTTCTACTTTGATGAAATGGAAAACTAATATGTTTTTGCTCAGATAAAAAATAAAATAAGAAATGATGGTTTTCTAATGAACTATTTTGAGCAGAAATTATGAACTGCACATAATATATAAACAAATCATGAAAATGAAACAACAATGGAAATGAAATGCAATCATAAAGAATAATAATAATAATATATAGACTACAGAAAGAATTTTTTTCCCGAAAGGTTGATCATAATAAACAGTAGACGTACTATTCCAGTATAATAAAGCATCTAAGAAAATAGTATTATAACCAGAGATCAGATTTTTATACCATCTGTTTTTTTCAAGTAGTTGTCCAAATATATTTCGAAATTAAAGCATTTAGACCACAGTTAAACCTATCTCTATTTTTTTAATTGTTTTTCTTTATTTTCTTAAATTTCTTTATTTTCTATTATTCACATGCTCAAGTCTATTTTTCATTTATTGCTTTTCGAAAACTGAGAAAAGTTTCTGTTTCTCGTTTAGTTTTCTTTATGTAAACATTTTTTTTTGTAAGAAAAGTTTAAAAATACAATTTTTTTAAAATTAATAAATTAGACATAGTTATTTCATACAAAGTACAAATTATTAAAAACGTTTTTACTTTCTTACCTAAACTATAATGATATTTGGGAAAAGAATATTTTTTTATTTTACTACTAGTGCTTTTTAATATTGTATAAAAAAATAATAATAACTGGACAGTTTCATTCTACATATTAACTTTTTTTCCTGCGTATTTTAAGTTTTTTCTGCATAAAAATATAGTCTCTGATTATAATCTTGCTAAGAAATATTTTGACCTATTCTGTTAGGAATTATTATTTGGAATTCATATATAAGCCATTAAGAAAAAAATAAACAATCAATTTCTATTAACTGCAGAATTGGTAAACAAGGAAGGCATAAGGTATGGTAAACGGGATGCCTTATTAAAGCAATGATTTGCCTCTTAATTGCTATCTTTTTACCTTCATTCTCATTCAATGTCTTTAAAATCGGTGGAAGGTACGGGAGCCTTTTCTGGGCGTCAACTGAGTACAGTTCACCTGTAATAGAGAAAGAAGCAACATGCAAATTCTTCACACTGGCACACACATCTACTTGACTGAAAGACAGAGAAGAAGAAATGGTTGTCATTTTTATCTTTTCTGACAGAGAAACTATCTACTCTATACATTGCAAGCCACTAGGCAAATATATATATTTATAAGATCACATTATTTGCTGTACTTTCTTCATAAAAGCTAATCATGCTTTTTTGAAACTACTCTATTCTTTCTTATTATTATCTATAATATTCTATATAATATTATCTATAAATGAAAACTAAAGCAGTAAATAATAAAAACAATTTTTATTGTATAATTAATTTTTTTTTTAATTCAATAGGTCATAGATATTTTAAAGGTGAGAAGAATAACAATATTTTGAGTTGTTAATAAACAAATTTTAAAAATATACATCATTGTGAAAGAAAATAAATGAATTTTCTGGAAAAATTTAATGAAAAGGAATATCTAACTTAATAATATGCAGACTAAAAAATCTGCTTATAACATGATTTGTATCTATTGATAATTTTAAAAATTATCAAAAATTAAAAAAAATTTCACAAAAAAAAAGAAAAAATGATTTTTTATTATAATATAGGCTTGAACCAGCTTTATGAGCAATTATAATAACAACATTAAAAATAATTTATCCTTGGTAACAGAGTAATATAACTCAAGTCATATAATGGAGATTACAAAGTTATTCAAGTTGATTTATCAATTTTATCTATTCATGACATGGGCTGAAGAAAGTAGAAAGTAGAAAAATAGAAGTTGGGTCCATGATAAAAAAGGGATGCATTTAAGTGCTGTAGGTGACATAACATTTTAATAAATTTTACTTCAAAAATAGAAAATAAACTCAAAGCTGTAAACGAAAAATGGAAAATAGAACTCCACAAACTACTTCGAATCTTAACAGTAACTGGAAGGTTATGATGGCCGAGCATGTTCAGCTGAGAGTTGCAAATCGCCCAGCAGTATGGGTCCGATTCCCAACTGGATCAGCTGCTTTATTTTTTGGTGGTCAGAAAAAATGAATCTTGACACTCCCACAATGATGAGACATGGGTGGCAACCTCTTCTTATCCATCAGGGGTCGACAAAAAGGAACAATAGGCCTCAATAACCATCCCTCCAATGAGGGTACTAGTATTAGTACATCAAGTATTCTCTTGCCCATTTCCGTCACATAATTTGATCGAGCTCAGTTCATAGATAATGCAAACAATAAAAAAAGAATCAATTGAGATAGAAAGCTGAATTAAAAAATAAATAAAATAATAATAAGCTCTCCAGACCTTAAAAAAGTTTGTGAAATCGAGTATCAAAGAGTAATGGTTTCCTTCATTGCATTATTCGCAATGTTGATTTGCTTCCTCCAGACATACCACCAACATTTACTTATAAAGTAATTGGATAGTTGGTTGTCAATAAAAGCTGAAAAATGTGAATAATTGAGAGAAAATGAATTGTTTAATATAAACTATAAAATAAATTAAAACGTTATTGACTTTTTAACAATCCTAGCACAATTATAGCTATTTAGTTTTAGCTTAGCAAACAAAGTGAGGCTTCATATCTCTTAGAAGGCATGCAACAGAATGTGCAAATATTCAGATAGTAGGGAGTGCTGATGAATTTATTGTAATAATTAATTAAGTAACTATAATGAGTGATTTTAATGCAAAGAGAAAAAGTTTCATTCACAGTTTCCAAAGCTGAGTGGCCAAAAAACTGACATATGATTCAATTTATGACAGAAAATATGTTGACAGTTTTAATTTATTTGATGCATAATACTGAAAGTATATGAAACTGAAGAAATAGCTATATGGAAAAGAAATTTGAGTAGTTCCCAAACAATTCATACTTATTACACACACACAAAAAAAAGATTTATTGCAATAAAATGTCTATGTAACCAAATTCATTTAAATTTGAAAAATTCCAATGACCTATGCTAAAAATTTCAAACAAAAATCATTCAGCTTTTTGGGAAACAAAAACACTTTTTTTCGTGCATTGTTTTTCAACAAACTTTTTATAAGTAATTAACCTATCTTCAGCTACTATTTATATAAAAAAATTATCGTTTGTATAATTTGGCTCAATATTTTAGGTGGAAAAGAATGATGTGAGCTGATTTTTGTAAAAACCTTGCAATACAAAAATAAGTAAATAGACCAATATTTCTCTCTAAAAATATATTTTTTTTTTGTTTGTGAAAAATTTCAGTTACAAGTTTTTGATCAGTTTTGATTTACTGAAGTTATCATTCGATTAATTATCAAGTTATTTACAAATATTGTCAATGGATTGTATATTTGTATATTGGCTACAGAACCACCCTGCCATAGATTTTGTATTTATTTATCATTTTTGTTTAAGTTAAGCAATAACTATTGAGTTTAGACAAGTATCAAATTGAGAATTTGATCAAATATTATTGCTTTTTTTCTCTACTAAATTTACTTTGTCGATTTACCTATAATATTAATATTAATAATGAAAATATAAGAAATTTTTCTCATAATCTTTTCTTTATTAATAAATAAATAATTACTTTAAAATAAAAAATAAAAATGATGCCTTCTTCCTAATCTTAATCTATACAATACATACATCATAGCAATGATTATTATTTTTGTTATAAAATCACAAAAGTTTTCATTAATCTTCCATCCATCAATTATGTTTGAATTCTGCTTCAGGCGATTGACTCTCTACTGTGCTATGAATTTATATTTGTGAAAAACATCCTTTTTTCAATCATTATTAAGAATGATTTTTTACTATTTTTCAAAATAGTTTCACTATGGAAGTTTAAACTAACCACAACTAATTATTATTTTCAGTTTGATTAAAAATTATTATCATAACATACAACTAATATACCTGCTACTTATATACATTTCTAACAACACATAAGACTTATTGTTTAATAAGTGTGTGAAACAGACACATACTTTAATAAATAATTCAATGAAAATTACACCTAAAATTTCAGACTAATAACACATATGTGCAATGAAAGCTCTGCTGTAGTACTAGTGGATACAAAAAAATACTCTGTACAAGTTCTCTAACCAAACCCATAGAAAAGGAAAGAAGATCAGCAAGAAGAGAAAATATATATATAAAAGAACCAAGGAGCATAGCCACTCTCTTCTTAAGCCGATCCAATTTGCAGAATGCAGATCATGCACTGGTATGCCCCTCGTGTCTTCATGGTAAATAAAATATACATGTATATGTATTTTAATTAATAAATGGAGAAAGAAAAAAAAAAGAACAACAGAGAAAAAAAATCATGCTTAGGCATGCTATTTGTTTAAAGGGCTTGAATGAAATTTGTATGAAATAAGTGAAAAATAGTTTGTTTCAATAAAATGATTTATTTGGAGATTTCTTACCCTGCCAATGCCTGCTCCCAACTGCTCCAATGAACAGCCGTTGTCCATCCTAAACAAGAAATAATAATAATAATTAGACCATTTATTTTTAATTCTTGTAATTTTCTTATAGTTATAATCCGAAAAAAAAAATTTATGAAAGTTTTTTCTTTTCCTTTATTGGGCATTTAAAATCAAGATGCAATAAGAATAGTACCAAATAGTTTAGATTCAGCCCTTACAGACAGCTAATAGAAAATCAACTGTTTTTCAAACAATTACCTTGAACTTCTCAAACCAACTCAATATCCTCTGTAAGTCAATTCATAAAGTTTTTTTTATCATAAATTAAGAGAAATGGCGAAATCACCCAACAAATATTAACATGATTAAAGAAAAAAAATCACAAAGGAACGGTTTCTCACGCTACAAATGGCCTAACGAATTAATCATTTGAAGGTAATATAAACCGGGCGGGCGAGAGATGAACTGAGATGTTGATCATCTAGGCAAGATGGATGATGTTTTAGTTTACCACATCTCTCTAAATATATATATATATATATATATATATATATATATATATATATATATATATATATATATATATATATATATATATATATATATATATATATATATATATATATATATATCATTAGGTCCTTATGTTCCATCGAATTTTCTTCAAGAACAGAAGTTTTGTGCAAGGCAGAATTTGATGAAAATTCTATACTCAAATCAAAACTTGGTAAAAAAGCATTTGTTTATTTTTATGATTGTAACACTTATGATTATTGCCGAAATTGTTACACTTACTATTTTTATAAAAAAAAAAAAAAATTATATAAAGAACATAGATTTTTATTATTCTACATCATACCAGGCAATATTTAAAGCTTAAAACGAGTTTTTTCTTTATACTTGTTTTCTATCTTTCTTAGTTTTTGATATATTCGCAATCGGGAAAAGATGTACTTTTTTTTCTTCCAAAAATAGCCTATAATTCGCATAAAAAATGACGAAATCGATCACAACACCACTCATTTTAAAGGTTAAGAGACTACCTTTCGATAACATGTTCGTTAAGAGACAGAATTTTTGAGTTTCGATAACCTGTTTTAAAGTTATTACACTTTTTAGCTACTTTATTATACTTTTTAGCTTGGGGCGCGCAAAAGTATGTTAAAGGGAGTGCATGATTGCTTTGTTAAGTTATAGCAATATAGCAGCTCTTATGACAACCCTGACAATATCCGTTATCTGATGTGACTCAATATAAATAGAATACAAGAAGAATAGCTTATTCCTCGCGTATAAATATTTTATCAGGATTGGCTCATCGCAGATCGAATTTCAGGGAATGAAACCAGAACGGCGCACCGCAAACCATCAAGTGTGCGATCATGATACTGTTTATACAACGGGCTGTAGTATCCTCCCTCTCTTCATCTGCTTCGGTTTAGTTACACAAATGCCTTATTGACAGTGGTATGGCGAAAGGGGCGGCCGCCCCGGGCGCCGCTTAAAGGGGGCGCCAAGATATAATTTGTTTTCCTTTTTTGTAGGCTCCAAAGAGATTTATTTTATGGGATTTAAGTCGAACATACGGTTTAAATTCGCCATTGTGAAATAATGTGTTGATAAATAGATGACTTATGATACCGATCGATACAAGTAAAGTATCAATATTTTTCTTTCAATGCCAACTAGTTTTAGTTTCGATACCATTGATTCAATATTCCTTTCGATATCTAAATGGTAACGAATATTTGTTTTAGGTTAGGGTTGGAACATCGAAAGGAAAGTATCGATATTCGATATATCGCAAAACCAAATATCGATATCCACCGATAATCCCTGGAAAAATATCGATATATCGAAAGGAAATGGATGAAAAAGCAAAGAAAGTGCATCAAATGAGTATTATTAAATATAATGAATATTATAAACTGCGAAGAAGGATTTAAAATAATATAATGATTATTATTTATAAAACAATATTTTTATTAGCCATGAATCATTATAAAAAAATATAAAAAGAATTATACTTCAAAGAGAAAAAAAAATTATAACATTTTTTTTATTTTGAAGACTTTTAGCCATATTTGATATATTATAGTCTGCTAGAAGTTCTTAAATAATAAAACCTTCAAACTTCTCAATTTTTTATTTATCTTTCAACTCTTCCGACTATATTGTGCATTCTCAAAACATTTATCTAAAAGCATGTAATTTATTTGATATACATCTCAGTACCATCATCATTTATATAAATCATCAATTTTTCTTTATATATGCTTAATCAACATTATTTGTATGTAAATCTTATCTACTAATTATTGTTTGGTAATTAAATATTGTTTATTGTTATATTTACTGATAAAACTCCAGAATGGTAACCCCAACATGGAGGACATGTAGATTTTTAGGACCTGGATAATCTTAAAAATCTAGACTTCCGCCATTTTGGGGTTACGATTCTGGAGTTTTACCGAATAAAGGAAATTGTTAAAATAAAATACAGTAGAATCTCGATAATTCGTATGGTCAAGGGTTCGAAAGGTAAATATGAATTATCGAGATATCCAAAGTATTGAGATTTCCAATAATCGGCGGTAAAAAAAAGGAAATAACAAGATTAATACAAAATTGTAAACCGACAGAAATTCATGGAAACGATTCCTCTCTCACATACTCACTTCTCCTCTTGAAAAAATTAAGAGCTAACCAGATTTTTTATTTGGAAATTCGAATTATAAGGCGTTTACATTACTTGGAAGACGAAAATAAATACGAATTATCGGGGGAACCGGATTGCAGTGTTTTTATACGAAATAAAGGGAGACTTTCAAAAGACCAGAAAATCTATACGAATTACTGGGATATGAATTGCCGAGTTCTGTAATATATTTTAGCATATGGTGTGATCGATATATCGTTGTAAAATATCGATATCATCGATATAACGGATGTTAAGATATCGATATAATATATCAGTTTTTCAACTCCGATATATAGATATATCGCGTGTCGATATTCCAACCCTAATTTAGGTGCTTGAATGAGTGCAGGTATCGATACTTTGTTGGTTCCCTAGAAGCAGATAACCTGGAATTGTGGCAGGGGATGACAGAGCCGAAAATAGGAATTTCGCCCTCAAGGGAAGGAAGCAAGTTTGATTTTGCCGCCCCTTCTTTCACTCTCCTCCAATAAAATTCATAGGTTTTATAACAGTATTTAAGGTAAATTATTTTCATAATAAATATCATCTCGAAACCGTAACTGTTTAAGGCCAAAAATACGAAACATAATACAAAAAGAAGAAACAAATATTTTTTACTTAATTTTAAAAACTTTACTCCCACCAGTTCCGGTCCTGGGGGCGGCAATCTTGAAGTTGGTCCCGGGCTCCAGTTGACTCAGTTACCCCACTGCTTATTGATCTGCTTATATGTATGAATGCCATGCTGTAAATATTAAGTAAAAACACAACTTTCAGTAATGTTATCTTTAAACCGAACTAATGTTCGCAAAGAAAATGTATGTACTCCTGAACGGTCTTTAAACTCTTCCGAAAACACTGTAGGAGGATACCGTTGCCCATATCGTTTGGACTTGAAGTTGTCCATGGATCATTTTAACAGCTGCCGTAAACTATTTACTGCCCCGTTAATGCTCTTCACGTGTCGCGTTATCTACAGCTGCACAGCTTTTTACCGCGCTTCGTTCTTAAGGTAACTGTTGAGAAATACAATACACGAGATTCGGTCGAAATCCGTTTGACCTAGAACTAAACTGATATAGGAAGAAAAAAAATATAAAGTCAACTGTATTTGGATTGAGAGTGCAACACCAACCAATAACTCATAGGCACACATTCATAATAACCAATAACCAATAACTCATAGGCACTCATAGCCACTACACAACGTTCTTGCAACGAATGTGATTATAGCTACTTTTCAGAAGACCAAAAAGACATTTACGTTTCACTATTAACTATCCCATTGCGAATAATCCTTTTATCACTGGACCTATTTACTTCTCTGAGCACTATATTTGTTTTTATAAGATATTGTTTTGCAAATATGCTCGTGGTTAATTAATAAAAATAAGTAATTTTAAAAATTGAAATTTTTCACAGTCGTTACTTAAACGTGATGAAGAACAGTGGGACCAAAATAAAGTTTTTGGAAACAAACAAAACAACTGCAGACTATGGATTCTTATAGGAAATTTTATGGAGAGAAAAAAAAAAAATTCTTATAAACATGGGGTCACAAAACAAGCCTTCACTGAGTTTCCACAAATAAACAAAAAAAAAAGTATTTAAAAAAATGGTCAGTATTAATTAACATTATAGGAAACATCAAATATTTCTATTAAGTACACAGAGATAAAATTATGAAAAGGAACTTTATAACACTATTAAAGAAATAAAATTACTATTAATAAGTTCACTATTTACAAACATTATTTATTATAATAAAATTTAAATAATGTTTTAAAACAAATACACCATTAATCAAATTAATTTACAAAATAAAAACTATTGCATTTTCAAACCTTTAGCTTCTTCGCTTATGAGAACTTTCTTCTTGGGTTATGGTGTTCTAGAAGTGAAGACAGCATCTGATGACCCCATGATAATATTGAAAATGAAAACGCTTGTGTTTGTGACCCTTCGAGAATACTTTCTGGTGCGGTAAGTCCTTTAATATTTGTAATCCTTGTTGCGGGGAAGCCTCCTCCGAAAGAGCACCGACTGGAAGAGCTGCCCTTTCTACTATATCTGCACGTTGGAATAATATTTTATGTACAGTTGCAAGAAGAATGTACCATGGATAAATCGAAATAGACAATTTAGCCGTCTTCTTTGCATAAGCACGATTTTTTTTTTATAATCTGTGTCCACAATCTCTTACTCATTTCCTAAACGATTTTAGTAGTAAAATCAACCTCCTGCTCACTGTGTCGTCGCCGCCAATAACTTTCAACAGTAACACCAGAAAAAAAAATCCCCAAAATCCGCATATGGAATTTGTAAACTCTCCATCTTTCTTAATGACTAAAGATAATAACTAAATATAAATATGTACTCCGAACCAAACACTCGCTGAAAAATCGAAAATCCTCACCCAAGCCTTGATTTATTTTAAATCAACAAACAAAGATGAAACAAACATATTAAATCAACACTTGATTTTTACTTTCCCTTGCCTACACATGAAATATATAGTATTGCAATCGTGAACATTTTTTAATTCGATTTTTCAACGGAAATACACGTTTTAAGGTCCACTGAGTCCAAATAACCAACTCTCGCAAAATGGTGTGTATGTGAACAGCCTACAGTTTATACAAAAACGAAAAGTTGTACGGTACTGAAATTACGTATTTAAGGTAGGCACATGCATGTGATGTTACAGCAACTTTTTCATCAAAATCGACTAACCGGAAGTGCCACTTTATATAATCGATTTTACACTTTTGTACAATTTTCTCGAAAAAGACTCTAACGATTTTGATGAAAGTTTCCTATATTATTCATCATAAAGGCCTCTAACTTTTCATATATGTAGTACGTCACCGAGGAAATACAGGGAAAACATGATGAAAAGAATATTTTATTTGCGCATAACTTAAAAAGTATGCATTTCATGGTAAATTGTGTACAAAATTGCATGAAAGAAAATTAAATTGTCTAAATAACAAAAAAAAGTATCAAAATTTGACCAGCATTAGCAAAAATACAGCGCATCGGACTAACCAGGAGTGGCAATTATATCATAGATTTTACAATTTTCTCGTAAACGGCTCTAACGATTTTGATGAAACTTGCCTAATATCTTCTCCTTAAAGTCCTTGAACTTTTCAAGCATGTAGTATATCAATGAGAAAATGCAGGAGAAAAATTATAGCGAAAAGAAAATTTTATTTGCGCATTATTCAAAAACGTAGTATATTATGGTAAATAATTTATGAAATCATATGAAAGGTGATTTATTCTCTAAAATACAAAAATGAATCATCGAAATCGGACCGGGCAAAGATGCAGCGTATCTTATAAGGACTACAAGACCTTAGATGGATAGCCGAGCGCATCCTAAAGGAGACGGATGAGACAGAACCTCCTACCTCCAACCGGCCAATCTGTAGTAAAAAATACACTTTGTAAAAATGTAATGTAAGAATAAAAAAGTAGAAATTAACTTTATAATTTCTATTTTTATATTATTTAATGGAAACGAAATGTTTCCATGAAAACTAAACCTAAATTTTTAAAATATATTTTCAACTTAACAAATTTAAAATATATAGGTAATGTACAGAATTCTTGTACTAAAATTGTTTAAAAAATGTTTTATTGTACTTAGTTGGGAGAAGATGTGAAGAAGTGAATGTTGCTGAGTTTATTTCAAGTATTGTTTATGTGATCTCTTTAAAAGTATATTAAAAAGATAATTATGATAGGACGGTAAGGGAAAGTTGTGTGATACGCGCACCAAACCAGATTTTTTTTCTCATTCAATGCATTTATCAACTTTTGTATATCACAGAATTCAAATATGGTGGAATAAGGCAAAGATATTTATAGATTAATTTTATAAGTATTAAAACTATCAGAAAATAACAAGTATAGACCGTAGAAAGGCGGAGCATTTTTCGTAGCACAAATCAATCTGAAAAATTAAAAATTCGAAAGCATAGTTTTTCTTTAATTTTGTATATTTTTAATTTTCACTTCATGCCATTTTTTGACGTGATATTCTGATTGAGGTATTTATAAACTTGAAATCTGGCAATTTCTAGAATTTTATCTGCAAAAATAAAGGCATAAGAAAGAAAAGAAATTTAGAGTGAAGACCACTCACTATTTTCAAAACTGAAAAATACTCAACTGTTTAAATTTATTGCTACGTAAGAATTATTTCTCCTTCTAAATGATTTAGTACCTTTATTCAAACAATTGTCAAATACAATAAACAGCTGGTACTTTTTGAACTTTTAAAATTTTACCTTGGAAGCTTTTTCTACGTTGACCGCATTTTGCGACAGTATTTCAATAACTTGAAAAAATATTTGATGTGGACACCCAATGACTTCCTTGTAACCCTATTAAATTATAAATCGGCGGCTCAAAAAGTGCCCTAAATATGGTTACTAGTTGTCGAAGATAGCAATATTTCAAAAACGATACTCGGCGACGTCCATCTTTTGACACACACACGCACACGCGCGCGCGCACACACACACGCACACGCGCGCGCACACACACACGCACACGCGCGCGCACACAAGCACACGATCTTGTTTATGAAGGTCTTATTACGTTCGTTTTCTTCCTATATCACTAGACAAAGCATTGGAAATCGGTAATCATACAGTGACCAAAAAGGGAGTTTCACAACTAGATTTCACAGTAATCCTAAATACTAAGTTTTAACTTTCTACGGCTAAGCGTTTTTGTTATGCGAAATACGTACGAACGAACGTACATACAGGCGTCACGACGAAGCTTGTCAAAATGGATTCTGGGTTGGTCAAAATGGATATTTCCGTTGAAATCTGAGAATCGAAAATTTTCAAGATTACAATACTTCCTTTACTCCGTACAAGGAAGTAATAAATTAAAAAGTCGATTTTTTTATTAGTACAATTTATTCGCTTTATTTCCTTGAGAATCATATACGAAGTGTTTTTAAAATTCCACATTTTTCCTTAGTTTGATCGTACATTTTATTGATTGATTTCTGATTAGATTAGGAAAGTTAATTGTTTGCGAATTACCTTATTCTAACTCCAATTGATGGTAGCATTTCTATAGATTTTCAAACGCTTTAAAGTTTTACGTAATACACTCATAAAAATAACTTTACGAACTAAGTTCCTTGAAACTTGGAAAAATATCGATTAATTTTCATTGCTTTCATTGGTCTATTGACTGATTCGTGACGTAGAGGATGTTCTTGGAGGGAATTGGTCTGAAAGGTACACTCAACGAGTTTAGTTCAAAGTAGTATTTTTATTTATTTTTTCTATGCAGATTTATACCTAAATAATTAATACTGGCATATTTTAATAATTCATTGCAACACAAATTTTGTGTTTTTATGACAATTGTACAAAACTGCACTTAACATTCCAGAATAAATATAATCCATTAAAGATTAATAGTAATAAGAAAGAAGATGGAATAATCCATATGATATTAAATATCAAATTTTGGGAATTAAATTATAGGTAAACAATTGATAATATTTTTGGTATGAATCATACTTTTCCACGCAAGCAAATAAATAACTCATGCTACTTTAAAAAAAAAATAAAAATACAGGTTCATAATTATATTGCAGACGAAGTTTGTCGGGGGAGTGCCGACAATGAAAAACACTTTTTCGTACAAGTGTAACCTATTTATTGTGTACCAACATTTTGGCCTAACTTAAGGCCATCATCAGGGCTAAAGGAAAAAACAAGATAACAACATTTAAAGCAACAGAAACAGTAGCACTAACAATAATAAAATATGGTAATAAACACAAATCCTTTACCTATGAACCAACAGAGCATCCTAAGGCTATAATAATCTAAATAATTTAAATGTATAAAAATAGCATTTAGGAATCTTAGGAAATGAAGGACCAAAAGTCCTTAAAATCAGTATAAGTTATACAAAAAAAAATTAAGTTCCTTCTTCTACTTCATTCTGTACTGACAAGACAGAAGTAGTAAAAAGTAGCATTTATTGGCAAGACTCGCGGGAGCTCAACAATTAAATAAAATATACGAGGGAGCTTAGGCTTAATATATCCCATAGGGAGTACTAAATTTAGTTTAATGGCTACTTCCCTTCCATCAGTGTATTAATAACTTAAAATCGGTCTGTTGACTGCCTTCAGTTATCTATTTATTTCTGACTAAAAAATATAACAAAATATAGCCCACAAAACTACAAACCAACACAATTTCTTGATGAACACAAACCAAGCATTAGCTGAAAGATTTAATTTATTGACAGTTGATAAACGTACACTCATATCGCTCGAGTATGTCAAAAATTACTGACAAATGAAAAGACCTATATAAGAGTAGTTACTTATTTAAATGCATTACCTGTTTTATGTATATCACCGAAATCATCAGCGTATCTACTACTTGTAACAACACAACCCATGTAGGGTTTACGGTTCAGCACTTTGTAAGAATGTACTGTTTCTTAACCAGCGTTTATATAAGGTGATGTGGTTATCGGTTGCGTTCAATAGCTATAACTATGGTTATCCCTCCCCATACTGAGGGTAACCAGTTTATAGAGACGGTGTGATCCAGAAGAGTCTCCCGACCCCTGAGTCGATCCTAGTCTGATATAACAGAATAAATAAATTATCTGCCATAGCCAGACTGGAACCCGGGCCCCGAGGATTAGGAATCCAGTGCCTTAGCCACTGAGGAACCCCACTCGACCGTGATTGCTAACTATATACAGTTTTTTGTCCTCGGGCGGATCTAATTACCGCAAAGGTGAGCGTTCTACGGGTGGAGGATTTGGGGACGGTTGCCATCTACCGACTATCTTTCTAGGGATAAAAGCAGCTCTGTCGTAATAGCATACGACTAAATGACCGACTTAAACTAATTAATCACCATTTCCTAATAACGTCGAGAGATTGATGGGGGTGATGTACTGTTGAAAATAGGGTTGGGAAGACCATTCCTTGACTGTGGGTAGAGCAATTGGAGCAAATTATTTATAACGCGAGTGATTGATGTTTCCAGTATGCAGTATAGAATAATATTTTAAGATGATATTTTTTATATTATTTTTAAACTATTGTTGTATTCTGTGAGATCAGAGATGGATCGATTCTGGGAATGGGAGACCGTATAAAGTGGATAACCTTAATTGGGCTGGAGGATAACACTGGCGGTTGGACGTGAATGTTGATCACATCACCTCCTTGCATGATCATTGATTAAGACACAGCACTTCCTTACCAAGTACTAAACCTAAGACGTTTTTACTTCCTTGTACGAAGTAAAGGAAGTATTGTAATCGCGAAAATTTTCGGTTTTCAGATTTCAACGGAAATATCCATTTTGACCATCCCTGAATCCATTTTGACTAGTTTCGTCGTGGCGTCTGTACGTATGTACGTTCGTATCTCACATAACTGAAAAACGGTTAGCCGTAGAAAGCTGAAATTTTGTATTCAGGATTGATCTAAAATCTAGTTGTGAACCTCCATTTTTGGTTACAGCTTGATCACCGGAAGTGGTACTTTACTTGAAGGTCATAATTGATTTCCATCAAAAATTATATTAAAATACTACGCAAAACTTCTCAAATTTAGTATTTTTAACTTATATATTGATTTAAATAACATACTAGATTTTGGTCTAAATTGGAAAACCGGAAGAGGTACTTTACTTGAAGGTCATATTAGACTTTCATCAAAAATTATATTAAAATATAATGTAAAATATCTCAAATTTGGTAAATAGGGCTTTTATATCAATATGAATGTATTTACTAGATTTTGGTTAAAATTAGTGAGCCCAAAAGGGTACTTTACTTGAAGATATTAATGAACACATCAAAAATTATGTTAAAATTAAAAACCATATATTTCGGTAATAAAGGTTACAAACGCTATTTGTTTTCCAATCCAATTAAACCTTTTTATTACTTGTTTTAAGCGTTAAAATTGAGTGTAAAATACTGGTTTTCCTCCCCATTTGTTAGATCAACAAGTCTGCAGCAGGAGAATAAGATATTAGTTAAGTAGGCTTTTCCGCTTAAAGTGTCGAAATTGTCGATTTCTAATGCTTTATCTAGTGATATTGACAGTTTTAATGTTGACACGGAACATGTAGAAATCTCTCGAAAATTAGTTACCTACTGAAGGAAAACGACATATAAACGACGGAAAGAGACCTCCAGAAACAAGAGTGTGTCTGTGTGTGCTATTGTTTGTGTGTGTGTGTTAATAGATAGATGTCGCGACACCGAGTGTCGTTTTTGAGACACAGCAATCTTCGGAAACCAGTAACAAAATTCAGGATCACTTTTTGTGCCACCGATTTATAGTTTAATAGGCGTACAAGGAAGTCATGTGTTGTCCACATCAGATATTTTATTTTTCTTACCATAATCGGGTCAAATTTTCAAAGTGCAGTTTTAAACGGATTAATACGTTTCAGAACCCCTATTGTCAAAAGCGCAATTACAGCCATTGACCAGTGTGTATTTGTGCCACAATTATCTCTTGAATAGGACTGATTTTTTTTTTTTTTTTTTTCCGTATTGTATGGTTCTGTCTTCTGACGTTTCTGTAACAAATCGGGCACCCTGTGCTTAAGAGTCAAAAAACGAGTTATTCTTTAAACTGTAGCACCAAAACGGCTCGAACGATGAAACTTGTCTAAAATCTTCTCCTTAAGTGCATCGACGAGAAAAAAAAATATTATGAAAAATAAATATATTAATTTGTGCATAATTAAAAATTCTGGCTGACTAACTTAGATTTGAAAAAATATTGATGGACCATAGAACAGAGCAAGAAGAAGGAAACTATTGTTGGTCGGTTATTAGAGCTTTGGTGTTAGAATAGGGGAAATGAGGAAATCAGCAAGTTAGTGATACTTGGATTGAACAGATTTTGATTTATTTCCGGAAATTAATGCATTAAAAATAATGCCATGGATTTATACTAATGTCTGCCGCTCGAGTATCCCAGCTGTCCACAGGCTGAGGATATAGGGAGAAAGACAGACACGGAAGACAGTGTTGGACGGAGTGTCGACGGTGGCACTAGCTGTCAGAGAGCGAGGGCTCATTATCTTGTTCCCGGAGCGCGAACGATTGCTCCCCGGTCAGCGGTTTGTTTAACTCTCGGCCCGCCACGGCTATGACAGACATTTAACATATTTAAACTGCCGCCACCTTCCGTAGCAGGCCCGTTGGGCGGAGGGTTCCAGCGCAGTTAGTTCCAGGAACTCTAGATTCCATCACTTATCTATTCCAGCGAATGTGCTAATTCTCCAACTGAAATACCTGATTCAGATCCTGTCTGAATCCAGCAGAGAAAATGATCTTCTGGCTCGATGAAGTTGAAAAATTCCGATTAAATAAATTATTTCTGATACTTTTGCTCGAGGTTAAATGTACTGACTTTAATTCAGCGTTGATTGTATCTTTTTTTTTCTAATGGTGTTCAATTACAGTCTTTCTGGTTTCCTTATTTCGCATCTTCGAAAAGGATTTTAATCAGTATAAACTATTCCTCTCGAATCGGCTGTTTTTTTTCTTTTATATTATAGAAAGGATTATATTGCTATGGTTAAGGGCGATATTGATTGTTCTCCCAAAAAAAAAAACAAATAGAAAAGTTTACCTTGCTAAGAGAAAATATCAAAAAGATCTCAACACTAACAAAGATGGTTAAGAACGAGAAAATATCAGTGCAACCGCTAATAACTTCCTAAAAATGATTGAGAAGATCATAATACATTAGTGAAAGTATGGTAACACTAGTGGGCAGAACGATTCCAGTGATTAACTTGAATCCATTGGATCCGGTTCAGATCGCGGTTTGGCACATTTTTTTTCTTCAAATAAGATTAATGTAATTTGTGAGGATAGGAACCGTGGTTATAGAGACTCCATAGGTTTAAACTAAAATGAGTGTCTGATATTTTTCCTAAGATATCTCCCATGAATAACATAAGGTCGAGAATCAGAAACCTCTACATGTCACTGTACTCATAACCCTTCATTCGATGATGCGGAACTGATTTATAAACATACTATCTTTTATTTTATTAATTTCAACTTAAGAGTAGAAATACTTCAAATTACGCTAATAATGGCTCCAATAATTATATTTCTGTAAGTAAAGGTTTTTTGATCAATCTATTGAAGAATTAGGTGTCACTTTACAGAAGGAGGTTGGGTATTGAAAATATAATTTTCTGCCATTCTGCGACAGAATTTGAGGTCAGGATAAGGAGTACAGTCCAGTGTCTAAAGCCACTGAGCTACTCCACTCACCTAATTATTGTTTTTAAGATTTTTTTTTTGTTTTTTTAACTATTTATTCGCACCAGTCGAACGGAAGAGTGACTGTTAGTAGATGACATCGATATATTAGATATAGGTGGCATGAGAGGCATGAGGAAGGATAGTATCCAACAGCACCTCTTAAGGTATTGAATTAGTTCTTTAATTCAGGAAAGGAGGTCTCTCATCCAGCCTCTCTTTAGCCTTCTCCTAATGGTCATGTCAGCCGTAGCCGTATCATCTATTAGTCTGTTGTGATGTCCGTGAAGGTTAATATGGAAACGGGAATAAAGAGTAAGTATATGTTGGTCGATATTTGGTTGTTGTAAGTCGGTATGTGGAGTTCTGTTGTTAACATACCAAAGAGCTCCTGTTATCGGTCTTAAAATTTTTGATTGAAAAGATTGCAGGTTTTGTAAGTGAGTCTTTTTTGCTGAACCGTAAATCTGTGAGGCGTAAGTCCATATAGGTTTAAGTTGGTATGTATATGTACTTTGTTTCTGCCTAATTTTTAGTTTTGACGATTTAGGAAAAAATATATTACATTAATTTCAGTTGTTTGTTCAGAGTCTTTTCATTTTGACGGTCATGGACCTTCGGTCGAATATTAGTCCAAGGTAACCAAGTTAGTCCAATGTCCATCTGAGGAAAGTTAATTACATATAAACTGGTGGACAAGTGTATCGTCGAAGTGTGAAAGTAATATGTTGTGGTTTGTCATGATTTGATCCATTTTCCAAAGCGAGTACCAATTTTGCAAATATAATAGGTGATTTTGTAAAGTTAGTTAGGCCAGTCTGGGGTCGTGTTGTGTTGTTAAAATTGTTGTAACGCCACCGTAGGTAGCGTTACACACACACACATATATACATATATATATATATATATATATATATATATATATATATATATATATATATATATATATATATATATATATATATATATGTGTGTGTGTGTGTATATATCCTTGCGGTCCTCCTTGCCAAGACTGGTCGAATGGAAGAAATTTCTGAGCCTTGACGAGTATAAAAAAATCTGTCGAAGAGGAAAGACTGGAGAATGAGATAGTAGGTTTGAGGTAACGTACGAAATCCGAATTGAAGGTCAGATATTATTTTTCGGTCAGTCAGTATGACAATCAGTCTTTTGTATATTAATTTATCGAAGAATTTAGAGCACAATGGAAGGAGACTGATAGGTATGTAGGAAGACGGATTGAATACGTCTTTGTCCCTTTTGTGTATCATTTTGATGTATGAATATTTCCATTATATAGGGAATTTAGTTGTCCTTAGTATACTGTATATTGTAAGTTCATATAATAAAATTTGACATTTCTCTTTCCCTCTCCCTTTTTAATATAACATCAATCTAATTTTGTAATAGATAACCATTCGTTATACAGTAGTTTTATTATCCATAGAACAGTCGGTTGTAATCTCCCCGAGTAAAAATAAATAAATATACTTTATGCAATACATTGCACATACATATTTAAAATCAGCTAGTTTCTTAAGACTATTTGGAACAATCATTACCGACAAACCGTACACTGCTGAATAAATTTACACTACTGGTGATTATTGACTTATTACTTATTATTATTATTATTATTGACTTATGACTTATTATTACTCAGTGACAAATTTACTAGCCCACAACTGTTCGATATAAGAATAACTTATAACACGAGATCTGTTTCCTCTGCGGCTGACAATCTGATAAACTGGCAGTTGGATAAGCCCACGAGACCTGGCTGGACCAGACAGAATACTTCATTATAAGACAGGCACTCCAATAATAATCCTGGCCAAGAGAATTGACTGCTGTAATTGGCAACTTTAGTATGCATTATTCACACATTCTAGGGCAGGTCTTTTTTTATCCGTCGATTGACAGAGCAATTTAACAAGGTTACTTGGATTTATTTTTTTTATTTTTTTTTTAACGATGTATTTACAGAGGTTTTGCATGACCCACATACTTGTATTGGGCTAAATAGTCATTGATATTCGATAAAAACAAAAAATTGTTTCTTATGTTGGGATTTGATTTTAAAATTATAGAGTGATGATTTTTCTTAAAAATACTTTATTTATATATGCATTAAAAAAAGAAAACAAAAGTTGGAGGATGCTTATTCATATGATTCACATTGACTCGCCAGCGAAGCACCTGAGCTCTTTCAAGAAACCTTCCAATATATTCACTATTTTCAAAACCACATAGGATAGTCTCGGATAGTTTGTCATAGTGGAAGAAATACATGCCGAACTTGATTGAGTAAACAGAAATTTTTATTCAACACATAAAAAAAGGCATGTCGCAAATTCGAATTGATGAATCTTATAACATAGGCTTAGTTCATACTTATGCCGTTGCAAGAATCCGGTAGACACGTCAGATACATCATACCTCATAGGTTACAAGTTATACGGAATTTTAGTAACACTGTACAGATTTTATCGTTGTTTAAGCTTCAAAAAAGGGTGATCAAATTAGGATTTGTAAAAATTAATACTGAATAATTTTTTTAAGAATTTTCCATTTAAGGAGTGGGTTTCCTTAACCTAGACCCTGTATACAATCGCCTTCCAGACTATTCAAGACCCATTCCTCTCGTAGACCATGTCCCATCAAAGATTAGACTACACAAGTTGGGGATCCCTGCGCTGGGTCAGCTCCCCAGTCAGGGAATAAAAACAAATGCTAAAAAAACCTAATAAACAGCCTCGGAAAATCGGAAAAACCTGATAAGACAAGAGAATCGGAAATGGATTTTAAAATTTGAATGCTGGAACATTCTGGGGATGAAAAATGAGAATAAATTTTTAATCTATTAAATTCACTATTTTTGATGTTAGTTATAATAATAATAATAATAATAATAACAAAACAAATTTTCTCCTATAGCTTGAGTTGAACCTGGACGTGGGAGTCTAAAGCCACACTCACTGAACTAACCCACCCCCAGTAGCGGCGCCCGGAGTGTGCGAAGTGTGCGACCGCACAGGGCCCCGCGCCTCAAGGGGGCCGCCCCCGAATACTTTTTCTTTCTTTCTTTAATTTGTTTATTATTCCACGTTTTTTTTACATATTTTGTTACCCCATAGAGTAAAAAAAAAACTAAGTCTAGGAGAAAAAATCCCAATCTGGCAATACTGGTAGCGGCTAAGGGAGCTGCAACACTAGCGAAGTCATTCGGGAACCTGGGTAGGCGCTTTCCCGCCACCACTCTCTCATCCCAACCATATTCTATCATTTCAATACCTTTTGTTGTGTTATGGTTTTGCAGCTTATCTTTTGGTTTAGCTCAGTCTTTTGCGTTTAGGTTGTAAGTAGTTGTAAACAGGTAAAAGGATGGCTTCTCGTGATGAAGTAGGAAGGAAATACTAGTCGGGAATTGTCTAGAGAAAAAAAAGTGCTAAAAATAAAGAAATTGAAGGGCAGCTTCGTAATTCGTTAACGAAGTTTTTGAAACCGACTGCTGGAAGTGATAAGGTAGTAGAGCATTCAGTAGGTGAATCACCTGCAGACCAGTCATCTTCTCCCTCCAAAACTCAAGAGGAGTGTTCATCTCCAGGGCCATCACCCTTCATGACTTCACCAACACATCCGCCGGTAGATTCGTCTTCGCCATCATTACCACCACCATCATCACTTCCGGAAGAAGAGGAATCTTATCTACCCGAAGGTGAATCAGAAGTATTTATGGCCAAACCATTTGAGTCACTCAGAGAGACCTTAGAATTGTTGAGAAAGGTTGTAAATGATAATTTTCCAAAAATGCTGGTGGGTGACATTTTAGTATGGTTCACTATACTCGATATTTATCAAATGGTGAAAAATAAAGACGAAGATGGCTAATTCACTCAGAATCAAATGATTCTGTGCACTGTTTTGTATGCCGTTTATTTTCAAATACATCTCTAAATGCTTTAAGTTCGACTAGTGGAATTAATGATTGGCAGCATCTGAGTGTGATAATGAAAAATCATGAAAACAGCAAAGCCCACAGACAACATGCTACATTGGTTCTCAAATTAGATCTGAAGCTGAACGCTGGAAGGATATTTTGGAAAGGCTTTTTTTAGCAATCGTACAGTTTTTGCCTTCACATAATTTGGCATTCAGAGATCACACAGAAATAATAACTTCGGACAGGAGGAGCGTTAGCTTTTTAGATCTTGTTACAATTCTTAGCTAAGTTTGATCCTACGTTAAGAGAACATTTAAATCAAACCTTCAACAAAACCATCGCCAGAAATCATTACCTAGGAAAAGATACCCGAAATGATACCAACCATGTCACATTCAAGATAACTGAAAAGATATTAAACAACAAATATTGTGCAATTATTTTGGATTGTGCAAGAGATATTGCCAGAGTTGAACAACTCTGTTCCCTCATTTTAAGGACGACCGACAAAGAAACAGCTGAAATTGAGGAACTTTCATTGGGCTCATTGCAGCGGAAACAACAACCGCTGAAGGTTCAACTGATTACTTGTTAAAAGAACCCCTTTAGCGTTTTTTACCTTATGGTAGTCATCGTTGGAACTTGGTTTTAGGGGCGCTGCGTCATCTAGTGTGCAAGCTCAGACCTTGTTTGGAACTTTACAGAGACCATATACAATTTTTTCAGCTCTAGCGAGAGATGGTCCATACTGAAAGAACATGTAGACATTTCACTTAAACCTCTTTCAGAAACCAGATGGGAATGTAGAGTTCAATCGGTAATAGCAGTTAGATATCAACTGAGCAAAGTTTGTGATGCTCTGTCAACTTTATGAAGAAACAGTACTGACTGTTCACTTATTAGTGAGTCCCAGTCATTGGAAAATGAAATATCAACATTTTAATTCATTGTTTCATTAGTGGTATGGTATGACTTACTAGTGAACGTTCACTGCATAAGTAAAATATGGCAAAGCCCAAACATGAATCTGGAAGTAGCAGTTAATCATGTAACAGTTTTCCTGAAATGGATAATTGATTACCGGGAGAAATTGGGCTGGACGTAATGTCTTTTAAATCCACAAGATCGAGAAAGAAGAAAAAACTTTTTAACTATGAATCAAAAGACGAGACTTCTGATCTTTCACCTCAAGACAGATTTAAGATCAGCTCTTTCAATGTAGTCATAGACGCAATCCAAACTAGCTGTTTTTTGCAGGATAAGGTCTCTCGCAACAATGCCCGAAGAAGAGCTAATGAATAGTTGCAAATATCTCCAAGTTTCTCTTTCCGTAGGAGACCGACATGACATAGAAGGAATTGATCTCTTTGAAGAATTAAAAATATTCTCACAAGTAATGGTCAAAGCCGAAGAAGCCCAAAAGAATAGGGCTGAAAAAAGCGGATTCATAACAGCTTTAAAGTACATATTTGATAACGATCTCAGTGACATCTACCCCAACTTAAGTATTGCACTTAGAATCGTCTCGATATACACAGTTGCGAGTGCTGAGAAACATTTCTCCAAACTGAAATTATTCAAAACCTATTTGAGGAGTACCATGGCCGAGGAAAGACTTTCGGCACTTGCAATCCTTTCAATTGAAAATGAATTATCATCCAGTTCGGACTTTAAAAACATAATTCAAGATTTTAGCCAGAAAAAAATCAGAAGAGCTAATTTTTAGACATCATTGTTATTAAAATGAACTTATGTTAAATAGAAATTTTATCCCAGCAGACAATTCTTTATTACCGTAAGATTTTGAAACTGTAATTCTGCACTGTATTTTAAAATTACAGTTTACTTGATTTATTATACTTATTTCTATTTCCGATTTACTTTACATTAAAATATTTTATTGGGGCTGTATTTTTTTATATTGTAATACAAATTTATGATCACTTCCATAACATGTGCCCAAAACACCATTCTGGCTCTGTTCTCATTATTTTGTAGTATAAAATAATCACCAATATAAATTTTAAATTATGCTAAATAAATCGAGAAAAATTTATAACAACTGGCTCTTCAATCCTTTAGATTGCTCTAAACTGAAGGAGTTATTCCATACTCCCCTGATCCTCAAAAGCATAGGGTCCCGCAATGACTAGCGCCGCCACTGCCCATCCCCAACAATAAACATAAGTATTTGTAAATATTTAACTTTAAGGTAAAAATACATTCCACAATCATCTGAACAACCTCTTTCATCGTCCTAAATCCATAGTAATCCTAAACGCAGCCTAAAAAAAAGTTTTCTCTTGGATCTCCGGTTAACAATAAGGCAATAATCCCAAGAATATATTGTATTTTCAAATATGAATATCTAAAACAAAACTGAACATATAATTTTCCATTATTCAATACAGATTGAAAAAAAAAAAGAAATGTTAAGTTCGATGAATATTTCATTAAATTTAGTAAATTGCTTCTTATTTTTATAATTTATCATTAAATTTCATGAGAAGATTTAATGACGATTTGATGGAAAATCAATCGTTAATTCAGAATAAATAATAATAAAAGTGTGGCAACACTTTCCTTCATTTGGCTCATCGGTGAATTGTCACTCTGCATGGACTTAAAAATGCCGGAGAAATTTATGAGATTGGTTTACGAGGTGCTTCAGCTAAAAACTTCGATTCATGACCAATTGCTATTTCTTCAATTCTAGTGGGTTTAAATGTTGGTTTGTTTTAAACAGATATAAATCCAGATACTCCCATCTCGGCAATTCTTTCAGTTTACTGATAGATTTGACAAGGGAAAAACATTCAAGTTCAATAATAAATCAATAACAAATGCTATTTTAATAAGTTTTTTGAAGTTCATTATTTGAACGATTTTTTTAAAGAAAACTTATGATAAGATTAACAATTTGGCCATACAGCCTTTGCACGTAAATACCTTATGGGAGACCTGGAACCATATTTCTGTGGCTCATGCAGTACTACCCTAAAGCACATACATTTTTTTTCTTAACTCTAATTTTAAAACAAAATTTGTATTATAATGTCAAGATCAGACTCCTTTTACTGTATCATAGGTACATTTTAAGGTTTTCCTCATTAAATATTTTATATTAATTTAACCAATTTTCATATCAGTCAACCATAATGATAGGGTTCACTTCTACATTGAAACCGTTCATGTATAGTAACAAAAAGCACATTTTATTTATGCCAATGCAATGCCAAATTACCAAAGTACCATTCACAAAAATTTAAATCAGTAATCAGACAGTAATAAATCGTTAAATTGGTAATAATAATGGAAGATGATAACATTCGAAGTATGTGTTCATAATAACAAGGAGTGCTTATCTTGAGTTTCAATTGGGCACGGAACATTTTTTTTTCCAATCCTTATTTACTTTTTTAAAATTTATTTTCTCCTTCTCCTGTAACGCAGATAAATTTAATTATTTATTTTTATTGAAATTAGATGAAATTACGCATATTAACACGCCTGATAAAGCAGTTTAATAATAAGGCAATTTTGACCACAAGATAAAAAAACATACACAAAAAAATATAAAAAACAAGTAAAGGGTAAAGGTGAATAAATTTGTAGTGTTTAAAACCAATCTTTATTTGATGAAAAAAAAAAGTTTACGCTTTACAAAAATTAAATTACGGAATCAGTATGATAAATAAATAAATAAATAAAGGATTCTAGAACTCGGAGGTTCGGAGCCAATAAACGAACCATCCCTGCCTAAACCACCGAATCCTATCAAAATTCGTATGCTTAAGGTCGGAGTTAGGCTTTGTTCGTTCAATGTGAAAATTCAAATTTATTTGAAAAAAAAACATAAGTAAAAGTTCAACAACATGATAGGATGTGAAACGCGATAAATATTTGTTTTGTATGTGTTGCATTGAATGCAACGAGATAGTCAGAATAACCAACAATCATATTCCTGCTTCCGGCAGGAAACAATTTCGTGACGTTCATACATTACTAAGTAAGTCTAGGTGACGTTCTTTTCGCAGATTTATAATTCCTCATATGTTGTCAACTTACGAGATGAGAGCCAGTATGCCTACTAAGGAAAGAGTTCTTCAAAGAAAACCAAGTATGCTGATGTAAACAAATTCACAACACTTCGAATATTGACAATACCGTTTTTAGTTGGCTAGGTAATTTCAAGCTAGGTATATTTGCAGGCTTCCACCCAACCACTAAACCCACACTCCGGAAACGTCTAGAAGACCGCAACATCCGAGAATCTGATCTCTTGTAGCCAGGAGCTACCGACCGCAAAGACAGTGGATAATATTACTTCGGTTAGAGGTTGTCACTATAAATAAATAACAGTAATGCTGTCCTAATCCTTTGGAGAGGAAAATAACAACAGCATTTTGAGCTAGTTTAATGCGAATAAAAAACCAGATAATTTCATTATTCCTTTGTCAAAAAATTTGAAATAAGAATTAAATAGACTAGTATAAAAAGCAGAGACAGCTAAAAAGCTATCCTTTAAAGTATTTGCGATGTTAGCCCCATTCAACCCCTTCAGTAACATATAGCGTAAATATTTTCAATTAAAATATTGCAATGGGATGTCTACGACAACCCTACGCATTATTAAAAGCAAAATTGTAATACGTTTTGTACAAAACTAATATTTTTCTTGCTAAAAATAGGTTACGGTTCGAAAACGATGTTTCAGTTATCCGCAACATGATAAAGAAATAAACCTCTCGACAGACAGCCTAATAACAGGAGAACTTCATGCCCATACAAATATGTGAAAAATATATTTACAAGGAAGGGATTGCTTGCATTGCTGAGAATTAGAAGAGTGTAATTTAAAGCAATTTCATTCGGAATTTTTAATTTAGTTATCATCGTGGGACTTACTAATCATTAATTTCTCTTCCAATTTTGTTGTCCTTTTTGTATCTTCTTTTTTTTCTTTACACTTTTTCTTTCCATTCTTTTAAACAAGAAATATCTTCCCTCCGAAGGCTAATACATCAAAGAAGAATGTGTCTGGCATGAATGATCGAGATTTTCGGAATAAGAAGGCATTCTCCGAGTAGAAATGTTTCGACTGAATTAGGACTTGGAATAACGGGACAGACAATGGATATATATTGCTTGTGTATAGATTCCAAAGTGATACAGATTGATACAGATGCTAGGACATAAAGAAGAAGATAAACCACAACAGAAAGCAATAGGAAATTAATTAAAGATTTCTAATTTTCTCCGAGATTAACAGGATTTCATTTATTTATTAGTCTTCAGGGAGAGTCAAAACAGCGTTGGCCCTAACTCGACATACCAGTTCAAAAATAAGAAAAAAGTAAATAGAAATTCACATTTCTTGCATTAAAGATTTTTCTTTTCAGTATTCGTCGTTAGATACAGGACTTGCCAGAGAATGTTATATAACGAATATCATTAACAAATAATGCAATAGAAGCTCTGAGTTTCGCATGATCTAATGCATATATTTTTTTTAAGTTTCTGGTTTTAACAGACGATTGATATAAACCAAATAGTTTATAGAAAGATAGACCACGATATAGATAAACAGAAGGGACATGAATGAAAAAAAACATTTATTTATTTTTTCTCGATAGATGGGGTTCCTATAATTAATAATATTGATAAATCTTAGAAATTAATATTATTGTCTAAGAATAACCAACATTTAGTTATGATAAATTACTTGATAGATGACTTAGTAATATTATTTATATTAGGAATGAATGAAGGAAGTTATTTAATTGGTACGCAAATGTAAATTAATATTGACAGTGGTTACTATTACTCAATTTATTTTAGTATAGTATAAGTAGTTTAAGGAGATATTAGTTAATATAAATATATATATGTGTGTGTGTTTTTGTTTATATATTACAATGAAAACAAGTTAAAAATTATTCTGGAAAAACATGCAAATATCACTTATCAAACTCGAGATATAAAATAAAGCAGTTTCAATGAGTTTTATTTTTTTCTCAACATCTAGGGTGTTCATTAAATGATTTTTTTTTGTTTTGTACGGAATTTAATTATCTTTCAAATGAGCATTCGTGTAATCAGAAAAAATGCATACTTTTCGAGTTATGCGCGAATAAAATTTTCTTTCTGTCATAACGTTTTCCTTCTTTTACTCGGACATGCAGTTATAGTATGTAAAGTTAAACGGCTTAAAGGAGAAGATTTAAGATAAGTTTCATTAAAATCTTCTGAGCAGTTTTGGCGCTATACTCTGGAGAAGTGGGCTTTCGGCTTATGCGCAGTCGCTACATCAATATCGGTAGATTTTATTATTGAAAAACCATTTAGAAACCATAAAGATGATATACATAGTTAAAATTTGGTAAAGATTGGTTCTGCAGTTTTCGCGGATAGCGCTTACAAACGAAAAACAGTCGGTCCTTTTATATAATAGTATGATCAGGGGTATTGAGATGCATGTAAGAAATAAAGACTCATCGAAGGTTTACAGAAAATCATTAAGAAAACTGACAGACAGCTTAGAACCACTGTGCAAACAGCTGTTCCCAGCTCCTTATTTAGGAAGAGCGGAGGCGTGGTTAATAAGAATGTGACTGGGAGAGGCAAATCATCGAATCCAGAGGCTACTCGAGCAGCGATGATGATGATGATGATTATATACTGTCGCCGCGAAATAAAATGACAACAGGCTCACAAATGAACCTCTATTCAGACTCGACCGACCTCTCGTCGGCCTCGGTAAACATTCTTATTAAGATGTCCGCGACGGACGGACGAGTCATTCCGACCGCATTCGGTCCACCTCGAACCACCTCCGCATATGTAATAAATAACAATAAATATTCCTGAGGCCTTCGCTGGCTCCTGAAATCCTTTATATGCGCGTCGGTCGCAAATGATTAATCAGTGACAAATGATTCAGCAGGCACAAATATTTCAGTTAGAAAATTACAACTACCGAGCGATTGTATTTTTTACAACATTCGAGAGATTGATCAAGAAATAGGTAGAAGGATTGCGTTAGGATTGGCCTAATGTAACTTTGTATTTTAATGGGGGATATAATCAGGTAAAAATTCTTGGAATTATCGGTATCGAATCTTGTGGTTCATTAATCATTATTTAGCTGTATTTACGGGGTATCGAATGGCAGCAAACTGTGCTGCCTATCTTAAAATAGTGTTGTTACAATGAACAATAAAGAAGCTAATTCACGGACCCTAGTACTTTTATCGAGAAAAGTATTTTGTTGGGACGATCTTATTTCATTCCTCATGTACACCATTCATGGATTTTTCTGTAGTAATAAGAAAAAATACTTTTCGAGTTATGCACGAATAAAATTTTCTTTCTGTCATAACGTTTTCCTTCTTTCCTTCTTCTATAATTTAGAAGCAATATATTTTTTTAGAATTATAGCATATCGACAATGAAGAACAAATAATTTAAAAAAAAACTGTATGGTCTCTTTTTCTATTCTACTCCTTCATTGAAGCTGAAGTTGTTCACAGGTGGACAAGGAAGAGATAAACGGTCCTCTGCCCGTACATGGATAACGAACCGTTCTCTCATACCAGCCGCTCGTCTTCATCTGCCCGGTCTCAATGGACTGATCGCCTAGAGGATTAGCAACTAGGATAAGGATCACGAGGAGTACAAGGAAAAGAAAACATCTACAAGGCTAAACGTCGTTGAATATGTTAAACAGTAAAATTTGAAATCGAGATATTTGATGGAATCCCAGATCATCAAAATTCATCAAATTCACATTTTTTTTTAGTTGATTGTTTTGTCATCTTGAACATTTTCCTTGGTATTCTGTATAATGGCATTAACTATTTTTGCAGTTTCTCAAAATTTAAACCGTTCAAGATCAGATTATTGGATTACATAATAACTTTGCTTAATTCAATCACTAAACAGAAATTCCGCAGCATTGCAAAATATTTAACGACTATTAGATTAAGTTAAATGACTACTCAGCCTTCTAAGAATGAGTGAGTAGTAACATGCAAAAAAGTAGAGGACAAATCAAGAAAACCAGAATTATGATTAGAAGAAGAAAATCCATCTCCGTATATTGGAAGCAAACTCTTTGGCATGTCTAGTTTCTAAGGGCATGTGCGTGCATTATTTGTAAAAACATTTATGGTTTGTTTTTAAGAGAATCAAATATAGTCGTGGTAATAATAGTTTTTAGTCTGTTTTATTTTCTAGATTATAAAATGTCAAGCGAAACACGCACGAATAAATTGAGTTTGGTTAACATTTTACTTTTATCTAAAAAAAAATATTTATATTATCTTAAGTTCCTAAAGAATTAATCAACCTGAGACTTGTGTTTCAAATACCTGCAACTTAGACGCCATCAAAGACCAGCTCGTCGGTACCCATTTAAATGTCTGAGGCGAGTGTCGATTGAATTTATCGTGGAAACGGTAAACTTTGATTCAGTGTCAGAGACCATGCGAACTCGGCTCCCACCGCGACAGGTACAAATCATCAATATTTATCGAATTCTAAACCGATATTACCGACAAAGGCAGACTGCGCTCCGTTTTTTTTTTTCTTCAAAGTACAACTCTGAAAAGTTATATAAATTCATTAGTTATCTTATTTATAATGGACGAATGAATATATTTATAAAAACAAATTCCCTCTGTATAGCTTGGGGATAATGAACTGGCGAAATTAGCATTCTGTCATCACTTTATTCAAGTCAGGGTCCGGCATTTGAAAGTATTGAATATGTTTCAAAATATGCACCTGCAACTTATTCGCATGATCATATAATTACGTAATTTGTGACCAACGATATCGTCGTTCAATATTTAAATTAATGGACATAACATTATTTCCAGTCTGAATCACTTTTGTGTCTCACTGTAGCTCGTATTTCAATCTCGCTGCGGTGCCGTTTCTTTTTTCCAATGCACCCTTTATTCACTTCTAAATAGGACTGCAATTCTTATAATGTTTAAAAATAATTAAGCTCAAAAGTTTTTAGTTCATTAAATTTTAATGATCATTACGACACTCTTTTTTTTTTTTTTATTTCGAAGGTTTTTGTGTGTTTCTTATATGTGTTATAAATAGAAATGTATATAAAAAAAAATTACATATTTCTTATGTTTTATGAAAATTAGAATAAATATAACTTACTATAACTATACGGTTTCTTATATTGTTAATACCTGCTTTTCATCCTCATGTTGGTAAATTGATTTATATTACTTGTCTCACTTAGTTCCGATTAACCACAACTAAGAAGTTTATTTTACTGAAGAATGGAATAATAAAATTATAAAGACAAACTAACGGTGGAAGGTTCAAGAATAACAACGGGCCTGATCTTTGTATGAAGTTTGGTTTAAAGGATCAAAGTAAGGGATAGCATTTTTACAGAGAGTTTTTAATTATCTAAATAGTATTCAACAGAATGACTTATTTTGTAATTTTCAATAATAAAAGGAAATATGTTTTTATTATATACGTTTCAGTTTAGATTCCATGTATTTAATATTTTTAATATTTTATATAAAAATATTTTGTCTCAAAATATACTCTCTCCAATACAGCTCCAAACTACCGCGTCCAGGTTCGATATTAGCTATAATAGAACATTAAATTTTTGTACGATTTACCGATGATAAACTCTGAGAATAGGAAAGTTGACGTTGAACGTGATATTCAGACCCGATCACCACCTTTTAAAATGTCAAAAAAAAAAAAAAAAAACTTGAAAATTCTTGAGTATTTTCTGAAAAGATATATATATATATATATATATATATATATATATATATATATATATATATATATATATATACACACACACACATTTTTTTTTGGCACTACATACCATGAAGATCTTCCGCTCAATGTGGTCTTCTTAAGCCGGCTCCACCCCAGTGGCAAATCGGTTGTCAAACAACTTGCCAATGCTTGTGAAGTTTGAAATGTGAAAGTACAAAAGGGGTATCAACACAAATGAGATGTGAATCATTAATTGTTTCAATATCAACTTTAAAGTAATGACGATTATAAAATAATTATAAAACGCAATATTTGGGTAAAAATAAGGAACCTGTTATGCAAATAGACGGAACGCAATGGCAATGGCAAATTGTTTTGATGTGTGAAAGAAAACCGCTCGAGGATGGCCAACGCCACTATTTTAATCGGCCAATACTTTCACCAATGCTCCAACATTCACGAATACTCCGATCCACACCAGTGGCAAATGATTTGGCACTGGTGTGGGCCGGAGTTACATTTAATCGCTTGCCCAACCTCACGTTGCTGTGAACCATGGTTTCGTTTCCATGTTGTAGCGATAGGCTACCCATAGCTCCATAACTGGTCCCTTGGGACCAATTCGGCAGCGTCTTTTCCACCGACTCACTCATGTTCAAGAACAGAGACAAATCGGTCTGAATGCACAGATTATGGTTGTTCGGGGTCAGCAGGCGCACGAGAACGTATATTTCATTCTCCGAAGCAGTCCGTCCATGGACTAAACCTCCGAGAGGCTATTGGACATCCTGGAAAACCACAACGCGATTTGCAATTTTAGGTTCACGGTGTAGGATCATCACTTCTACGCCCGATCTGTGTAAGTTGCTTCCAATAGGTTGAGGGGCCTTAGAATTTTATTTACGTAAATTACAACTGTGAATGCTTCTGACCTCCATTAAAAAAATCTTTTTTTTTAAATTGCGGATGTAATACTTTCAGCAAAAAATACTATATTCCAACACTTTCAAGTTTTTGGTTCAGAAAAAACTGAAACCACAACTTTTTCTTCGTTTTAGAAAAATTTTAAAACTGTATTCAGTTAAACAGCTGTTTCATACTGCCTAAGCTTCAAGAATCGATAATTAGTTATACAATAGGCCAATTAACCAAAGTGAAACTACACTTCAAAAGAAAAACGTCAATTCTGAAAAGTCCAATTCCAAATTTTTTAAAAATTATTTTATACCTCATTTTTTTTTCGAAAACTAGAGAACAAAATGAATTGAAATTTTATCTAACTGTTTTGAACATCTATATATTTTTTTAAACATTTTGTAAAAGTACAGAAGCACTAAGACCGGAGAAAACATATTCTAATGTTGAAAACAAAGAGCTTTTGTCGAGGCTGTCAACAATTTTCCATTATTCAATTTTATTTGGAAAACTTTTATAATATTCCCCAATAGATAAGGAACGAGACGGCTCCAACAGTATGTATTTATCTCGTATAGTTCTTGAGCAAAAAGGTACATACAAAACTGATGCATGTATTGTACATACGAAACACAAAGTTTGAAAAATAAGGCTATTCTATACTTCCTCAATATATTGATGAGAAAACAAACTTTAAAAAAATGCTTCAGGATTCCAAAAATCATTGTAGAAAAAAAAATTAATTAAAAGCCCAATTCTGATTGACTGACTAGGCACTAATACATATGAAGTGGCAAATGGATCAGTGGGAAAGTGGTCTGGACTAAAAATCACTTAAGCTTAAGTTGGTTATCCTAAGATTAGTGAGGTACTCGAGGATAAGCTAGATTAGATAATGGACGGGGTTGAAGAGCTCAAGTGAAATAAACTTACACACACTCCGATATAGCAACCTTTCTCTGTTAGATGGAGTGGTTAATCGTTCTCGGATTGCAGAAGGTCATGTTCTGTATGCTAAGCAAGCAGGAGAAATAAGCTGGGCTTGATATGTAGGTAGATGATGTACCTCGTCTGTCTAAGGACTATAGGATGCCAACATTAATGTGATTTGAGGGGAAAAGTAATGTCTAGTTCGTTAACGTTTTATATTTGCTGGATGTTTTGCTGGTTTCACATTAACTTTCTAGACCGTAATAATTGGTAAAGGAAGTCATGGATGATATATCACTACATAGTTCACCATTTTAGTATGGCTTACATGTTCCACGCGATTTTATTAATTAGCAGTAAGCATAACTCAATTTGGGGAAAAAAAGGTATATCATGCTATGTCTAAAACGGCCATAACATAAACCGTCATAAAAAGTTGTTTTTACTGTAGCTTTTATTTAAAATATTAAATATCCGTTGCTTAGACATTTAAACAGCCTATAGTTACTTAATGAGTGGACATAAAGTATTTCCTAATCACGATTGCAAACTTCGAACACTTCACTGCGTAGCACACTAATTGCATAGCTAAGGCATTATTTTATCCCTAATATATTCGAATAAAACAATATGCTTCAGAGGATTTTATAGTGAGGAGAACATGGAGTACTTAAAGGAAAAAAAAATAAGTGTATACGCCATACTACACTGATATACTAGCGATTACAGATGGGCAACTAATTGGTAATATTTTTTTTCCTTTCTACCGTTATTAGTCGTTATTAAGGGAGATGAATAATATAACGAATAATAGTTTTTTTAACTGCTAAATCTGGTGGCTGTTAATTTAGTAAAATGGAATGAACATTTTAGTAGTTAATCTTTCCATTATTTCGGTTTCATGGTTTAAATCCTGCTAACTGACTAATGAAGCTATCGACTAGATTTAAAAAAAAAAATTCCAAGTCAAAAATACAACTGTTAACATCTAATTATTTCTTGTAATTTAATAATATTTATTTACTAAATAAACTGGCCAAAGTAGTCCTTTAGAAAGAAGTAATAATGAAACATTAAATAGACATTTTAAGTACTGTAATACACATTATTTTGGTGAAATATAATAATAGGAATAGTAATAAAAACAAATAAGGATCATAATAAAATTTAAGGAATAATTCAAGGATAAACGGTAAAATAAAAAGGATTATATTAAATTCAACGATCTTAATTAAATTAAATTATTTATACTAACACTAATTAAGCCTAAAGAACCGATGCCGATACACCAATCATCTTTACCCTCATGCATACCTCCGTTCACAGGAACCTCCAAAATTCAAATTCACACAAACATTCCGTACATTTCTTGGTATACCCCTCAGACATTTACCAGTTAGTTAAGCACTGATTACCTTTGATTCTGTCGTTATTCATACCAAAAAATTACTCTGATCGTCCTTTTTCGGGTTATAAGGTATATTCAAACCTATACTTCATTTAAGAAAACTTTAACGCGTTTTATCCCTTAATGAAATCGGCCACACTCGTATCTGTAAAAAACACTTGGATGTATTCGTGAATTCATACATTCAGGTTTTAAGCCTGCGACCAGGCAGCCCCATCAAGTGTGTTGCAGGTCAGTATTTTCCAAGTCCCGAGCAAAATCCCAAACTCATGTTGCCAGTGTGGACGTGAATCCTCACAAGCAAACGTCGCAGCTACTGTAGCAGTAGCCAGCAACAAAGGAACAAATTTGGGTACAGCTTGCTTCGAAACTTCAAAAGTGTAAGTGAGGCTCGTGTACTAATTCTTCACCTGCCAGGAATAGAAGAGTCATAATTGAGCAGGGAGAAAAAATCCTTAAAACTGCTATAATTTTTACGAATCTTATTAGGCCAGTCAGTAGAGGAGCGAAACAGGAGTATACGATGCAAAAGATGGGGCAGAAGCTTTTATATTTTTTTTTTATTGTATATTTTGGCGCCAACATGTAAAAACTAAAATACTAAAACCGGTGACCTCGGGAGGATTTTTGGCCAAAGAATTCTAGACTTTTTGTTTTTCTTTTTCGATTATAATTCCTTAACGGAGCATTCAATCGAAGAATTTAAGGTATAATAAATTTAATATTCTTTAATTTATCATACCATATTTTTTCGATTGAATGAACCGTTTAGGAATTATAGGTGAAAAACCAAAAAAGGTCCAAAAATTTCGAGATTTTTTTGGTGCCAAAAGTTCTCGCGAGGTCACCTGTGTTCAGGGTTACCAGATTGGGGGGTTTTCTCCGAGATTTATGGTCTAATTTCACCTTCTGGGGTATTTTTTACTTTTCTAATCATTAATTCTTATCTTATACTAGGGGGTAACTTTGGTTATACTAATAGAAAAATAAGAATAAAACATTTAGGGTTAAAGTTGATAGATTTAGAAAATTTTTTAGATAAGGTTAGGTTGATGAATTTAGGGAAAAATATATATAATATAGTAATATAATATATATATAGTAGCTAAGAGAATCATAAAATATTTATTTGAGATTGAGTAAATCTGCAGAAACGGAACGCCTTCACGGTAACAGACGCGACCCGCACCGCATGAGCAGTGAACTCCCTAAATCTGTGCAAAAAGCTAGAGAGATGGCAAAGTGCGAGTTGTTAGGAGTACAGTGTCCTAATCTTCCCAACAGGTGCACACTTTTCGAGTGAACATACTCGTCGCTAGGCTGCAAGGACTTCATACAACAGCTAATTTAGCGTACATTGCTAACTTAATTTCCAATTCATGTGTAATTTATTTATTTTCGCTGTATCAATAAAAATAAATAAATTACTCTTTATTTACCAAATGAATATTACGCTGTATACAATCAGTCCTTTAAACGTCTACTAATTGTTCGGAAACTGCCTGCTTTACACTGACTCAAGCCTCGTAGTAAAATCACCAAAACTGGAGGTGTCTCTACCAGTGAAGGGTATTTTATGTCGTATTTTTGGATTGGTTAATTTAAAGACTATTACCCGTTGGCACTATTCAGTAACCAACGCTGCAATACACAAATCACCTAATGATTACCATCTCTAAACAATACACGAATCAACCATTTCCCGCCTCCCTCTCCCTTCCCCCGCTCGTTGTTAACATTCATTGAAAGAAGAGCCTAGCTACGGACACTCCTGCGAGAGCGAATCTAATCCGTCATTTTTCATTCGGGATTGAATGGAAATATGAGTCTTGGCGTGGACATAGTTTTTGTTGTGGAGCAGCGGAGGAATCATTGCCGCTTTTGATTAGTTAAATAGGTATTTTCTTTTATTTGTATTTATTTCGGTACCTAATTCTTTACCAGCTTTCATCAACGATGTTATATTTAATTTAATAATTTCAGAATAAATGATCTGGCACAGTGAGCCAGATCATCAACATACCAAAGAAATGGTATTTTAACACGAAGAGTTAAACCCTTTTCAATACGAATTACCATCCTAAAGACATATTCAAGAGCTAAATTATATAAAACTGAGAAAGATCATCAATTGCTTTATCGGAGGAATCTCAAACTTTTCTGAATAATAATTACCAATCAGAACTATATTAAATGTACTTATTTCGAGACTAGCCCTCCCTATATATTAGTTCAATTTAATCATACTTAATTAAACATTTTCTGCAGGTTTAGCCAATAACCATTAATCGGTACAAACCATTATCGGAGTGTAAAAAAGAATTAGAGACTAGTAATATTTTTATAGATCTAAAATATTTACAAATAAAACCAAAATTCACAAGTTTTATCAGTAAAACCAACTTCAGTAAAATCAAAATTACCCAAAGAGAAAAAACAGATTTTCTATGAAAAAACAGATTTTCTATGAAAAAACAATCCAAGAATCAGGAAATTTTTTAAATCAAAGTTATGTTTTAAGACTTGCAAATCTCAATCGTAGCATATCGATATGACAAAAATTATTTTTTTAAAGAACTAAAAGAAGTGATACTTTTCTCGATGATGGGTTGCAGAACTGAATATAGTTTCATTTAACAATTTAGTCCGACTGTTTAGATATGTTTAAAAATTAAATAATTTTGTTTATTATTCACTATAAAAGTTTTATGAGGTAATGCATTAATTGAATATTTAAGATTTTCTATTAAAATTCTCACATACTGTGTGACCTATTCCCATTCCTGATAATACGACTCCTACCTACCTGTAATAACAAGCCGAAAAAATGTTACATGTGAGTATCAGCATCCTGCGGTATACAAGCATTCCTCGCCTACTAGGGAATGGTCACCGTATGAAAAACCGACTGCTCCATATTCTAGAACTGGTAGGATACGAAGACTTGGGTAGACGACCCTGAAGTGAAGATAATAAGAAGAAAGACTTGTCGTTCCCCTAGAGGAGCGACACAACTCGATCAGGGAACTGCACCGTTACCGTCTCTAGCGGTAATATAGCCTTACAGGTTGTACTGTTCCGCTGCCGTTTTGTACTTAGTATAATAAGCTTACTAACAGGACAATGTGGTCTTCGGATGTAACTATATCACAACACCAAGGCGCGTTAGCTCCACTGCACTTTACCGTCGAATATAATTCAATCAGACTAAAATGAGAAGAGAATCCCTAAAGAATATTTAAATATCTGAGTATATCCCATGTTCCACCTTTCTAATATGGTAATGCTACGCCACGGTAGCTGGAAATGTTGTTGGCAAACCTCAACTACGCATAGAATTACAAATTAAGTGAAGTAACAATATATTAAAGGCCTCTATGAAACGTCCATTTTAGTAGTTACTTCGATTGGCACATGTCCCTGCAGTTTTACAGTATTTAGAAATAACGATTAAGGACGGCCTAAGAGGTAAACCCGTTCTGACGTGTTAGTCAATTAGAAAGGAACTGCATGCGTATGAATGTATTGTCGCATACCATTTCCTCGAACAGCTCGTAATACTTGTCGCTTTTAATGATTCGAGCTACTATTTGGTTTTGAAGTTATCTAAAGAAATAACTGTCATAATGTGTTTATGAGACTAGAATTGTACTCCTTTTATTGTAAATTGTAATAGGTGAAAAAAAAGTTTCAAAATCTCACTCAATTTGAAATTAGGTTCTTCTGAGTTCCAAAAAATAATTAAAGTTTTGTTCGCCGTATGTTTCTTAGTTGGTAATACACGTTCTTCCGACCTATATAATGTTGTCAAGTGGGCAACAAATATGTTTAGAAGAATATATGTATGAATCAGAATTGTTTTAAAAAATAACAGGATATGCTAATGACCGTTCCTTCTGCAGCTATCGATAGCAGGAGCCATTCCCATTTGAGAAAACAATGTTTAACAAGGAAGCGATATAAAGCAGGTGATAGATGTTGCTGCGTCACTGGTAGCAGTGCCTCCGGCGCGCCAAGTACACAGCAGTTTTGCATACTCCGGAATTTCGAAGACCACTCATATTTATCGTCTACAAATCTCGAACCGACGATGACAAAGTAGTAACCGGTCGCCGTACTTCTCTTCTACGCCTCTCCGGCTCCTGTGGACATTGGTTTATGGCCAATTGCGATTGCTGGATAGCTGCTATCGCGCTTGATTTATCATTACTGCCTTGTCACCATCATATTACATCTTTTGTGCGAAACTGCTGATGCCGTCAAATAACATGTTTGTTATAGGCATTTCAAAAAATCTCAGCTTTTCTAATTAAAAGTAGAATTAATCGATAAAAGATATATATTCCATGCATATTTAACAACTGAACCGCAACAATAACACTTTTTGTGTTTTATAGCTTTTTACATAAAGATTCCTCCACTTTGGCAAGAAATACTAGAATGTTCTATTTTAAGAGAACATAATTACGTAGAAATCCTGAAATAAGCTTTATGATGGATCAATGCCATGAAGTAACGTTCATCATCAGGAAGGAGAATGTTATAAAAGTTAACGTTAAAAGAATAACCAAACATAATGTTTATTCAAATAGCTTAACAACTAAATCATAGCAAATAACAAATGTAATGCCTTGCGGGAATATAGACAAGCCATAAGGATGACATTTAAGATGTTGTGTATAGCCGACACGAAACCGATAGACGGCAATACTTGACATGGCTGAGAGGAGACATTACATCGGTAATCAGGGCTAGCTCCATTAACCACTCTGACATGAGATAGGCCTTAATGCCCTCGTCCTTTCAAAGGCTCTGTCACAGCACTATTCAGGAGCAGACCTTTGGATTATTTCAACTGAATAGTTGAGGAGCTATTTATCACTTCTTTGTTCGCTGTTAAGGGTCACAATAGAGAAATGGTAAGACCGCTGCCGCTAGCAGTTCTTCTATAGCAATGCCTGAGAACTTTTCCTTTTTGAAGTGAATTTTTGTAGTTAAATAATGTAAGTTATATAATAATATAAACTCCAAAAAAAAAGTTTTGCTTATAGCTCTTAAAGATAAACATAATCAGTAGTGTATACTTTCAGCAAAAAAGCAAGATCTTATTTTGAACTAAACACCCTTCCTGGGTGGTCGAAGAAAGCTATTTTTATAGTTCCTAAGCGAGTTATTCCTGGACGAGTTAAATTATTTTTAAAACAATAATTAAGTTAAGTTTCCGATAATAAATAGTTGATAAATAATTGATAATAAATAGTTCGGCTCTATGGTGCAACGTCGTTTTCAGAAAACGGAAAAAGAGAACAAAATATCAAAAATGGAAATCTAGTGTAAGAGGTACATTGATCAAGAGATGATCAATAATCGAGGCATCTCATCAAAACTTAAAAGAAATAATGTAGTTCTAGATTAAGAAAATATACATTTTTTTTGGGGCCTAATAAAGTACATGACATAATTTTTTTAGCAATTGCACATAGAAGAGACACGTTCTTAGAAAACACTGTTTTAAAAATTAAACATAAACTAAAAAAAACTATGGGATTAGGTAAAGCCTTCTCCAATGAAAAATAATTACATTTTACGTTTAAGATTTTCTAGAAATAAATGTTGATAAGCAAATTCATAATCATGAATTACAGAAATAATTTTAGATGTACTAATATTTACCACTTCAATCAGAAGTGCATAATTGAAATATAACTGGGACATCAATGTGGGTTCCATGCATTGTATGCTGAAGGAAACTGACAGAAAAAAAAAACATGTTAAAGTAAGTACTCAGCCAGTCTCTCAAGAAAAATTACAAAAGTACCAGAATAATTCCGGTCTCAGGAATAGGAATTGACGTTTAAAGAAGCTAGTACATTAGATTTCACAGTTTTTAACCAGGAATGGTGAATCAAGAAATCGTCAATTTTTCACTTTACATGAAGTTTTTAAGAAGTGAAATGTAGAAAGTTAATACCACTAATTTACAGGAATATATAGTTATTTATTTAATTTTAAAGATTTTTCATGTATTAATACATTTCAAGTAGGCTAGTTCGTTAAAAGGATCGCAACAACTTTTTAGATTTGTTACAGCAATGGAAAACGGAATTTATGACTTCATTAGGTTGATTTAGAGGTCACGGTTGAGAAGTTGTTAAGATTTAAATGAGGTAATTACAAAGTCTACGCTATAGTATTCCAGATTCAGTTGACCCAACATTAAACATTGCTCAAGTAGGATACCGGAGTGGAGGAGGGGTTTCGTACCGTGAAAACGAACGTTTGCATAAGGATTGGCCGAGAGTAAATCAACACAAAAATGAGCCGGCTCTCAACGGCGATGACTGAGCGGAACCCGGACTGTAATGAGACAGACAGTAAAAAGTGATTTATTCCAAACCCACGCATAGTAATGGCTACCTCTATCTTCTCCGCTGTAAATGGAAAAATCAATATTTGCTCAAAGGCCTTTTATATGTCAAATGAGACTCTTTAACGATCTCACTCTACGGTATCTATTACACGCCATGGATCCCGCAGTGAGACTACCTCAAGGCATAAGCAAATCTTTCAGCGACTTATACGGCTTATACTCGTATTGTACTAACAACTGATTTATAGAATATCTTAGCAGTCAAACCCTGATGAGACGTTTAAGTGGTAAAAGGAGTATTAATTAATTACAAAAATTTAAGCCCTGTTGATTGCCCAAACGTATGGGATGAAATGTCGGCATCAGCAATATATATAATATTTTATTATATTATATATATTTATTTATTATATAATATATAATTATATATAAATCGCAATTTTTCAAAAATTGAATAATCAGCACCAAGTACATTGAGTTGATTAAGTGATTTGAAAAATTATAAGGAAGTGAATGTTGCCAGTCAAAAGAAATTTTGTTATATTTACGACGATGAATTCGATGAATACTGAGATTACAGGAATTTTTACGATATCATAATCAATAAAGAGGTTCCTTTGATGAGGATTGAATTTGATTTGATTGAATGAAGGATTGTAAATCAATCGCATCAATGGTACCTTTTCTATGTGCTCTGGTGTCAGCCGAGAGCACAAATTACTGAAAAGGCTGTTTCATGATAAGTAAGTATTATATATAGACAGCTCATACAAACTAATAATTTACAAAGCTTCGGTTATGTAAATACGAATCAGAACATTATTAGATCCATTCCAGTTCTGAAAATACCTGGTTGGGAAAAAAGGAGACCAATCATAGACAGATCGATGACCAGAGTTTCTAAGAGGTACTCAATAGAAATTCAAAACTCCTTTTTACAACTGAAGGAAAAATATAAGGATTTCAAAGTTGTATTCAATATAGGGTTTGGGAAGACAGCGTTGGATGTGCTGTAGACAGAAAACAAAACCAACTTCTGTTTAACCTACCAGGGTAGGCTCCGTTTTCACTGAAGAAGCTACATCCAGCTCCTAACTCGATAACAGGCTCCAAAATAACTGTTGGATCTTAGTAACAAACTCATTGAGTGTTTTGATTGCCATCGACAGTCAATGGCCAACCAGTCCTTTAATTAGAGAAAGAATAAAGGCATGGTGGGAAATAAACAACAGAGCTGTGACTGTAGTTTTCTTATGGTTTCCAGCCCATTACAGAATCTTCGGGAATGGTAACTGAACTGCAAGATGTTAACTTGGAAGACTGGGTGCACCAATTAAAGAAAAGATTGCTGGTAGATTGGGAGAAGAACTGGGAAGGAAAAGAGTCCAAACTACAAGAAGAATAACCTGACTGCAACAAATGGTCCACAAGCTATAGAATGTCAAGAAAGGAAGAAATAATCCTGTGCCGAATGAGGATTGGACACTGTAAGATTACCCATGGATATCTTTTCAGACCTCTCCCATATGAAGCACCCATATTTCACAAACTGCAAAACACTTCCTCATATAACTCAAATTGTACCCGAATTGAAAGTATCAGGAAAAAAATTAGACTATTAAAAAACATTAAGAAAAGTGCTGATAGATAAAGAAGAAAAAGTCAACACTTTGTTTGAGTTCTTGAAAAGTACTGGATACTACAACAAAATATAAATTATCTCTTGGTGCCAATGACTCTTTAGGATAGAGGCGTAGAAAGAAATTTAAAAAAATACAAAGAAAAAAAACGATTTTTTATTCAGTCTGATATTATTTATTGAGTGAAATATTTTCGATTAAAAGTTAATCATTATTTTTATTCGAAAAAAGTTTAGTGATCATTAGTATAGCTTAGAGAGTGATCATTATTTTTAATGGAATTAATAAAACTCAAAGACTGATTTTTATTATTCAGGGATGATTTATAAATTTATTGCTAAAAAATAATTGAAAAAAAATATCGAAAATCGATTTCAAACCCTGATTGAAGGAACAAAAGCATAGACCTTTATTTGAGGCATTTTACAGAATGGTTTATGTAAAACACAGAATCATTGGACTTCATTTCTCCTTGAATTGAGACATATTAATATGTACTTACGATGAACGGTATTTCAAAGGCATATGAATATAGTCAATAGAAAAAACATGAGAGATCAATCACTTTATTTAATTTTTTTTAGTGGAGATTAATCTTAAACTCCAGTTCAAAATTTAAAAAAATTAATTACAGTTATGAACGCAATTTATCACACTCAAAAAGTACACGAACCACTCCAACACTAACAGGGTTATGAAAAAGTATTATCAGGCGCGATAAGAGAACCTACACTCCCTAAACGGCAATGAAATAATGAGTTATCACATCAAAGGAAACTATAGAATAAAAAATTTATCTGAGGTCTGGATCCAGATGTCAGAGCGGATCTCAGTGGGAGGAACACGGGAGTCGGCCGATCTTGATCAGCCTGGAACAGAAGACTTATTAGTGATGCTATCTGCTCCAGTGGCTGGAGAAGAGACATACGGTCAATTAATTGTCAAGGCGGACATGACCTGTGCCCTACAGCCGCGGGGGATATTTAAATAATTCAAGTGGTCCGGGGATTTAGTCCAGCAGGAAACGACAACAGCCTGTCCAAACATTTAATAGGATCCGAGTACCGTAGTCAGTCCCTATGTCGTAATCTGTCTGCCTCTTGGATTAGGGTTAGTAGTTCATAGGGAAACGAAGATATTACTATTATATATATTAATATATATATATATATATATATATATATATATATATATATATATATATATATATATATATATATATTTTAGAGATTATTCTTGGATGGATTTTGTACTCGAGAAGTTTCGATATTTCAGATTCTTGTAATGCCAAAGCAAATAATTCAGCAATCCTAATATTTGTATAGATTTAAAAAATTTCATATAGATATTTGTATAAATTCGAAATTTTACCGGTATTCGATTCGATTTCGAGAGACAAATATGTTCAGAATCGGATCAAAAAGTATATATATATTTTTTTTATTATTACTTTTTTATGCAAAAACCAGATCTTCTATTATTTACAAACATTTATTACACAGCACATAAATCCACGTTTAATATATTCTCTTTAAAATTTTGAAGTAGATGTAATTAATGGTACCTCTACTAGTAGGAACCTCTAAAATTCACATAGTTCTAACTTCGTAAATCAATAATGACTTCGTAGGATGAGATCAGAGTGCTTATTTTTAGGTATATATAAATATATGTATATATATATATATATATATATATATATATATATATATATATATATATATATATATATATATATATATATATATATATATATATATATATATAAATAAATATATCTCAGCTCACGCTAGGAATTAATGCTGAATCCTCGGAGCAAGGTGAAAGGAGCATTGGTACAAATACCTTCATGCTTCATTATGACGATGTTGTTATAGTTCGTTTTATGGAAGACATCGCGAGGTCGAAAGTTTGGCCAGAATGAAGCCATAGGAGATTCCTCGAATGTCATTACAAGAAAACATTTACAAAACAAGAAGAACAGGAAGACCGAGAATAAAATGGTTAGGGTGTGTAGATGAAGACTCCAGAAAAATCCTTCGACTTAGAAACTAGAGAATAGTCGCAAAACAGTAGAGATGAATGGCGGTTTAAGCTGCAGAAAGCCTTGGCTCGAGATATAGCGCCAAATATATAATATACTAATAAGTAATATTATTAAAAATAAATCGTCTATCAAATGAGACCTTGGGAATAAGGAAACTGACGACTTGGCATTAACACTGTATTTAAGTGTACCAAAAGCAAACGCTGAGGTAACAAGATTTTACTAGTGGACAAAATTTAACATCATATTTATACTGCATTGAAATCAAATATCGGTTCGTGTTGTAAGATACTAAAACTTTACTAGTCACGAGTAGGATCTACCTGTTTATGCAAAAAATATTGTTTTGGATGGAAATAGGAGTAATGATAAAACCAAATATTTACCTTATTTTTAACTGAAAAAATCTTGAATTCGCTATCATATGGAAGGTGTGGTTCAATAATAGCTTGGCTTCGGAATATGTTTGAATCTTGCCCTTCAACGGGCATATTATTGTAGACACCTCCATTGTGTTCAAGTTTTATAGATATTCTCTCAATATTTAAGCAGAACATAATTTAAAAATAGGAATTGCTATTTATACTTGAATCATAAAATGAAACCGGTACATACCCTAGAAATTAAAACTCCGAATCCAACTTGACAAAATCCTTGTCTGAAATATCCCCAGTTTCCTGAAAAAACAAAACAAATCAAATTAGTGCAATTATAACAATAAAGCCAATAAAAACCAGAAAGTAATAAATAATTTTTAAAGGTTTATAAAAAACAAAAAATAATATTATGAATTGAGACACTCAGACATAAAAAACGGTAACTAACAAAATGAAAACTTTTGGAAACTTGATGGATAAGCTTTGAGGATAATAATTATTACTTTCCTCTTTAACAAATCACATAATTATGCGAAACAAGTATTTTGAGTCTATTGAAAAATAATTTTTTAACTACTACTACTTAAAATATTTGTTGCACTTAAGAACTAATAATAGTGGAAGTGCACACGCCGATAACTTGATTTTCATCCAAGTTCTTGTGGCCTTGCTATGTGCTCTAAAAAATGTTTTCAGTGAAAAAACTTAAGAGCAACATCCCTGCTGTACTCTATACATATTAAGTTCCTCTTTTGGAATTAGACTCGTCCCAATAATAAAAGTAACCTATGTGATTTAACCTATTGGATGTTAACTGTATCATTAAAACATGTTAACTGCAGTAGATTCCATTCTTTACTTCAAAACACCTTAAAAAGTAAAGAAATCTTTTCGTATCGTCTTTAGGAGTAACTTGGAACCAATTTGTTTGCAGTCATATACATAAACATGTTCCAAGACTTCACCTTCGTCATCGCACAAAGAGCTGTTCTTAGAACTATTACTAATATTTAAAACATAAAATTTAACTTCTTCAATACTACGAAACAGACTGCATCGGGCCATGTTTGTCAGTTATCATGTTTCACCACCAACCAGGTATCACTTAAAATGACTTAGTACCAACATTTCTCTTAAAAAAAATAATAAATTTCCTTCAGATCCTTATGATATCCTATGAAATCAGTCTTAAGGAAACTTCCAACCTGACAAAGCAAAGTTTGGGTGCCAAGTTGGGATTTGAGGCGTATTTGTCAGACATAGGATGCCATATCCTCTACACATACCTTGCACCCTTGATTACAATTTAAGAGCAAATAAATGTAATCAAAATTATTATGAAAATAGTTACTCGAAAAAAATAGTTTCGTTGAAAAAATTAAAATGAAATGTACAACACGTTACTAGAATGAAAACAGTGAATCCAGTTGTTGGTGATAGTACTATGAAATGGTAATGATAATAATAATAAAATTAACAATAATAATGATACATAAAATAATCAGTAGAAACATCAACAAGAGATCCCCTTTTGGTATTTTATAATTAATAAATCTATATCTATTAAGATATTTAGATTTATGTTTACTGGTATTAAATTTAAAATTAAACAGAGTTTCTATATGACGGAAGCGAAAGGTCCAAATAGTTCAAAAATGTTTGACTCGGAATGACATTTAAAACCTTTCTTTTTAATTTTATATATGTTTTTCAAATTATTTGGTAGACATTAGGCAGGAAATTGAATACAATTTTTTATATTATTTTTACCCTCTGAAAAATTATAGTACCCGCAAGAGCTTTCTGATTCATTTTTTGTAATGTAGATATTTACGGTACTGGAACATAGAAATCCGACTCCATATTACAATATTTTAAATTATACTTCTTTAAAATATTTTTTTTTTTATTATGTTTTTTCTTTTATATGATTCTATTGAACTAGTATGAAGTCTAAAAAAAAAAATAACAGATATGCAGTGGCAAAAATTTACATAATTGTACAAAACATTCTGGGCCGAGTGAATAATTCGGTAAAAAAAGTGATTCTCGATGTAAGAGCTTAACGCAACGCCGAACGAAGAGAAAACACCCCGATTTGCATGAAGAGTTGGCCAGGCATGGGGGAAACTGAAATAAGAGCCTATTAGAATAATAACTTATGCAAGAGAGAGGTGCTCCGAGGAGACAGCGGACGGATGGCACCGCCCATTTGGCCATCCTCGGACTATGAATAATTTTCACTTAAGCCTACTTACAAGATGTGGCTACACTTGATAATTTACAGGCGGACGAGACCGTTATACAATCAACAGCTGTGGAATAAATCACATTCTGCCGTAAACTGTTAGTAGTCAATGTCTCAGTAATAATGATTTACAACCGATTCGGGAGGTCGACATCAGATCTATGTATCGCATGAGCATATCGTTAACAAGAGAAACATAATGGGGGCTAGGCGATTATTTAATAAAAATAAATCGTAAAAAAAAGTATCGTAAAACAACCAATAATCGATACTTGATCTCAGCATAATACAGAGTTTAAAGCAGAGGCGGATCAAGAAAATGTCTTTAGGAGGACCAAGTCTGCCAAGAAAAAAGGGCTAAGAAAATTGAGTAAATTGTTCGGGGTCAAGTGGGATTGAGTAACCCGAACATTTTAGGTTTTAATTTTGCAATAGGAAAAAAAAAAATTAAAAATACAATAAATAATTCAAACTACGAAAGTTCTTTAAAATGTGCAAAAAAATCGAACAGAACGGAAAAAAATTGTATTAAGCCATAAGAAAACATCACTTGACTATCATTACCACTGTCAATTAGCTCATATTATTGTAATTAACTAAATTAAAATAAAATTGTTAACAAAATATAAGCATGTAATAATTTACATGCTTATATTTTGTTAACAATTTATATTATATATATATATATATATATATATATATATATATAACAAATTATATTAAATATATATTTATTTATAATATCCACATTATGAGCATTTAATAATTTAAATGCTCATAATGTGGATATTATAAATAAATATATATTTTTTATTTTTCTTAAGGGTGTAGTATTTTGTTCTTTGGGGGAGAAGTTCGCGCCTCCCTCCTCCCCTCCCCCCCCCATGGATCCGCCAATGGTTTAGTCACTTTAAGCCATTAATGAGGGCTTTCTGAGACTTTAACCCTCCACTGTAGTCCCTGAATAAAAGTGCATTAATAGCATTCCACTACCCATATCTGGACCCAGTACAATAATAATGACACATATTTCATAAAAATTGATATAGAACTGGCAGATAGAAGATAACTTGAAAATGGGCAAAGATAAACCTGAAACGTTGAATAAAACGAAATGAAGTATACAAGGGGTAATAATTTTCCAGAAATATAATAAATTTATAAAATTCTTATATATCCTTATGAAAAACTTTGAAAAGGGGGATTTGGAACTCATTTAGAAAAATAAAGAAACAAAAAGCATTTGGCACCTTTAACCTTTCTTTTATTTCCTATTGAATTTCGTTTCGTTGAACTAGTCCCACAGATACTAAAACATATACAAATAAACTAGCTTGTCCTCTATTAATCCATATAGCCGAAATGATTGCCGTTTTCAATTCAGAACTAACAAAAATATATACAAATAGAGTAAAGATGTTTACAAAGAAAACAATTTCAATTGGGAAAAAATTAAACAGCTGTTATGTTAAACTTCTTTTTTAATGGAATAAAAATCAAAGCAAAGAAACAAAAAATTAAAATACTGTAATGATATTGTGAAATATAGAACGGTGAATAGATAGTATTCATTAAAAGTTGAATAGAATGAAGAACGGCTGCTCCAAAGGAATAGCAATTGCTAGAGATACATCAGGCCGTGAGGAGACTGTTTTATATTACAAATGTAAACAAGACTTTTCCTATTACTGCATTTCTCTTGGGATTAGTATAGGATACGGGAAGCCCATTAGACCATGTCGAGTTTCAAGACAAGTTTGAAATGCCCGGAGACACTGCGTTTTAGCCTATTATTTTATGAACCACAGAGCCCGGTTGCAGTTAAACAGCTTTAGTTTCTTTTTTAACTATCGTCTTCGAGATAAAATAGTTAAAGGCATAAAGAAAGAAAAAAAAAACTGCCAGGACACTGTACGGAATTGTAATAGTTTCTGACTCTCATCGGTTTATGTTCTCATTGGTTTATGTCTACATCAGTTTATGTCTGGAATAAATCCTCGAAGGTTTGGAATGTAAAACTAGTTAAACAGGATAATAAACATTTTCCTTCATCGAGGTATCAATACAAGATTTTTGAATTAAATACTATTTATCTAAGTGTGATTACTGTTTAAGAATAAAACAAGGAAATTTATCATATAAGATCAATAATATATGATCTGATTGGATGCAAAGAAATTAATCCCTTAACAATCTGAGAAACGACAAACCCTAATAGAGTTATCTGATTGTCGACTTTACAGTATTCTTTGGAGGCAGTAAAGCACTGTGCTCCATTTTTTTTTTTTTTTTTTAAGGTGTTTAATGGGTTATTTCTATTGGTAACCGAATTGTACCAATTTTCTGGGTGTTGACCTGAGAGGTATCTCTCAAACCACCACTTCCGTACTGACAAAATCTTCTATTTTGTTTTATAAAGAAAAATCCTCTCTTCTTTCTTTGTGGACATATTAAAATATAGGATTAATCAAAACAATTAACTTCATCCCATATCCAATCTAAAATTCTTTGTAAGTTTGAAAATGATTTTGTTACGTAACAAAATTATTCAGATCGTACAATTATAATTTATCATACTGATACCCATCCGACCTTAATATTCCATAACATCTGCAAATAGCCACAATCGGTTTGAACTTCACTCCTAACCACCTGTGATAAATTATTAACAGTTATCTCAATGATAAATAAATTAACAGTTATGGCCATCAATTTTACTATTTTAAAAACTAAAGTTTTAAAAGCCTTTTCTAAAATCTCAAGTACAGAGAGTAAGACTGTGACCAGAGGGGATCATAATTCTGACCAAACAAGCAAGAGCCAATATCTCATACTGGAGGGGCTATTACCGAAGCGATGTTATTACTCAGACACTGACAGTGCTCACATCCCGGGGAATAAGAAAGGAGGACGGGACCAAGACGGATGAGGCGGGGAAGCGTGAATCTGTCGTTAATCACCGGCTGGTCAGGCGATCCCGGAAGACTATTCTCAGTAAATCTCGCCCTGGCAATATCTCAAACTGGCTGTGACATGACCTAGCCGCAATTACACTGATCTATCACCTAATGGTCTCCTGATTGAGGGATCGCTCTACCTCCTCGAAAGGTCGGAGGTTATAGTCTCGGATGGCTTCTGGATAGCTGCAATCACGAGCTTTATCCTTAGCTCATTGCGAATCAATCATTACGGGTCTCACGAAAGATGTGTAATTGAATGTGTAAAATAGATAAATCTGTTCCTCAACATTCCTATGACAGAAACAAGGGTACCGAATTGGATGCCACGCAGGTATATTCGAAAAAATGGTACTGAATTACAGTTGGTAGTGAGGCGTTGTTCTTCCTTCAAAGTTAGCGACCGTTTCATACCTATACAAAACACTAGGTAGGATAATAGTTTTGTAAATTCCAACTTTTAAGTTTCAAACAAACAAACATTATCCGCCCTTAACTACACCTTTAATTCCCCTTGAATTTCGTTTTTTCAAGTTATCATAGATCCCAAATACTTAAAACTTCTTTAACGGCTTTCCTCGACGTTGTTGTATTTAGTTTTATAGTTTCCAGATTTTCACGGATATTTTACCATCCAGATTTAAACTTTTCTCGGTACGCATCACCTTTCCAATGCCATATTCTAGTGCTAAAATAAATAGGACAGGTGAGAGGGAATCTCTTTGTTTTAAGCTTCGAACTTTAACGAAATGTAATTACCGATTTTAACTTTAATGAATGTTTCGGTCTTGCACATCCCTACTAGAATTACAAATTCTATCGGTATTCCGGTCGGTGCTCATTAAAAAGATTATACACCTTCCTGTATGGTGTTGCCTTCTATTTAGTACAGCCTCTTATGGGTTAAAATCAGTGGCAAAAAAAGTTTAAGCCTACTCCAATTGTAAGCATATTCAGTCTTATTTTGTAACTTGTTTTGGAATTTGTAACTAAATAATCTCATTCATTTAATACATAAATCTTAATTTATTACATAAAAGCAAGGTTTCATTATCAGTTATCATTGTAATTAATTTTAAAATACTAATAAAAAAAATAAAAATAATACTAACAGACCTAAGCCAAACCTTGTACAAACGATATTATAGTTGTTACTCCCCTTTATACCAGTATGGGCCGCAATACGACCTAAAGGCATAGTTAAAGCTTAGAATGTGCACTTCATAATATGTTTTATAAAAATTAACGATCATTAAAGTTTTAGATAGTTAAACGTTTCTTCTACAGGAAATGTCAGAACTTAGATAAAAATGTAGGCGAGCTAAAACCTCTACATCAGCTACATCATATTTCACAAGCTATTTTAACGATAAAATAAATTAAATATGGAACAATCCATTTCTTTACTCTGACAGATACAAAGACAAAAGAAAAGAAGACAGTAGAAAAAAAATGTTTGAATCAACGATTTCCAGATTCCAGATAAGATCAATATATCATCGAAGTTTCACTGAGCTGTTTCCTAACAGAAACGTCAGAACATCGGCAACAGTTTAATGGACAGTAGCTTTGGAAAAAGTCGACACATGTAGGCGATACGTCTTGTCACCTGAAATTTTCCGCACATTTAATACGTCGACGCTAGAGCGGTGTTCTTGTGGAGCATTAAATCAGCTTGCGATGGGCCTAGGGTAGAAGCCACGAATTTCGCCTTAGAAGCCGACGGAGGATATGGGAACGATATATCTCCAAGCCTGGGACCCTTGCGCCGCATTTGAATTTCTTATAAGGCAAACGACCTCCTAATAAATATGGTGCCCTATGTCTTCCTGGTGGAACTCACGCTCGGAACATTAATACAAGTCTGAGGGCAATTTTTGTTATATACTTCGTGGATTAAATGCTTCCGAACAGTAACCGTCTGTAAGTACTATACCGGGTCCTTATAGATTCAAAATTTTAATAAAAAATTCAAAGTGAAACAATTTTTTTTTTTTGGTGGTAGAGAGAGTGGGAGAATTCAGTGAAATCTCAAGATGGTAAATTATTTTAGAGAAATCTCTAAAATTTATTTTTTCCTGACAGTTGACCGGATGATGTATTCAGACCGCGTTGCTTCGCAAGATGCACGACGGGGAAACAATTCAGGCTCACAACGTCCTCCATTCACATCCACCGCTATTGTGTCCAACAGAAATGAATTTTTAAAATTACTTTTTACTGCTTCCATAAATGCTGCAGGGGCTCAGAGACCATTATAGTCTGTTTCATAATTGCACAACACCTCTTCAGTCTTGAAAATACACTGAGGAAAGGAATCCAGTTATCTTACGTTTGTACTCGAATTAAGTTAATGAAGCCTCACATCAAATTAAATGAAATCTGGCTTAATTAAAACGTTTTAACGCCAGTCCTCTGAGTCCCCAAAATATTAGTTTACAAAAAATGTTGTTCTGTTGCATTCCCCTATTTCTAAGGACCCCTGGTGCTAAACTGCTAAAAGTTTATGACGAGTTTGTTCAGATCACTCAGAAACGCTAAAAATTTCAAGAACAATCTTACATGATAGTGTTATAATTAAAGTTCAAGCGAATGTACGACGATAACATGATTAATTCAATATTGATCTTTTGTAGTTATTATTATTTATTTATTTTTTTTTTTGTATATACAAATTTTTTTGTAAACAGTTTATTATATTTATTTTTTAAAACCAATTCTCGCCGTGCCATAAATTCTTGTTCTAAATTTAGCTCAAAAGGTTCAAGATGTAGCAATTCATATACAACTTTCATGGAGGAAAAACTTTTAACCCTTTATAGCGCAAGCCTATTGAGCATTGCAAAAAGAAAAATTACCAACATATGAATTCTTTTAGGCATCTAATATTTAGTTCTTGTGTTTTTAATGAAAACAAAATTTTTACTAATAAATAATAGGCTGGTACAAGATAAGTACCAGTGCCCGTTTGCAGAAACATTTTCTTACAAGGTCACAGGTACATTTGGTATACCGGAGATTTAAATTTTTCATTTCTTGTTCTTGAAAATAAATAGACGTTTCAATTTTTAAAAATGTATTAATTCATAACTCTAATTGTGTTTTGAATATCTTTGAACTTAATTAATTAATTAATTGTATGAATAAATATTAATATTAATTATATTACAGTACTTTGGAATGACAATAAAAAGGAAAATTATTTAAATAAAATGAGTTTTCATTTTTTTAGAGCAACAGTGTAGACAATCGTAATTTGAAGACAAACGCTTGACGATCACTGGTACAGACGTTGTACCAATCTTTTTCAACCGGCTTTTTCAGTGATGGTAGATTCCTCAAGGTATTTTTCTAGCCTTGCTAACATCTAGTGTATCCAAATGAAATTCTTTGCAAAATTCGAATTGATGTATTTGGCTCAGGTACAAAACATGTACCGAGGTTCTATAAAGGGTTAAATCAGTTAAATATATAAAAATATATAAATATGCCATTATTCATGTTTGTAGCAATTTTAAGAAACGTTAGAAAAAAGTAAAATATGCAATTTTCTTTTGTTAAGTGTAAGTACAAATACTTATACGAGCTCTCGGTTGTATCAAAAATTAAGAAAAAAACGCCAGACTACAAGGAGAGAAAGCCGGTGGAGGATGATAGTAAATTATTTTAAGGAACACTAGAAAAAAAAACAAAAAAAAATTGGAGGTTTTCTTGTATGGTTATTTAACGCGCTGGATAAAGTCGAAGAACAGTTAAGTTCCTTATAGTCTTTCAACTTCGAATACTACACTTAACCACAAACTAAGGAACATTTTATAAGGTACTTACATTCCTTAATGCCCATATTAAAATAACTTGGCAGTTGAAAAGACCGTTCAGGAACTAGGGATTCCGTTTACAGTAACGGCAAGTGTCAGATAGAAACTGTAATTATACAATTAACTAAATAGTATATAATTGTGACTGTTCCGCCGGCATTGGACACACTTCTTTCAGCCCTCTTCTCTTCCATTAGAGTCGCAGCGATCAATAAATTAGCGCTTTGAAGATAAGATCTAAAAGGCATTAGGGAAGCAAGGGATAAAGACAGGCATTAGTTAATTGATTCGGAATTATGCTCAATAATTTTAAAAGTCTTAGTTTAGTTTAATTATTCATTTCTAATAAAATGTTTATGGTTATCTCAACCCTGCAATAAACGAATTCATTTAATGTTGTTTAACTGAACCGCTGTTTCTTAAAATCTTACCTTGTCTTAAAAATCTTAGCGTATTTTTTAAAGCGCAGGAATTTAATTTTAATTTAAACTGAGAGAAACGAAGATAATTTAGGTTCTTGTACTATTTTGGTGATAGCATTGCGACGAATGAAATGAAGTTTTAAGGTTGCCGGGATGGATGGTGAAAGAAACACTAAAAGGGTGTACAGTTAAATCGGAATTAAATTAAAAACAGCTAAACCGAAAGCTAAGTGTTCCAATGGTAGACCGAAGTGTAGATGGGAGGAAAAATTGAAAAATTATTGCTTCAAGCAATAATATCTGAATGTTTTGTAGTAGTAATAGCCAAGTCGTTTTTATGCTACTGTTCCCTTCAAGATACTGTTTTTTTTTTTTTTATTATGTTCATTTCTCGTTTTGTTCGATAAAGAAAGAATACTGGAAAAAAAATTACTGAAATCCAAATGTTTTTCCTACATGCTAATGAACGAATCAATCTTGGGTGGGAAATAATTCCCTATAGGGCAAAATATATTGTTGAGTTTCTCTAAGATTATGTAAAATAGGAACGGCCGTAGAGAGAAACCAGGGCCTCCAGGAAGAAATTTTCCCCGGTTCCGGTCAAATATTAAATTCACCACTGAAGCCCAATCTCGTGCTTTATAATTTATGCAACAAAAAGAGTATGTAAAGATATTACATAATTATTATATAATATATGTATGTACTCTATTGTTAGAAGATATATGATACTGTAGTTAGTCATTAAATAAAGTTATAAATATTTTGCGAAAAAAATAAAACCATGTAAGTTTAAATTAAAGTTTGAGTGAATAATATTTGTATGTTCTAATGAGTAAAACAGTAAAATGTTGCTTGCAAAAATAAAGTAGGATTTTAATAGAGACTAAAATGAAAGCCCCCTCCCCCCCAAAAAAAATATAAATACAAATTTAACCAATAGTAATAGAGAGTAATTAAAGAAACCAAATTCATTTTTTGGCATAGATAAATAAATATATTTGTCACACCCAAGTTCAGCCTGGTTTTTATCCTATGATCTATACACGTTAATTCCATCTGGTTTTCTTGAGTGAGAAATAGTCGGGCGCTATTTTCCTATTTTTTTTTCTGGTAACATCATTGATAATATATAAGAATCAATATATTGTTGCTACGAAACCGGTGTATTATATTTGTGCCAGAGGTTATGCATGAGCTCGGCGGATAGTGTCGAGGCAGATATCCGCAATGTAATGTTAAATAGTAGTCCTAAGGATAAAAAACATCTTGTTATCACCTTTTTTTGATAAACAATTCGAGAGTGTATCGAACATTTTTATTATATCACAAGAATTGATAAAATGGGCCAGATCTCACTCTTTCGCTCCTTTTTTTAAATATTGGAGGGTGTGTCCATAGAGCTGAACCATTCGCAGTAAAACACCACGAATGACCCAAAAAAAAAGTAAAAAAAAAAAGGTTTAAAAATACTAGGACCCGATTTCCCAATTAAAGCTGATGATAATATGATTGCAACAAGGATGAAGTTCCAACAGATGATTCAGAAAATAAGGAGAGTGCATTCACTCTCATTAGAGACAGTGTAGGAACGACTGATTCGGAATGAACTTTAAATATTTTTGTGTATTGATAGTTGATCGTAGGGTATATCAGGAAGAAGATGGTCTGGGTGGCGTTCAAGAATCAAATAAAATAGTTGTAACTATTTATTTAATGCTGACGTTTCGACTCACATTCTAGGTCTTCACCAGGGCTCTAGAGGTGGACCATCTTCTTCCTTTTAGGGTAAATATTTTTTAATTTTGTATATATTTCAATATAAGTATTTACTCATTAGGATCAATTTTTATATATTTTGTTCGGAAACAAACATTTTCTAATAAATTTGTTTTTAAACAAACTTTTTTTCACATTTTTTGCAATAAATGTAAATATTTTTATATATAAACATTGATTTTATATATGACAGTGATTTTCACATATTATTTCAAATTTTGTATGTGCGCTAATTTCAATTTTGCGCACATATTTTTATTTTGGACCTCTGTGGTACGTTTTTTTTTTTTTTAAGAGACAATACTAGGAGACCAAATTTGCTAGTTAAAGCCTAATGTCTAATAGGAAATATTTGAAAACTATGTCTCCACTTTGTAAATCATGAAAAACTTTGCTATCCATAAACCGACTACCTAGACTATAATCATAAATAAAACGCTTACAGCACGCAGTGCATCACAATGTATGTGCTCATAAAATATTTTTTTAAAAACCTACTAAAAAATGTTTTTCTTTGTTGTTTTTTTTGGCTATTATTTGTCAAATAGTCAATTTTTTGCCCTTGTTATGGAGTATATTCATAATAAGGATGGAAATTCCTGTAAGAATCCACAATCAACAGATTTTTGTCACACATACCCCCTATGCTCCAGTGCACTGTGCGGCACCTTAAAAAAAAAAAAGTTTGTGAACAGAATGGGAATTATTTCTGGTTTATTATAGATTTATATTTTTTATTACCGCAACTTCCTGAGTTTTCAGTGAATAAATTCGTTTTATTGATTATTTCCTGAGATGAAACGGAACCTGGACGAAGGTAACCGGCACAGAAAAAAATCCATTATTCAAAGGAAATGAGTATGGCTTCCTCGATGAGCGGCTAATTGCGATGTACGGGCTAACACCCATCATTGCTCTTACAACAGCGGTCACCGGAGGCCCTTCACGAAGAAGTGGGGTGGGATTTTTATAGATTAATTAAATAATTTAAAACTATAAAAAAGTAGAAAAATTACCACATCGATAAAATTACTTAATCTATTATGTTCTTCCTAAACTGGTATAAATATTTTACTTATATTTCACAAAATGCAATGAGTGCACATATCATAAAAAAGGTATTTCGAGAAAATATTGAAAGAGGCAAGTTTCCGAAGTGTGTTGAACTGAAAAGTTTTATTTTTTTATCATTTAATATAGTTCTAATTAGTATCTTCCTCTCCAAATATGTTGCAAGAATATGTATAAAAATGAGATGAATTCAAAGAAGTAAGCCTCTTTACTAATATAATATCACTGGAAAATGTGAATATAATTCTAAAATAACTTGAATGTTTCCAGGATTCAGAAGAAGGAGTAAAGTATAAAACATAATGAAAACAAGAAAATGAGGATTGGGGAAAAAATTATACTTGAAATAATTAACAGAGAGAAAATAAAGTATTGAGTAGAAAATTAGAGCCGAATAAGAATAAGTTGACTGGAATATTTATTAAGACGCCAATACTGGTTGTAAGTGTAATTGCGCGACCAACACCCGGTAAATGTACCTGAGGTATAGCAAGCATCAACAAGACAACTGACGATGACGTTCGATGTAGACATAGATATTTGGTGTTATCGACGACCAACCATAAGGATCGATATTTTTTTTTTTTAATTTATGTATATTATTATATAAAAAAACTGATTCATTATTAAAAAAACATATCACCAAAGAATTCGATACATAAATATGTATAGCTTTTATTCAATAACTAGAGGTGAGAAGTCCCGTCCTAAGGACGGTTGTAATCACCGGGAAAAATACAAAACATAATATTAATTTATTTAGACTTAATTAATTAACGAATCTATTATTTATTTACTCCCTCCACAATAAGGTAGTCTACAGGTTTTCTCTGTATTCATCTGATAGATAATATTCATAAAATTCATAAATTTTCTATTGATAAAACTTAGAAATAGATACGGTGCAGGCTATATAGTGCCCGCAATACTGAGCGGTTATGAAGGTTTAGCGAGTTTAAACAACGGACATGGGCGGACGCACCTAACAGTTGTATTATAAAAAAATATATTTTAATTTTAACATTATAAAAAATAAAAAATATTTAAACAGATATTCCTTAAAAAAAATGTTCAAGCTAAGATTCATCTCTCAATAATAGTAAAGTATTAATCCAAAATGTGAGAAATACCAACTTTTTTATAAAATAACAATATGTGTTATATCAAACAAATATATATGTATATACATTTTGCATATAATATATATATTCGAATAAAAATGAAAATTATATATATTATGATATACTATAAAATATGTATATATTACATAGATTCTCTTTGGTGTATTATTATTATCGGTTAGGCTGCATTGCTACTAGTTTTGGAAGAGTCCCACAGCAGATAAATTTTTAGTTGTCATAATTGGTAACAAAAAATCAAACTTATTTTATTTGGCATTATGGGAACCTCACTACTATATACATCGTTAATAATATAGTTGCTATGTAAAAATAAATTTTGAAAAAATATTGAAGAGAAACTTTATAAAAGTCGACGATAACAGTTAAATTAATTTAATTTTTAAAACTGTTTTTTCCTATCTCAACAACGAGCACATTTTTAAAGGGTTAGTAAGTAAATTAAATATAGAAGAGTCCCGAGTAGTAAAACAGATCAGAAAGAAACAATAAACAGGCAAGGTTCAACCAACCATTAATAATGAATAAACAAACAACTACTACATAAACACAAACGTCACGCTTTGATCCCTTGTGGTGAAGGAAAAATTTCATCAGAATAGGTAGCAAGATTACGGTCCCTTGGGTAATGTAGATATTTTGATGTATATCGTATATGATGTATATATCCAAGGTGTAGGTAATTTTGAAATATTTTTTTTATTTATATCAAGTATATAATCAAGTAAAAAAACTGATTATGGACAATAAATTTATAGCAATAAACTTAATTTTGCAACATTTACAGCTATTTTAATGTTTACAGAAAGGCTGAATCGGATGACCGGAATGTTTTGAGATGATTCGATGGCTAGACTGCACACAATTTTCCTGTACTTATTGAGGACTATTCTATCAAAAGTCAATATTATTATAGGGACATCCAATGTAGGTAAAAGAAATGTTTATTGAAAATGTTGATTTGTAACCTATTTGACAGAGGGAAAATTCGTCAAAATAATTCGTCAAAAAATCTTGTTTTGTGAGATATGGATACATTTACTTTTGATAGAAAACTCCTCGATTATTTATGGATTATGAAGTAGAAGAGTTTGCAGCAAACTGGGAGCTCCAAGCTGTTATTAGCTAAATTTTGAGGTAGTCGTAGTTAATGAGTTGATTGAAGATGATGTTCCATAAAATGAACCGCCGACTACTTCTTAGTAGAAGGTTACCTCTAGTCCCCAAAAAAAAAATCAACATCAAATCCAAACCTTACTAAGATGCAAATTATCCAGATAATAAACCGTTACATTCATAATTCAATTTTTAACTCGGGATAAAGTACGTTCATATTCTAAAATTTTATCACAACGAAATTTATAGCGAGTGTAAATCAGTTTCGCTAATGGATGATACTCACCAATTCACGTTTTGACTCCTAAACTATTCAATTTTTCAGCGAATTATAGAATTACAAACGACTGACAGATAAATCATTTTTTGGCGAGAAGCTCATTATAGTAATGATCGAAACACTGCCATCTTCGGCAGCACGGAAATACAACGTCGTACGAGTGGGACATTTCCATAATGCTGTGAAATTTCTCATAAAGCTTGGTGACATAAGTAGAATCAAATTTAACGGTTAAATAGGCAAAATAATTACGAAAATTGAAAAGAGGAATGCAAAATAAGTCGAAGGAACTATTGTGGCTTAAGATAATAATTATGTAAAAAAAGTTGTTTCAAGAATGTGGGTACTCCAAAACCAGTTAGGGACAATCATCCGTAATGAATTTTAATTTTATTTGATTTTCTCTAGTATCTTTGTGAAAAAAGTATTTGAATATTAAAAAATACAAATGAGATCTGCTGATAAAAGTTTGTTTGATACCCCTATCATAATATAATAATTTTATATTAATATAATATTTCTATTAATTCTATATCGTAGCTGAATGTATGATTTTTTTTTTTTTTTACGAAAATAAAATTCTACTTTCATTTTATGGCTTTGATGTTTCCCTTTTAATGAAAACAATATAATGAATTCGATTAAGTAATTTAAAAAAAAAATTAAATAAATAAATTAATTTTTTAATACAATTTCTAGGAAGATAGAAAAAAAAACTTCTGTTTTTGAAATATTATAAATAAGAATAAAGGTTTCTAATTCTAACCTGACCCTCAGAAATGACCTGAGCTGATTCTTCAGAAAGTCAAGAAGTTGACAAGGCTCCCTCGAAAGTGAAAACCTTTTTTTTTTTTGTTTTTGCAAAGCTCGACGAGGAGTCAACCAAAAATTATCATAACCCATCATATCATATCCGCTACATAACTTTTCAGTTCGAAGCCGGTTCAATAGTTCAGAACAAGGCACTTGAAAATAAAGTTTTTAATCATTACTTTTTTTGGAATCATTGCACATTAAAACGTATAATTGTTAAACGGAAAACATTATTTCGGTGATGTACTATGCACTATATTTTCACCAAACTTAATTAGTTATATATCAGAAGATTCTACAACTTGGTACTATTTGTGAAACATGGTAAAGAAAATACTACGTACACCACTTCCCATCAAAAACTATAAAAAGCAAATTTGATTTTTCACAGGTAAAATGCTTATGTAAGCTGAACCAAGTATTTTTACCCAATAATTATAAAAAGCCAAGAACATAACTTAAAGCCTACTTGAACGAAACCAGAAGCCATTTGTAGGAGTCGAGTTGGTTTGTAAGAGGGTGTAAGTTGTGGAAGGGAAGCTTCTGACAACAGAACATTACCTTTCCTTATTTATTTATAGCGAGGCTGGTGTCTGTCAAGCTGTTATCTTAAACAAGGGTTATGACTGGCTTTCCTCTCCCTCTTCTATGTTTGTCAGCGACTTTTTTCGGTCTTATCTTTCTTAGCATGTAGGCCAGAACATAAATAGTTTGTGAAATTGAAGAGAAGACAGTACATATGTCAAATATCCTAAAATGTCATACGTACCGAAAATTATTAAAGTATTTGAAAGTCTACTTTTTGAAATCATAAATCGTGTCAACAATTATATGAAATTTATGAGTAACTTAATAAGTATATGAACACCAGACTGAATGATTTAAAAATCAGTTCTGGTTAATTTTTTTTTTTTATTGCGTAAAAATTTTAACTGGTCAACAGTAGAATGAGACAAAACATTTTACAGAACATTACACCAAATACTCTCTTGGCGCCCTTGAAAGCGTAACCTACCTCCGATAATACATCATCATTTATTACGCCTTGATGATTTTAGAACAATAAGAAAATGATTAGATGTCGTCTACATGATATTTCAACAACGTCATAAACTTTATCTGTAAAGAGACAATAAATCTTCCGAGCCGAGCGATGAGAACCGTGGAATTGACCATAAAAAATACGATTTGTTGACGAAGCTTGAATAAGTGGCTATATCTTTTCTCTGGAGGCATGATGCTTTCCAGGATGAAAGTTTCAGATACCGGGGAATGGATGCTAACTGTAGTCATGAATTTTATTATATGATCAAGCAGGGATTCTCAAACTTTTGGGATTCCAGGCTGGCAATTAAAGCGCTAAATGTTCACTACAGTGAACAGAAAATTCAAGAATTTTAAAGTTCTAAAAAAAATTAAATACAATTTTTTTTTATATCAAATTGTATAATCTATTATTGGTCTAAAAAGATTTTTTTAAAATTATCTTCCCTTTTATTGACTAATAACAAACCGAATATGCGAAATATTTTGTACTACTAGGAACGCTGGTGTCTATATAAATGTTCTTTCTTGCAAAAATAAATTTGATAGTAGATGGGTAAAAATAATAAATAAATACTATAATAATACTAAACACGATCATATATATTTCATAAATTAATTTCTTTATTATAAATGATTTCGTTTTTAATTATCTATAAGAAATTAATGTGCTGTGATATTGGAAGAATATGAATGCAAGATAATTATATAAATATTATCATAAGGACTATGAATTGAAACGCACAGTAAGAAGAAGGAAAATATATGCAAAAGTATAACAACAAAAGTATATGTAAAGTATATATGGACCAGCTGGTCCATCCGATAACCGAACATAAAACAAATAATCGCTTTGTCTTGTGTGACAATGTGTTTTTTTATTCAAGTCCAAAAGAGCTAGTTAACAGGTAAGCCTTCGTTTTCATATGAGTGATTCTCTGGTACTTTTAAATTTTGGGGAGACAAAAAAAAAATGAAACTCAATTTATACAAGAATAAAGTACTTGTTGTGAGTTGTGCCAAACTTCCATTAAGAATCATGTTAACTAGAGCTGGAAGAAGACATGAAGTCCAGAGTATGTAGGGCTATATCTAGAAACACTGTTACAATGGATGGGTTTAAAAAAAAAAAAAAAAATAGTTTCTTCCACGAAGAAGTAAAATGTTTACCCATTTAATGTTTACCCTTTTGGTTTGGTTAAAAAAAAAATTTCAAACTTAAAAAAATAATTCTATATAAACACTATACAACAGGCATAGCAAATGTCCTTAAAAATAGATATTCAATTATTTCAAAAATCAGAAGTTCACTTTGTTCAAGAAAATCCATAAAATTTTCGCTTCTTTTTCATTCTATGATCAATATCATGAAAACTACCAACTGCGCGAAAACATTGTGAATACCTTTTTTAAAATAAATTAAATTTTCTTAGAGGTCTTTACGTTTACTATTTTTCGAGATAAAGTTTTTCAAATAATAATATTTTTTTTTTATAAAACGTGAAATCACCATTTTTTAAATTTATTTTGGCGAATATCGTGGAAACTGCTCTTTCTACGAAGATAATGGTTATAAACTATTTTATTTCTCGTTTAATTAGCTCCAATTTAATTGGTGATAGACACCTAAAAGTGAAATAGTTTCCGGGGCAACGTTTTGTTTTTTTAAACACATTTTTTTCCCCAAAAACGAGAAATCACCATTTTGTAACTTAATTTTGACAAACACCATGGAAACACTGCTACTAATGGTGTTTGACATAATCTATTTATTAGATGTAATTAATTCAAATTGTTTGATTATAAAAGTAATGTATTTGAAAAGGGTAAGTGTAATGACGACAAGAATTTACACCACGCATTTTCTCACTATTGTTTTTTTTTCTTGTTTCACTCAAATGCAGAAAATACTTGGATTTACTCCTGACTCGTGAAGAGCCTTTTTTAAAATGACACATAAGCTCAACTTATCTTATAGATTCCATCTATTGCCAGGAAAATGCACTTAAAGCAGAAGAGAATATAATGATGCCCAAACCTTGGGACAGGTAATTCGAGGTCCATCCATAAGGCGCTTTGGCTATATTTTTGTATAAAAAATTCATAAATATTATTTTATTATGTGGTGGCACTGTACTAATATTATTTTGTAAATAGTGTTCTGCTATTAAGAGCGATAACATTTTGAACAAGTAATTTTGTGGATTAGGACAAGGGAAGAAGGTAGTGAGTGACGTTGGGGATATTCTGCCTTAAGTAGCTTCTAACGGAAATACTTCCAAAGTGATTTATAGTATGCAGCAAACAGATATGCTCAAAATAAAAAAAAAAAAAAAGTTTTACAATACAGAGCCACATTTGGCAGAAAATTTTATTGGACACAAAATTTAAAATTATATGATAATCACTCATAAACTCACCATGAAAGAGTTTTCTCCTCTTAAATGCCAGAATTTTCCCCCTCTCTGTTTTGTTTTTTAAAATACATATGTATCCAGAAGTCGGGTCTAAAATAAGCTAACCACGGGACAAGATTACATTACCAGGTTATTAACGAAACCAGTTCCATAGATCAAATACCGAATATCATACTGTTACTAATGCCATATTTAGCTTCTGGGCCTGGGCAAGACTTAATACTTTTCAAATATTAAATAAAATAGCTAATAACTTTAACTAGTATGTTGCATATTTCTATTAATAATCCAAATTTGTTCAGAAAGTAAATTCTCTCATCTGTAGGGTCCCCATATCCTTAAGTGCCATCGTTAATGGCTGGCATTCGGAAAAAATCCAATAACTCGATACTTTTTCAGTTTATTTTTATGAAATAATATTAAGGCAAAACAAATCCAAAGATTCAATTCCGACACCACCAATAACTGCTACTTCCTTACGATGATATTACTAAAACTAATAATTAATTGGGCACTCAAATAAAGCTAATCAACTTAATATAATTTTATTTAGATCAAATAAGCCGGCTGGCAGTGAAGGGGGGTAAATAATAATATTTCTATGTATTATTATTATTATTAATTTTATCCAAATACGCTTTTAAGTAACTCAAGAGTTGCGAACATAAGTTTCACGGCTTCGTAAGGCTACGTCAAGTGGAAGTAGAGGAAGGAGGGCTTAGCTCATAGCCAGTCGGTAAAGAGCAGACGGTTATTATCAGCTAAATATTATGACGAGGGCAATGAATACGGTTTAAGCATTAGCATAAGTGAAACATGTAAACTGAACAGTAGAATCGAACAAGCTATAAATGCAACAACATGCATGCCGATGCAGTGCAGAGAACAGCGAGACCTTCTATACTACTTTAACTTTATAGAGCAATTTAAAATGGACTTAAATGTCATCTGGAACATCCATAGCAACCAAATGGCACGCTGGAAGTTCTATGTAAAAGATCTTTTTAACTTGTTAGGCAATTCCCATGATATAAACGATATTCAACTTTGAAAAGATCAACATCTGCCATCTCGTTCACAAACTGGAAGAATATTTTCAATATTCTCGATACTGCGAATCAAAGATTCAATATTTTGCTGGAATCGAAAGAATATGTTCAGTATCTGAACGAATAATATGAATTTTTTTTTTTCATCTAGGGAATAGAAATATTATTATTATTAAATATTTATTTTAGGAAAAGAAGGGATATTACTTTCCAATAGAATCCTAACGTTAAACCTAATGAAAACTCTGGTCTCAAGTAGTTCGAAAACGGGATTTGATTCAGCGATTGCGAAATGAAGGCATTATTTGCTTACATTATTATTATTATTACTTTTTAAAAAATTACATGGAATTCCATTTCTAATTCAATCAATTCAATTTTAAACTTACTACACCATTTGATAAACAGAATACACTGAATACAACTCAGTTAGTTTCACTTTGTATTGGTGCCAACAAAGTAATTAATATTTTGAATGATAATTTATTTATTTTATGATTAAATCTATCTAAATATTGATATATTATGATACTGTAAGCATCGATATTTATTTTTAGAAATTATCTAAATCCGATACCTAGTTTCGGTACTGGATAAAATTCAAATATCGGATCGAATGGAATGTCTGAACATCGCTACGGTGTGGGGTCCACAAAACTAAACAATTATTCGAGGTTTAAAAACGTTTTTTTTATTATTGGGATATCGATATCAAACTTTCGCAACTGTATTGAAACCCAACATCAAAACGTCACTAATTGAAGAGCGAAGATAAGTGGAAGAACATTTTAGGAAAAATAGGGACTTTTGTTTCGCAGAATATTTTAAATACGCTTTACTACTCGTAAATAGCACCTTGTTTAATTTTCCTAAACCTTAAATTGCGGTAATTTTGAGAAAATTGTATTATCCAGTCTAAAATATCAATAAGGAATCATTAAAATCAATTTTTATCAGATTTGAGCCTCTGTAACATAACATGTTCTTCCACTTAACTCTTCTATTAGTATGATGTACTGTGTGTTTAGTGTGCAGATATGTATGACTCCATAATGATAATATATATATATATATTCTGAGAATTGGCTTAAAGTTATTGTAAATATAATTGGCAGTACGATGCATATCAGGATTATTTTCATATGCATTTTTAGACAAACTCTAGTAGATATAGCATTGCTGCGTTTTCTAGCCAAGTCATCAATATGAATCCTTTTACTGTATCTACTACGATGCATCCTAATGTCCTGTTTATTTAAATGTGAGTGTTTGATTATTGTTAATCCTCACAGAATTTGTAGAAATACTTTTCGTTTTAATTTTTTTTCCTTCATCACCTTCCGATTTGATTTAGAATATCTAACAATATGTACAATATATATATACGCGTTTTAATGTAATCGTTAACAAGTTTTTGAGTTAAAGATGAGTCTCAAGACAGCGAGAACTTCTCTGACAAATAAACAACAGCTCCTGTGAGGGAAGCCTCCGGAAGCAATCAAACGCCTCTAGCCTGCGCCATGATGAGGGGCACCGTAGCACGCTACTAAAACAAAGCGGGAGGATGTCTGGTGTCTAGGAGGGCACTGGCGGAAGTGGGGAATCAAAGGGGGTGCCTGTCCTTCCGGGGGCAAAAACTGTCCCGGGGCAAAGGAGAAAAAACTTAAATAACAGGGAATAAATATTACATCATGATGAACAACGCCTGCTTAATTTATTTTAAAACAATCTCTAAATTTTCAAAAAGAAGCATTTTTATTTATATAATATATACCATAAATAAAAAGTAACTTAATTATATATTCGAGACTTATTGTTATATGACTATTATCTATTATGTATTATCTATTTTTTATAATTGATAATACTTCAGACATTTCGAAATAAAATATTAAAATTGCTGCAAAAGCCTCTTGGTTTAAAGGGATAACTAAACTATGTAGATGATACGCTATGTGCGCATTAGTAGAAGTTAAAACAAATAAATTTCATTTCATGTTAGGAGTGCACAACCAACGAGTGCTTGACATTCCAGTTTTTTTTTTTTAATTCAGATCGTAACAACTTATTATCACGACAGGTGTGGCTATACAATAAAGATGCAAAAATAAAATAAAATAATAAAATTGGAGTAGTTAATCATGACACTAGAAGATATCCAATCTCTAACTCAGGTAACAACAAGAATCTTTTTAGAAAGAAAATGCACTCTTTTAACTCTTACAATCCGATGAGAAATCATGTTATTCGGATTATATTCATTCCTATCAAAGTTTCTCTTGATCCCAAAACCTTCCTTAATTTTTACTTCAGTACTAAGAGGCCGTAAAGGTCCAGCGAATCGGGGCGAGGGTCCGGGGTTCCCGGTTCGGAGAGGTGTGGGTTCCATTCGTACCAGGGTCAGTCAATTAATATTATTTGGCGGTGATCACACAAGATGGATCTTGACACTCCTACTCCGATAAAAAACTGGGTGTCATTCTCGAGGTAACAGTCAGGGATTAGCGAAAAGACCCACTTTATGAACCAGTTTTCCAACCCCAATACAAGTACCAGCAATTAAATACTATGAAAGGCAAAATAGTACATCTGAGTGAATCTAAGTAAATAAATTTCAATTGAAATGAATCTACAGCTAAATTCATTTGGTAGATAAAGCATATAAAGAAGAGAAGCTGTAAATTGTCTCAACCTGTCTAGGATAAGGTGGACATTTTTAAATTCAGTCTGTTAAATTTTATTACCAGGGTAACCTTTCCGGGAAGGGTGCCTTATGGCGGGGCTACGACCTTTCGAATGCATCTTAAATTCCTCATCCGCTACTTTTTATAGATCTGAACGGCGGGAGGTCTTCGGATATTTCTCCAGCATCATATTGTACGGAGTAACCTATTTGCGCTCAGGCTTGTTGGGCATCCTAGTCTTGGTCAGAATGGAAATCTGAACTTATTTTTGATACCACACATGTTCATTGAAATTGTTTTTCTTCCAACAAAAGCTGTCGAACTTTAGAAAAAAAAATTCTTATTACTAACAGATTCCAAGTTTACGGATAAGATTGCGTATTAAATGCATACAAAAATAAATATATAATAGATAGATATAGATATTCGCATAATATATGTTATTGAGTTCCAAATTCTGTTGAGTTTGTGAGTAATAAATCGAGAGTTGATGAATTAATGTGGATTATGAAAATGTTAAGTAATTTAAAATGAAAAAAAAATCAAATGATTATAGACTGGACATTGTCATTATGAAAAACAACGTAACCGTCACTATTGACATCAACAAATCACCAAGATCGATAGTAAACAGATGCTGTGTGAGATCTTCATCTTCATATTGAGTAGATGGCTGCCTGGGAAATATGTGTGAGTGGAGTGTCGGAGTGAGTGATGCCAGCCTTCGGGGGATAATCAGTGGTCTGGCCTAAGTCGGTACAAGACAACACTATCGATGCATTATAGAATCGATTCTCATTGCTAACATCAATGCTTTAAAAAACAACGTGAAATTAAACAATAAAAATGGTTAAAGACTATAGCGAACGTTGTGAAAAAAAAATTGTGGATCATTAAAGTTAATATGTTTTTTCTATATTCTTTTTTAAATAATGAATTAAAATTTTTTTTTAAGATCGTAGATAAGAAACTTGTATAAACATAGGTTTTCCCGACAATAGGTAACTTAAAAGTTTAGTGAATCATTGAAGTACAAAATCTCATAATTAAGGTAATGTGCGGTAATTGCGCACAAGATTTTACAAAGTTCGAATTTAAATGACTGTAAAATCTTCATTTTTTAAGCTAGATTTTCCTCTTTTTTTAAAAAAATGTTCCTTAGACAATTATGTTTAAATATTTAATACAAGTCCACGTTTTTATCAACGTCAATTTTTATGAGATTGATATTTCAATTTATTAGTACCTCGTACGCACTTGCCCTGCCTTAAGGGATAAGTTCGTACGAAGACTCGTTTCAAGCAGTAGCGTGGGACAAGTACAAAATAGCTGGTTTCTGGAGAGATTGTTATAGTGATGTAATCACCAACAATTTTTAAAACTTGTATGAGATTCACGTTATATAATTTGCAATGAGTCATGAGGGATCCGGAACATGATTGAAAAAAATCTAGTGAAAAAAAGAATTATTACGTCAGTGCGTTTGTATACAGTTACCCCAGCAAAATATGATAAGAGGGTTAAGTGAACACCACATGCACTTGTCCCACAGCAAAGATCTGCACTCATCCCTATTATCATGTTTTGCTGGAATAACTTAAAAAGAAGCTTAAAACTAGTCAAAGTGAAATGCCAATCACAAGTATTTTGAATAACAGCTTATGAAAGTTTAACTTACCACAAAATTGTTTAAAAAAACAGGCCTTGTGGCGGATAAACACCGACAAAGCTGTATAGCAAAAGTTGAACGATCCAACTTAATCAACAGGTTGGAACTCATATCTTTACAACTTGTTATACTTCACCTTAGCGAGCTCTCGTGACTGATTTTTAACCATTTAGCTCATACCATTTTAGGGTTTGGATATAATGAGATTACACACTTACTCCAATTTACCTTCCTTCCTTTTGTTGTCGGCTGATATGAATAGATTATGTCCAAGTAGATTAGAAGTAGACAATAATATATAGATGGCTTCTATATCTTATGGTCAATTAATGTTCACCCATTCTGTTCTGCTATGAACAGACAAAGAAATATCCTGAAATATTGGTGGAGGAACTTCAATTTGGATAAAAAAATATATATTTTGTTCACTTAATTGATATAATAACCAGTAATACACGATGTATACCATGAAGAGAATTAATAATAGCTTCATTTCATATAAAATAAATTAAATACATTCAGAAATATATCCTTTTGACGATTAACTTATCAGTGCCAATGCTCAGTGCCATAGCGTGCACAGAGCCGAGCCGTAATTGCTCAAGAATAAATGCAGTGGATGGAAAACGTGAAAAGGTCAAAATTGTTACGTTACGTTTGCTTGTAATTTATAATGCACTTTCATTTCTAAAATTAACTATCTATGTAAGCGAATCAAATCCCGCCTTATACAACTATTCCGTGAAGAAACTTTGCCTTTTTAAGAATCATCCGTTATTTTTATGATCATCCGAAGACAATTTAGTGAGTGAATTAATCTTTATACGGTATAAAAAAAAAAAAAATAAAAAAAAAAAAATAAAAAAAAAAAAATATATATATATATATATATATATATTTATATATATATATATATATTAATCTTGAAATGGTCCTTGTAATTTGAGCAGAAAGTAATACAATATTTTGTCAAAATAAAACTGCTAATAGCCTAATATTTAATGCACGCCAACATTTCGGCTCACATTGCAGGTCTTAATCAGCTCTTCGAATAATGAATATAAATTCTTTACACAAATATTAAGAAAAATTAAAAAGAAGAAAGATTAAAAAATAAGAAATATATATAAAAACTAATTATGAATTCAAACAAATATAAACAGAGTGGAAAAAAGAGAATGGAGTAATTTCCTCTTTTATCCTTAATTTTTGTTTCCTTAGTTTTTTTTCACCCACGGTTCGCATTTTTATTCGTACCACTGCTAAAGGCCGAAAAAGTGGACCGACACGTTGATATACATTAAATATTACATTACTACGGTATTTTATTTTTATTGTAAGAACGGTTTACAACCTTATTCAATATGCAATTTGTTTATCATCTTTTTAAGCTCATGAGACATATTTTAAATTTAAATTATCAATAAATTCCAAGGCATGATTTGTGATAGTACTTTCGATTATTACTTACTTTAAAAATGAAACTTTGATAAGTTATTCTTTCGTAACTGAAAACAAGACTTTCAAAAATTCATCAATATAATCCTCTGTTATCATATTTTAAAAATAAATCAAGTGCATTAACAAACGCCATGCGAATAATTAATACGTTAGTCAAATATTAACCAATAGAAAATAAAGTTTTTAAAGAAATATTCTTCTAATACGTTACAACTTAGTGTTGCTGAAATTGAAAATTTTTGAAAGATTAAATAATGTAGTGTATAAATAATTGAGCGTTGATACTATTTCTCACTAAGCGATATGTTGTAATGACGAACAAATAAAGGAAGAAATTGTCAGCTTTCTGAACAGTATGCTATTAAAATAAAAATGATATGAAAAAGCTCGTAAAATAAATTTAAAAAATTGATTGGATGGTAAAGTGAAAATTACTAATTAGAATAGATTAAATAAAAATAATAAACGATGTACGTACTTGTTCTGCAAGGAGAATACTCCGAAAAGTTGCTGAACTGGTTCCTGGCAAGAAAGCAGGTACCCACAGGTTCTCTTCGATTGTTGTCGACAGAGAAGTAAATGTACATCGGCGCACAAGCCTGAAAATAAATTGAAGAAAATATAATAAAAATATTAATACAATGAAACAGTCGGATTATCGCTATAAGCAAACTATGGAAGATTCATAATGTGGAATGACTATGGAAAGTACCTACTCGAGAGAGGACGATTCGATAGGAATTAGTGGAAAAGACACAATAGATTTTCATTTAAAAAAGGCGGCTAACGGCATTAAACAGGACCTAATTTTATTCTTATAAATCTTCGACTCAAATCACTGATTCCTTAAAGAAAGTCATCCGAATCTGGTTTGATGATAACAGATGTCTGTCCAGTTGAGGTATAAGGTGGTCAACCACGAGTCATCTTCCTTCATTTTTGGTTGCTAAGACTCGACGACTACTTCTTTATTCCTATAGTCACTGATATGATCTTATGAGGCTGTGCGTCACCTGTTCCTAACCCAAAGCCCAGAATCACTGTCTAGTGGATTTGAGAAGGTATGGAGTTTTATCTGAAGTAATGGTAGGAATTTGATCGGGGTTAAATCTTAGAATGTAGAAGATATCAAAATAATTCGGAATAAATGCCATTAATTAAGCAGCGTTACGGATTTCAATTGGTGCATTGGATTGAAAAAATGTGTCAAAGAACAATTTGTCAAAGAACAATAGCACCAGTGTATACAGTTTACAAAATAAATAACAGCGTATGAATAATACCTCAATAAATAATACAGTCAATATTAGTGTAAACATGCCAGCACGAGAAAGTTAGTAGTTGGTAGTATTCAGCAACTTCTATTGGTGTCCGTTTATCTGAACTCTATTTCATAATAAAGTGTATTTCGTAATAAACTTTAACTTTAACTTTCGTAATAAAGGTTTATTTCGTTTTTAGAAGTTATAGAATGTTTATCGTCATCAGATAATAACGATTTTGTTCATTTTTTTTTAATTTACTTTTTTAATATAAATATTAAACTAAATTTTATCTTGTTTCAACACTAAGCAGTGTGTCATATGCGTAATAAGTCATAGATCCACTTGTGATTTTGTAATTTATTATGAAACAGGACTCTGGTAATACTTATCACTTTTGCACTGTCAAACTCAATCAAAACAAGTAGTTTTGAAAATCCTAATTGCAGGTTCATTACTAGCCTACACAACTAAAAATCCATAGCTCATCGTCTTAGAAAGTAATGGTAGAAACAAATAGCTACATTATATTCATCTAGTTAACGCTTCTGTAGTTCATTGGGAGTTTAGTATGTTTCAGTCTTACTGGGATGATTAAAAGTAATTTTTTGGAATTAACGATATTTTATCTTAATTTAAATTCTGATAACATATTGTTATGCTAAGGGATGCGAAATCCTCCATTATTACTTTCACGCATTTGGATCATTTGTGAATCCTTCTTCTGATAACAAAGGAAACTTTTAAAAATAATGATAAAAATTACTGAGATAAAAAAATCAATATTTAAATTCGAATTAATGGTACAGAATGCTTCTTTGATTGATTATTTTTTTTGTTAATTGCCAAAAAAAAAATATCAAAACAGATATTCTTTTAGTATTATGACTTTTATATAGCCTACAAAATAATCTGTTCTCAGACTCAGTCATTTACAATGAATCCGTTATCCGCAGCCCTTGGGGATTAGGAACGAAGCGGACAGATGTTCCCAAGCTATAATCCTTGGTGCGATGAAAGGTGTCCCATCATCCATCATGTATTTTTATTAAACCAAATGAAAATTAATGACATCCCCTTCGTTAGATGGATGGGTCGGCACTTGCCAAATCGGCGACAAAGACCCTCCAGATCATCAATATGGAATCCGTCACGGAGTCAATATTATAGCCGACCATCCAGTTCGCAGTATTAATTTTCATTAGTCCCCTGCGACAACTGTCCTCTCAAGAGTATACCGTGACTTGCTCAGGAAAATAAGAATATATATGAGTAAATGTATTACATGCAGCAATAACATACATAATACATGAAGCAATAACATAAATCGTCGGCTTACCATCAAAACAAACTACGCCATTGTAAGAGATGATATTTTGAATGAGAAATAACTATCTAAAACATTTGTTTTTCTAATGACCATTGCTAAAAGAAAAACAGAAATAAGGTAAACTACTATAGGGACTTAGGGGAGTATCTTACCCTCCTAACTCTAATCACAGGAGCAGCATTTTTACCTATTTTAGTCCTGTTTTGGAAGGTAAATAAAAGAAGACGAAATCATTCAACTTTTGTTCTGAGGTCTTCTAAAAATTTCTGTCTATATAAAGCATCTCTTCACATATTAGAAACCGGCAAATTAGCTCTTTTCTAGGATCGAATCGGAACAACTCTACTCTCTGTAACATCATTTTTCTATATTTATAAGAGATCACCGCTCGGCAAAGAATTTATCACTAGGTCGAGTGATTTACTTCTTTTATTGAAATAATTCTACGGATCATGTGAAAAATGAAATAGTTCTTTAAATCAGTCCATACACAAATTGAACATCATGAGAAAAAGAGAAAAAATATTTGAGAAGGTGGTAAAATTTTAGACTAAGTTGATCAAATTAAGTCCTTATCAACATTGTGGTTAATGGGATTAATATCAAGGTGGATATGAATGGATTCGGAGAGGAGTCTTTATCATGGTTTCTTTATTCTTAATTAAATAAAATATAATATAAAAAACGTGATCTCAACTCCTTCCTCTTTACCAAGTTTCTATTGATTACCTCTCAGTTTCTGTAACATATAAGTTGTTGGGCATCGCTCTAGGTTAGAACCATTGAACTGAATGGTTAAAAGAATTTCGCTATTATTTTTTTTTTAGTTTTTAGTTTGATTTAAACTAAAATTTAAAACTTAATTGATTAAATTTACTAATTCTTTTCATTTAAACTACATCTTTATTTAGTTTCTACCATGTTTATTTCATATTCCTAATTATGTTATTTTTACTGATTCCTCTGTTTTTTAAATAAAAGTCCTCTCTCACTCTCTCTCTCTCTCTCTCTCTCTCTCTCTCTCTCTCTCTCTCTCTCTCTATATATATATATATATATATATATATATATATATATATATATATATATATATATATATATATGTAAGTTATTTTCGAAATTATTTATTTTAAATTTATTTTCTATATGCTTTCATATATTTTTTTACGTTTTTTACCGAAAAATGGGATTTCTTTAAAAAAAAAAATCTTTTCATGTCGCAATGTCGGCTACCCATATCTTCTAACATTTATAATTGTTTCGTAAAAAATTTTAAATATGGACTATAAAATAATAATAAAATAGCACTGTAGGTTAAATAAAAAATGCTATCAAAATTCATAGCGACACTGCAAATGTAAAACGTTCATTGCTTATGAAGAAAAGTATTGCTATATTGTAATATCCACCATAAATTAAATAAGTTTTAATGGCATATTATATTATATCCAAAGCTAGTAAAGTAGACAGAGCCAATGGAAACTTTCATATTATTTTACCATTAAATAGAAATTATAGTTATAAAGTGCAGCTGCTTAATTAGCAATTAAATGTTGGAAATTAAAAGCTGATCTGAATAAATAAGTTTAAGATCATGAGAAGTGGATATAGAGGTCACTGCGTAGGCTTATTAGAATACCTGACATTAAGGAAATGTCATTCCGTTTTTCTACAACCAAAATACCACAGGAAATGTCGCAAACAAGCTTTCTACATTATTTTGTTTTAGTAAAGGTTATAATGTGATAATAAAGTATGAAGTTTGGTAATTAAAAAATAAATGTCTGCAGATGAACAGTTTTATTTTTTTCAAACACGTGAAGCAACACCAAGGCGTTCAATCTGCATTATATCATTATATTTAATTGAATTTTTTCCTAAAAATCTGCCATAACCTAACCAGTAAATTCTATATAGTTTGACCAACATAAAATCGCTCCTTCCAAGACCACAATGCAAATATATATATATATATATATATATATATATATATATATATATATTTATTCAAATATCAGTTATTGCCTAATGTGTACGATTTTTTTAATGGTTTTTCTAAATGGTATTTTTTTTTCTCTCGTTCTAAGAGTCTGACTTCAGTTCGAGAGATAAAAATATCACATTTTTTTTTTATTTTACCACAATACATCATATTAAATTAAAAGGTTGTAATGATAGTATGTTAAATCAAAGTCCCTAATAAATGGAGCGAAGTTGACTAGGGTTTCTAATAATTTCTTTAAGGAACAATCATACATTCAGCCACTCTTACATCAATTATGTATAATACTAAGTTTAATGGATTATAAAGAAAGGTCATAATTGACAAAATGAATTTAAAGAATACAAAAAAAATAATGATAATACAGAAAAAACCTTTTTAGTAGGTTAAGTTCCTATGTCTGGATGTTAAATTTTGACGACTAATCGAGACATAGGAACTAAACCTATTAAAAAGTTTTTTTCTTTTTGCAAATATATCTAGCAATACACAAACAGGATAAAACAGTTAGTGTTGGTAGGAGTGTCAAAACTGTTGGTTTGTAAAAAAAAAAAAAAAAAGGATTCAAATTAAACGAAAAATAAATTTAGGAAAACTTTTTTGCTGATTTATTAGCCTAGAATCCAATGCCAATGATTTTATGATAGCTAAGTTGCAAGAATTAATTAAATAAAGATATCAATTATATTTACTCAACGTTTAATAAGTCGATGAAACTAAACCGAGAAAACATATATTAGTGACTGGTAAAGAGAGAGTATCTGTTTTGACCCGGTAGCTTTGTGTAATCTGGAATTCTAAAGAAAATTAAAAGCCATTTAAGACAAATGATTCTAATTGTTGTTATTTAGTTCCTTTACAGTAGGCGTAATGATGGATTTAATTGGGTTCCTTATTGGAAGGGAAGGCTAGATCAACTGTAAAAATATAGGTTACCCACCAGTGACGCCCAGTTTTATTCCAAGTTTAATTAAAGTTCCATACCTATATTATTAAGTTTAAACTCTATAAACTTAACAATAAAATTTAATGAATTCAAAAGATTTATAATCCTTACATATGTTAGGTTCGGATAATAATAGTTTTTAGTGGAAAGCAAATTGAGTAAAGCATCGATATTTTAAATACAGTCAAATTTTATACCTAATACAATTAATGATTAATAGAATTTGACGGGAAATATAAATTGCATCAATTACTTATTTAAACGAATCGTAATTTTAAAGAATATAAGGCACTGGTGTTAATTGTTAGATACATAATTAATGAATGCTATTAAAAATAAATGGAAGAAAATTATTTCATAAACTCTAGAAATTGAATAATAAAATAAAAAATTTACTGCTTATTCAGAGCAGAGTTGCTAGCATTATTTTTTTGGGGGGTAGGGGAGGGAGGAATTTTTAACTTTAGTTTAAAATTTCGAATTTGGCTTAGGAGGACGATATTTGGGCACCTTCCCTTATATACACATTCATATCCATTTATATAAGAAAACTCTGAAAGCACCATCAAGATGGATAGTTTCAGTAATTAATATATGAGCGAACAATGACTGATGGATGCTGTCAATCACAGCATGGACGGAAGCCAGTCAAACTGATGAGAAGCCATCCAGGAATTAATTTTCCTATAAGCCGGAGGAACGTGTCCTGATTCTGGATGAAGGAGGACGGACAGACCTCCAAGGGTCCTGAGAAAGAATTATTTACGAGGGATTCGAAGATACACCTGGGGCCGCATGGCGTAGGGAATACAAAACAGATTTTACCTGCTCTTAAGGAAATCTGGCGAGATTATATCTTTCGATACAAGAAATATTATTTCAACTCATTTCGGCTATATAGAATATCATTCGAGATAATGATCAAGTACGTAATAAGACAATTTTAGTTGATAAAGACTTAACATAATTTTGAATAACCATAATCTTGCATATCCATTATAAAGTTAAATTGTAAAATTCACCTAAAAATATATATATTACCGTATATTACTGTATATAGCTTCGAATAATTATATGAGTTGCATAATAGTAATAATGAAATTTACAAATTACAAATCGAATTCCAGCATCAACGAAAGCCAGCTTGATCCTCAGAAATATGAAAGAGAAGTATATAACAATAGCTAACCAAAAGTCGAATATTTAGAAATATACCCAAAAGGCAGCGAGTTTTCTTACTCGTCTTCCATTTCTGTTGCCCAAACAAATAGAAGGTAATAGTTTCTTCAAGTAAACTAAAAAAAAATTTGGTGCGGTGCGCGCATTACACAACTTCCCTTCACCGTCCTATAATAATTATCTTTTTAATATAATTTTAGAGAGTTCACATAAACAATACTTGAAATAAATTCAGCAGCATCCACTTCTTCACATCTTCTCCCACATAAGTACAATAGAACAGTTTCTTAAACAATTTCAGTACAACAATTCAGTACACGACCTATATATATATATATAAGTTTGTCCAGTTGAAAATATATTCTAAAAGTTTCGGTTTAGTTTCCATGGAAACATTTTCTTTCCATTAAATAATATAAAAGTAGAAATTATTAAGTTAATTTCCGCTTTTGTATTCTTAAATTACATTATTACAGACGGTATTGTTGACAACAGATTGACGGATTGGTAAGAGGAGGTTCGGTAAAATCCGTCTCCTTTCGGATGCGCTCGGTTATGCGTCTACGGTCTTGTACTCCTCATAAAATACACTCTATCTTTGCTAATACTGGTCCGATTTTTATAATTCTTTTTTTGTTTTTTAGATAATTTAATAATCTTTCATACAATTCTATACATAATTTACTATAAATTGTATGCTTTTTAGGTTAAGTATAAATAAAATATTCTTTTCGTCATAATTTTTTCCCTGCATTTTTTCGTTGATATACTAAATGAAAAGTTAAAGTCCTTTATGAAGAATAATTTAGGCAAGTTTCATCAAAATTGTTGGAGCCGTTTACGAGAAAATTTTAAAATCGATGATATAATAGATATTTCCGGTTAGTCTGATGAGCTGTATCTTTGCTAATACTGGTCAGATTTTGATGATTCTTTTATTGTTTTTTAGATATTATAATTACCTTCCATACAATTATATACATAATTTACCATAAAATGCATAATTTTTAAGCTATGCGCAAGAAAAATTTTCTTTTCATCATAACTTTTTTCCCTGCATTTCCTCGGTGGTGTACACCATAAATGAAAAGTTAAAGGCCTTTTACGAAGAATAATTTAGGCAAGTTTCATCAAAATAGTTAGAGCCGTTTTCGAGAAAATTGTAAAAAAGTGTAAAATCGATTATATAAAGTGGTACTTCCGGTTAGTCGATTTTGACGAAAAAGTTGCTGTAATATCACATGCATGTATATCACATATACCTTAAATACATAATTTCAGTATCGTACAACTTTTCATTTTTGAGCTAGGCTGTTCACATACACAGAGACTCACAGACACAGACCATTTTGAGAGACTTGGTTATTTGGACTCAGAGGACCTTAAAATGAGATTTCCGTTGAAAACTCGAATTCGAAAATTTTCACGATCGCAATACTTCCCCTTACTATATACTTCGTATATAGGTGAGGGAAAGTAAAAAAAAAAGATATATAAAAATGAACTTTTACAAGCAGCAATGCTTAATATTTGATTTTGAGTTTGTAGTATTTTCTTCACCATAATGGATATGGATCCCTAAACCTCATATCCAAAGTTTGGTAGTGTATTCGAAGAATGAGAAAAATTATGATAGAATTAATTAAACTATTTTTTTTTTTAATAGAGACATTCTACTTATAAGATGTGAAAATTGCATAGAAGTCCAGAAGTATTTCTGAATATTTGTGACCTTTACCACCTAAACCAATTACGCAGGTTAATGATCTTCAGTGCAATTCGATGATCTTCAGTGACTTTTGACTACATATTTGGCAGTGAGAACCATACAGATTTTATTCGATTTTCGTTGTTTTCGATAAACTGAATGTTTTGTTAATTTACTTAAATGATATAAGTATAATATACATATATCACTTGTGTATATCATATATATGTAAATGATGCATGTATAATTTTATAAAGCATTCATTATATTGAAAAAAATCAAAATGGACTTACACCTCTACGGTTCTCACAGGCTGGCCCATATAGGAATTTCCCATTGATGAATTTATGCAAAAAATATATTTTAAATGTACCGATAGTTTTACATAGTTAAAAATTTATCTTAACAAGTATCCTATTTATAATCATGCGATTGTGTATACATGGTTTTCGTCTTGAGCGGCACTTATGCAATTCCTTGCTCATAACGAACATGTCCAGTTACAAACCCTTCCCTTATTACTTCAATAATATCTTTCTCAGTTGCTGGCCGTCGAATTGTCCAACAAGAAACGACGAAGCTATATTAAATAATACTTACACAGAGAAAGTTAAATAAAATAAGAACACTTCTTACGAGCAGCTTACATATCACGTGAACCAATCGTACATATTTAATTAATGTAAGCTCTCTCTTAGTTACACAACGAGACAGAAATGAACATTATTTAAGAGGGCGAGGCCCTCTTATGATGACTGACATGTGAAAGCAGTCACTAACCAAAGGTGGCGTTCGGCTAAGTAATAATTAATGGTTAGGAATTGGTCAGATGACCACATCACAACCCCTACCAAGTCCGGGGCGACATGAAGCGTAATTCTTACGTGACGGAAACAATAAGAAGTCAGTTAATAATTATATATCATGTATTCTAATGGAATAAATTTGAGAACTTTGTGAACATTATCTTCAGTTAGACAATTAAAAATATTACAAGAAGAGTAAATATTGTAGACATTGCAAAAACTGTTTAAAAAATATAATATACAATTTATGGATAAACGGTCAGATTAAAATGTATCCTTCAAAGAAGTTAAAGAGATAGAATATTTGAAACAGACTAATGATGAATAGGGTTTCGTTGCTAGGGCCCATTCTAATTAATTAAGATATGTAGAAGCGGCATCTTCAAAGAATGGCCAAAGAGAGAATATCCAATAAGGTGGCTCGAGATTAATAGTCCAACTGGATCCGGCTATACGGGGAAACATACTCAATGTTTCTATTGGTCGAGGGACCTACATAAATTACAGCCAATGGGAAGCAGATAGTGATGTATGAATCGAGCTCTCATATACCATATGTCCCTGCTTCGGGAGAAAGTAGAGGATAATATTTTGATATGGTTCCACGAATGAATTTTCGCTAGCACGATGACTACACCAAACCATGAATAAGCGACTGTTAATTGAGACAAGAGATTCTGCTTTGTTGGTTGTTAGAGTAAAGGGGTGTAATATTGTTATTTTTACGTAATTACTCATAGAATCAATTGGTTTTAATGAAGATCCGCTACTTGTTTATTAAAAAAACTTTATTAAAATTTTCAAAATAAAATTCGAATATTCGAGTTTTATGGACAGCGACGGAGCGGTCAAGATCCATGGTATGCCTATAGTATACATATATATATATATATATATATATATATATATATATATATATATATATATATATATAGCTGCCCTGGATCAGTAAGCCGTCTAAGAACTACACATCCTTCACCTAGGTAAATGACAAGAAATTAATTTACAGGAAAAAAATATATATATTTCCCAATAAAAATACACACAGGTTTGTTACTTACTCTTGGAGAGAAGGCTATTCAAGCCTAGACAAAATTTCAGATAACTAAACCGCTTCGATTTAAAAAGCATCTAAAATAACCTTAAACATTAGATTTACAGATTGCCAATGTATTATTAAACCTTTGAAAAGTAAATACAACAAAATAATTCACAGTGAAGAACTGCCGTTTTCAAAAACATACTTTCTTATTATCCTATTGCTAATATAGTTTGTAAACGAATTGACAATATTTTTACAAAATAAATAAGCTTAGTTCATATTCCGCAATGAGTTAAAAGTAAGGATGAGCAACTATCGATTTTCACAATGTATTAATCGACTTTTTGGAATTATAGATTTAATCAGTAATTGTATTTATTTTTCAAGCAGACTCACCCACTCACCTTGCCCAAGATCCAAAAATTTCACCTAACCCCTCTAATAAACTCGCGGAAAAAAAAAAAAAAAAATCAAAACAATACTTGAATTTTATAAAACTGTGTAATAAGTAAAAAGAGAAGCATTTGTTATTTGTTTTTCTTTTTTTTAAGTTTTTCTGATTTTTTCCCGATTGAATATCCTTTATACTGTGTTATTTTTAATATTATGTACTCATGTAAATTTAATTTTAATTTTATTTTAACGTTAATTTAAAAAAATCAAATTTGTGTTTTAATAATTTGAATGGTTAATCGATGGATAAATTGTATTACGTCAATAGGATCTGAACATTCGATATTGAGGAACTATTAACATCAGTTACCACAAACGACCACAACGACTACACATAGTGAACTTTTACTAAAAGACAGAATGGTGTCTAATCTTGGAGCATTTTTACAAAAATTAACTCTGCAATAATATTTATTAAAAACAAAACAATTATCTTGAAAGATAATCGGAGCAAATAGAGTGGATACAGATGGTAATATAATTAGGTAACAGTGCATGAAAATAGCCCATAACTCCCCATGCCCAACCGACAATAGTAATGCCCGTCCACATCTCACCGCTCCACAAATATAGGGCTAGTCGTGTTCGGCGTTTGTCAGTCTGCGCGGCGGGCCGGTTTCAGCGAGGATAGTTTAAAGGATCAGAGCCTAGGCAAGGTACGAGGAAAGACTTATAAAATGGACCAGAGGCCAGGCATGCAATTGGCAGGGAAAGGATAGGAGATTTTATAGTTAAGTGTAAAATGTAGGGAATGATTAGCATGTAGGGAATCATCATAGTAAGGGAAGCAATATACTGGTGTATTAAGTAGTAAAAAACATATCAAGAAAATCTACTCTAAGCTATAAAGATATATAATAAAGATATATTATTAAAAAAAAAAAAAAAGGCATTGCACAACATAATGCCCTCGCTGATCGACCAGAAATGGAATTAGCTACTTGCTTCACCTTGTGCATAATTCTTTTCTGGTCTTTTATACATCTCATAAATGGTAAGGCGTACTTTTTGATGTCTGTATTTGAAATCTGAAGAAGCAATAATGGTGTCATAATCTAAATATTTAATAATGCAAAAATTTTAAATAAAGTTGATAACCATAAAAGTAGACAAATTATTGAATCTATTTATATTACTAATAATATTTAAAATGTGTTAAATTTTAAGACAGATTAATAAGGAATTGATCAACACTATGTGGATATTATCAATAAAATTAGCATTTAATAATTATAATAAAATTACAATAAAAATTTGTTTAGATAATGAATTCATTGGTATACAAGTAGTTTGGGATATAATTGATGCATTAATTATCGTGAAATAAACTCAGAACTTACTGTTTACAAGCCACTTAAAATTAATAATCTATATTAAAAATACTGATGACAATGATCCAGGTTTGGATCAGATAATGAATAAATAAATTACAGAATAAATTTTAATTGTAAATGTTTTTTTTTTTTACTATTTCTCAATAATTTTACCAATAGTGATGTTATAGGATTGTTTTTAATGATAATAATGATATTTAATCTTTCGAATAGTAATTATTGTACAATATAGAAAATTTGTTTATTGTATAATGTTTATTGATTTTTTTTTTTTATGTTGTAAAGTAATTGTTGACAATGCTTTTGTATGTTATTTTGAGACTTTTAAATGGACTAGTTCTGTCCGAAATGGTCGTTGATATAATAATAAAGAAGGAAAAGAAGTTTTAAAGGTTATAATTTTACCCTGATATTAAGCTTCCTCATAAATTATCAAAACCTTTCATCACAGTTAGCTGCGTTGTAATGATTTTTATTCTACAACAATATATAAGGAATTATAACAACAGGATGGCAGAACAAGTTATAGATGATCAAAAATAAATTTATAAATTCCCATTATTTATTAATTGTTGTTTTGATTGAAATTGTTTCCAGCAAATTTTCACTTTTACGGCGAAATTAAAACAAACATGTCCTTTATAGTTAAACTGTTCGTCAGGTCAATTGTAGGGGAGGAGGGGACTGTTCCCTCTCGCGGACTGTTCTCATTTACCCGCTGCCATCCATGTTCTTGCGGGCGAGCTATAGTAATAATCGGTTGAAAATATTTCTTTACATAATTTACATCTTAATACCCGCTGAGTCAGTGTTAAGATATTGTGGTTTTCTCCCAAGATTTAGAGTTTTATCCATCCTCTGGGGTATTTTTTACTTTTCTAATTATTTATTCTTATCTTATACTAGGGGGTAATTTTGGTCATACTAATAGAAAAATAAGAATTAAACCTTTAGGGTTAAAGTTGGTGGACTTACAGGAAAATTTAGATAAGTTTAGGATTAACGTTGGTGAATTAAGAGGAAAATTTAGAGAGTTTTAGGAGGAAAATACAGGGCTGACCTGGCAATACTGCCTGAGTCCAAAAAAGTATACATGAAATCTATAATTTTTGTTGTCCCCTATTTCTAAGGAATGTTCGATCTCTTAAGCTGCCGTGTTCGATAAAACTTATCTAACTTGACTATTCCTGACCCAGTTTCGATTTTGAAGTAAAAAATGGATAATTATTTTATTTAGATATCTTTCTGATGAATACAGTCACATCTCAAGTAATGAGGTGAACACAAAAAGTCAGGGATAAACGTCTAACAAAGCTACCAGATTACGTGACGAAGAAAATAAAAATGAAAATTAAGTGTCCCATTCGTCTGTTGGAGAAGAGAACAGTTCAAGAATACTCTAATCTGTTTTCGTGTTCGTTCAACTGTCATGAATAATTAAATCATAGCATGACTAATAGATAGCGGCATAGAGAGGCGTGAATAAGCTGGTTTAGACAGAGATGAAACCTCCTATCTAGTAAGCCTATGCGTTAGTGCGTGTGGTCCTTTCGGGATTGACTGATAACTCCATTGATCCGAAATAGGGTAAAACCTTTGTCGGGCCTCAGGGTGGCTTTTTGTGGTGAGGTGGTCCGGGAAGGAGGAGGGCTGACAGCTTAATCCATTTTCACCCGCCTTCCATATGCTCAGGAGGGCCTCGGCTAATGGGCGACAAGAATTCTGTCGAAAAGTCAATCTAGAAGAAATTGAGCCATTAGTTAATGTTCCGGCAATAAGGACGGATCATTATTGAACATATTTACTGATAGGGAATCACTATATAAGGAAAGCACAGTATTTCCTGTTCTCGCCTTTATCTTACAAATCAGTTTCGGCGATCCTATTTTAAATTTCTCATCCCTCTCTACGATTACGGCTGGATGGTAGGCTTACAGAGAAAACTAGATGTTGAATTAAAAAGTTGTATTAAATATTCCGACTAGATTTGCCTTTGAGTCTCCTAAGGCCTCTCAAATAACAAGCTCCTACACAGAGTTGAAGCGACCCGACCCTTCCTTCCACAAGCAATATTTTCTGAGCTCCCCCCCGTCCTATTTCTCCACAAGATTTCACTTTTGTATTTGATCTACTCCAATGAGTTTACACATTCCTTAACCATCAGATCCTTACCTTCCGACCTTAATACATTTTTTTTCCCACCGAACTGCAGTAGTCAACCAATTCTCCTTAATCCGCTCCTCAATCCTGTTATGTGGAATCCACTCCATCTCAACATTCGTCATCATGTAAAAATTATTTAAATTCCTTCTTTTCCAACTCCCCCTCTCCTTTTAAACTAATATAAATCAGTTTATGGATCAGTCTACCAATAAGCGACAAATCTGAGTATTGAAAAACTTAAAAATAGTCCAAACAGTGTGAAAATTAATATTCATGCCCCTCCAAATTAGAGGTACACTTACACCAATCTTTAAAAGATTATGTAGAAATCGAAACTATTTTATGCGGTTTGCAACGCTAAATAAAAAAAATAGTTCCCAACACTCACCAATGAACTTGCGACGAGGGAATGACAAGGGATGATCGGACAACTACGATCGAGACTAGATGATTCCACTCTTACGTCATGTAAGATACTAAACTAGTGACCGGTATTTTCGACAGCAGAAATCCTTAGGGAAATAAAAAAAAATAGCGTACAGAAACAACTCAGAGACAGACATAATCCTATAAACATCGTGGACGAGGTGACACAAGCAACATGTCTTGCCAAACAAATTTGTCTCTTGATTTTCGAGAAAAATTCACTAAAAATTATGAAAACACTTGGGATCAAATATTTAGAAATATACCGAGGTGTAATGATAGAGCAACCTCTTGATTCACTCTGGGAAAAAAACTCATTCGGAACGTGGAAGTTGTGAATGCTAGGTCTGGACACGGACGGGAATGAGGAATTCTCTTCAAACATTTTTTTTCTACTGAAAGAATTGATTAAATGGAAAAAATCTATTCTAAATAAAGCCAGATAAAATAATAAAAAAAAAAATTTCAACTCGAAAAGTATAATGGGGCTTGAGAAATTCTGAACATCAATTGTCGAGGTAAAATGGTCCTTATACTTATTTTAAACTTATAAAGTTTGAAAATAAGTGCGGTTTTTTCACACTATTTTAACTTTGTGTAAAATATATTTTATATATTGTACATTTTTTTTTTTTCAATTTGTTCTACCGTCTTTTATATGTTGTTACAGAAGATTTCAGACCCCCAATAAAGATTTTTTTTTCATTCATTTATACTTTATAAAATGCAAGGAGATATGCTAAATATGAAATGGATGGAAAATGACAAGTGGAAAATTAATAAATTGTACTAAATGAGGAGCTTCATTACAATGATTAAAAAAAAATAGAGGAAAAAAATGACAGATTTTCAAGGCCAGGTCTGTAATAAATAAAAAATGGAAAGAAGGAGCATGTGACATTGTTGGGTTTTTTAATGAACGAATCCCAAAAAAGCTAACCAGCGCTGAGCCGACGGAAAAGCATTCTATAACCAGATCGGGAAATTGTTTTAGGCCTTGTAGACATAGAGCTTTGACGGAGTTCTGTTTATTGATGCACAAGGGCAGCTGTTATTGATGGTAACACCATCATCCAAACTTCGGGTTTACTATACCTTGCCATTATTAACTTCAAAGATCTCACAAGAGGTATGATTTACGATTTTTTTTTTTGGTATTACTGTTTTTAATTAATGATATGCTATTATTTTTGTTTTTATATCTAAATCTTCTCTCAAAAATAAATATAATTAAGCCCATGCTCCTTAGACCGTTTATGATAGTTTGATGTTATTTTGCTGAGAACCAACTGACAAATAAATTTATTCTTCCTGAAAAAGTTTAATATCGGAATTTTCCAACAGTGCCATTTGATGAGAATCGACGAATTCATGACAGGCCATTTAGATAAAGAGCCCAAGGAAGAGATTAGTCATAGCCTCCAGGAATGTGGGAGCACAGAAGATGAGGCCGCTATACATGGAAGCATAGGATTGGCTCTAATGAAAAGCCCAATCAGGCGACAATCAACATCATCCTGGACAATTTCTCCCAGCGGTTCCTGGCGTTGGTCCTTAAACCGCGTGACTGGACCGACGAAACACGTAACGAACAGCGAGAGCTCCCGGAGATGCCATCTGGTCTACCTGGACCACTAACAGGATCAGAGATCACAGCAACTGTAGGGTCAGGGGGTCCGGTGCCTGACAAATCGGTCTCCCTTCCACTTCCCAGGGTATTCCTCACAAATGAAGAGTGAAACGAAAATGCTAAATAATTCTCTTAACAGTATAACAATACAAAACAAATTCCTATTATTTATAAGGGACTACCGAGAGAGTGGACGTTATCATTAACACCCGTAAATTATTAATTAAACATTAATCATGTTTTGATTTCATCTACATTCTATACACCGGTCAAAAGTTCGCGATTATTATTTATGCACTATTGTGTAGTTTTAAAAGCTTTAAACTGTTAATAAATCAGTGAATTCAATATTTTTATTTTCTTTAATTTTAAATATCTGCGTAAATGGGTCCGTTTTCCACTCACAATCAGTAAAATATTATGTTAAGATAAACTAAAAAAATAAACTGCTAAGATACTGATAGAGGCCTATTGTTAAACCTTCACCAACAATCAATCAAAATGTATTTTGAAACTGTTATCAGAACCATAAAAACCTGCTTTATTTCAGAGGAACAGCTCTTAATAGGCACCTTTCCCCGCAAAGGCGGAAAGTCATCTGAAGCGCTCGGTTAAACTATCCAGTCGTAAAAGTAACTCTTTTAAAAGTATTAAAAAAGACTTATGACTTAATGCTAGGGGTCAATGGCACCGTTCTAAGTCACTACTCTCTGTGATGATTCAGTTAATAACTTCCTTAGACCACGCTCAGAAGATCATAGAGTAAGAGGAATTGATTGGGGAAAGGTGAAAGAGGTTTTGAACTGTAGGGAATAGTTTTGAACAAAGAGGATTATATTTCTAGGGATTTTGTTCTGAAATATCGCTTTTGCAAAGTTAAACAATAATTTTGTATGTTAAACCATTAACTAAATACATAAATAGTTATTCTATATTATGTTATATATATATATATATATATATATATATATATATATATATATATATATATATATATATATATATATATATATATATATATACTAGCTGGTAACCGGCGCGTTGCTGCCGCAGAAAAAATTAAGAAATAATGATAAAATAATAGAATGAAAAGGAAATAGAAATGAATAGAAAAAAAGAATGATATTTATCATCTTATCAATAATGAATACATTCATTGAAATAGAACTATACATAATGAAGAGGTTTTAATAATATTCATTTTATTAATTTTTACTTTATTATTCAAGTGCTTCAAGGTAGACAATATTTTTGGTTTTCCCGTCTTCAGCGAAGACAATAAATGTGCTGGCTATCCGACTCGCGAGCATGCAACATATAACTGGCCAAGTTATAAACATGGATTTTCTAAATCAGCACACTTATGGGCTTATAAGATCTCTAATCGGCCGCCATTTCGAAACAAACAGACGGATGGTAAAGTCGAGTTATTAGGATCGTCCTGGGATGACCAGCGATATTGGTGCCGAATCTCAAGAAAATCGGTCCAGTAAAAGCTCGGAGAAAAGCTGCGGACGGTGGATGGACGGATTTTTTATTTTATTCTTATTTCTGGATTATACATATCTTGAAACGTAAAACCTCAAATTTTGAGGGGGGGAGGGGGATGTTACTAACATTTTTGCCTAGGTCGATTACAAAGGTCTATTATTGAAAATAATAAACCAAAAGCATTTACAGATTTTATTTTTTTATTTTAATGCTTTGTTATGTTCATTCCAAAAGAACTTACATTTCTCCCTTATCGTTATAAATGGACGAGTTATGGGATTACAAGATCTTTAATCGGTATTTATACAGATTTTTTTATTTATTTTTTAATGCCTTGTTATGCTGATTCCAAAACATCTTACATTTCCCCTCTATCTTTATAAATGGCCGAGTTAAGGGCTTATAAGATCAAGCGGATGGCGGACGGAAGGATGTTTTTTAAGCTCGAATTCTCTTATTTCTACGTGCGGCGCTGGTAGATCTACTGAGTGATGAACGCTTTGGAGGCATTTTATGTCAGATAAAGCCCGAATAACATGTGCCGTTTGCCGTTGTCTATACTGACGTTTTAGCTTCTAAACATAACAGTTGTATACCGCCATAACAAATTTGCTACATCAATGCGAATTTTCCCATCCTCAGAATTTTTTCCCATCATAGATGAAGCCTTTCTCCTGTAAAAAATGAAATAGGTTTTAGAAATAAGTTTATTTAAGTTTAAGAAATAATTTCTTTTAATCACTTAGACCACGATGTTTTCAAATAACGCCTAATTGCACACATACAACATGAGGAGAGCCACCATTAAAAATTTGGGAATTATCGTTATTGAGATACTGTGATTTCTTAATGGGTCAGGAAAAGAGTGGTATATTTCTGTTATACTGATAATTCAATTAGCTTCCTATTAAATGACAACCTGTGTGTGTGTATGAAGTGCATAATTTTCGAATTATTTAAAAAAAAAAATTAAAATTGAACGTGTTTCCATGGAAATCAGCGCTGAAAACAATCTGCAATGTCCAATATGCTTTTACACATTGTTTTTATATTCTTAGTATTTTTTCTAATACTGGTCCAGCATATATATTTAAAAAAAAATATATATATATATTTTTCTGCTGGCACTGTAGACCGTGGAGATCCTTGGCCGCGCGATGTGGTATGGTACATGGATCAACCACACTGCGATTCTCAATTTAGGTACACGAGGTAGGGTCATCACTCCTACGCCCGGCCTTTTTCTGAGTTGCCTCCAAGTAGGCTGACGGGTCTCACATACCCGGGGGGGGGAGCGGGATAAATTGCTTGAATTATTTAATTAAATTAAATTAAATTCATGCCGGTGCCGGGATTCGAACTCACAACCTTTGGGTTTGTGAGTAAGTGCGTTAATCCGCTCGGTATTTTTAAATAATAGTTATGGAAGGAAACAGACTGGAATGCAGAAGTATGTACTATATAATTCGTTCCCTCATTTTCGAAAAATTTCAATTGACAATTGCAATATTAACATACTTCTTTAACCTCACAATATGTATAAGAGTATTACTCTGAACTTAGGTTTTCGTGGTATATTTTTTCGTTTAGTTTTTAATCGTGAAGATAATTAAAGTATTTAAATACTACATTTTTAATCCAATGTAACCGACTAAATTTCGTAATGTAAAAGAATTAATAATGAAATAGTTAGTTGAAATGTTTCAAAAAAGTAGCGAAAGAAATGTAGGTTACTTCTGCATTCCAGTTAGACTTGTTCCTTTTGAGGTGCTAAATTAAGATTTAATTTATTTTTTAAAAATAGTAATATTTTTTTTAAATTAATGTACTATACTTACTTCAGAGCTATAATTTACTTCGTCTGTATTACGATGCCCGCAAAACCGCAGCGGCGTTGAATCCGAGGAGCAGACCCACGATCACCGACATACCCATAATCCATAAAAGGCAGACTGGCTTGGGTAAATGTTGGAAAGGCTGCGATGGCACTAAACCACTCTGCCTCACACTTCTAAAAGCGGAAGGGAATTTTTCACTGACACGCCTCTCAAGAAGGGGTATTTATCAGGAAGGCTGGTATGCTCCTCTTTCCAGGGTGTTCCGCAGGGTACCACAATCATCAACCATTATTATACACATATGTCGGCGCAGAGGCTAATAGAACCTTAGTAGAGTACATAACCGCTCCTGGCTTATATACCCTGCACCACCGATATGGAAGTTTATCGGGCATACCTCCACCAAGCGTATACATAAATATAAATTAACTGCACATACCTAATGCGGTTAGTATGTTAATAAACTATCAAGTCTGTCGGGTCTTATTATCGTTTTTACGATTCTATATACAAATAAACCAAAAATAAACTTAAAAGCAATTTTAGCAAACGAAGAAAATTAAACTTTAATATTCCAAATCACTCCACCAATTTCAACCAACTGTAACAATTTTTATAAATTATGTCATTGTTTAGAGACATATACTTTGATTAATTTAACAATATGAAGTTTTTATCTTTTGGAAATAAAGCTATGCCAAAAGGTTCGTGGAAACACCCAAATTATTCTTCCAAAACAGTTCAAAACCTCACTGTCAAGTTTTCGTAAGAATGCATACGCTTTTTAAAATTATTAAATTTCAAGAAAATATCCCCTTATACACAATTTATTACAACGTTTCGGCCTCATTATTGCCCGTTCTCAAATAATCTTTATCTTCCACTTTTTCATCCCTATTTGTCAATATAAGATAATTGTCCTGTTGTTCATATTCGTATAAGAAAAATCTTATTTGTCATCCTAGTTCATTGCCCAGCTCTGCTGAGTGATCTGTTTGAACTATTGAAACCGATTCAGATAAACCAGTATGTGGAGAGGCTTTTCATCATGCCTATCTCAGTTTTGTTTCGTTTGAACTGAAACACAACGCTCAAATACTAAAGCACAAACGGCCTCAAGATCCTGTTCACACAACATTTCCTATTTAGATGAAACAATTTATCTTATACTCTATACTTACTCCTCATTAATAATCAATTCATTAACGCTGGACTTGTTCTAAAACCAGAAATAATGGAACACTTGTTTCATAGGTACGAATATGCACACTAAAATGAATTGATGAGTAAATTTATTCACCGATATCTCTCACCTCAGATGTATATTTAATTACATATTATGGAAAGTATAAAGAAATGCACTAACTCTACTGAATATGATAATCACCTCATCGTCAACTCATAACACTTCCATAAAACGTTATCTCAAGACATTTTAGAACTGGTGATAATGGTCCCGATATAAATTGTCCATATCGGATGATAAGTTACGGTTCTCCGCAGCCTTATTTATATAAAAGGCCTCCCTCCATTAGTCGAACCAAACCGAGAGAGGTTATCGTAAAAAGGAACTCCGCCGCGCTGAGATCTGGGAAGGAATCTCCCCGTGACCCCGATCTCCCGAAGACACCGGGACTTGGGAACAGTTTAAAATTCCCTCCGAACCCTAAAGAGAAAAAAATTACGACCCTCGGACATTCGAATATCTCCTGTTTCAGATTTATCTCGAGGATAGCCGTGAAATATGATAGTGAAGAACGTTTAGCGAAAAAAAGATGCTCCCAAGACCGACTCGGAATATTTTGGAGGCAGTCTTGTTCCGCTATATCCAGATGTGTGGTTAATAGGCATTTTATAAGCCCACGCATGCGGAGACTGTCAATGAAATTTCAGGAATTGGTAGAATTATTTACGATAAATCACTGTTGAGAAAAGTATTATAAATATGAAAACGTAAGTAAGTGGAAACTTATTATTTACAATGAGTAGAAGTTACAAAGTTATAACAATATTTGAACACTTAATTTCAAATATGACATTCGATACTGCTCTCTCTCTCTCTCTATATATATATATATATATATATATATATATATATATATATATATATATATATATATATATATATATATATATATATAGAGAGAGAGAGAGAGAGAGAGAGATAGAGATATATATATATATATATATATATATATATATATATATATATATATAGAGAGAGAGAGAGAGAGAGAGAGAGAGAGTGTGTGTGCTCAAGTCTTTTGTGTAATTAATTATCGCTTTATTATTAATTAGGTATTAATAGTTCATTTTTTCTAGATATTACAGACTGATAGCGTTTCTGGATGTAATGTGAAACTGACTGAATGAGTTTCGGTGTTTCGGTAGAGAGAGGCTTAGAACGGGCCACGGAATGTAAAAATCAAATTCGAACAAGTGAGCGGCAAGTGTTCTGATAATAAACTGAGAACTCAAAAGCTTCTTTAATGTAAACAAATATCTAAAAGATATAGAGACATCACAGGATGTAAAAGGATTACTATTTCTCTTTTTCGGGCTAACTAATCCTTGCGATTAAAAGCTATAAAAGTGACTTTATCATTCTTATTCAAAACAATAACATTGTTTAACGAGCTAGTAAAGTGTCCTATACAACATACAACATATATTATGAAAATTATAGTTATTCAGCGTGTAACTGAATTTCTAAAGGTCTATACTCCCATGAGCGGTAGTGAACATCTAGGAAGATGGATGAGCTTTAAAATTATATTTTTATGCGGACTGGTTTCATATGGTTTGAAAAAATCTATTGTTCATATGTGATACACTGAAGTGGAGATACTGGACAGGCTTAGACTATAGTGAATTAGATTTATCGGTGCACATCTGGAATAGCTGCCAACGGAACGACTATTCATCGAATTCAATTCATTATTTTTATAAATAAATTATGATATTTTGGCAAAATATTTAATATATCTTGAACATGATAAAAGAAATGTAAGTTTTCCCATATATAATTGGCTGGTAGCATATTCTATATCGATTTACATCTATATTCACGTCAAATTTAATCCAGGTAAATAATGTCTGCCAAAAGTTTATGGAAAGGAGTTATGAAGTGGAGTATGCCAAAGGACGGCGAAGACAAAATGCTTTCTTTTTTTTTATCTGTATTTTTGAATTCAGACGGCGTGCATATCAAAAATAAGAGATAACAGTAATTCACAACAAATTAAATTAATTAATTAAAAATCTAATAATTAGTTGATTGCCATTATTATTTTTGTGACGTATAAGATATAAATTTTAAACTTTTTTAAATATTTTAACAATCATATTGAATTTGCGATACCCAGGAAAAATAATGATCCTACTCACCACCTATAAAATCTGTATTTTATTTTTATAGAACTCCGGAAAGATCCCCGTGAGATTTGATAGCGATCTAAGATGTAAATGACAAGATACAAATCCTCTTGAAAAAAAATCTAGTGACTTCCTTCGTATTCAAAACTCGCTACTTGCCAAATGGTATGAGGTTGCTTTTTTCTACTTTTTATACAGAGTACCAGAATTTATCATGAATTTATTCCCTATGCAAATCTCGCATGAAACAGCTGCAGAATACATTCATAGGTAGCGGATCTCTCTTAGATAATCGGTAGGACGATATGCAAAACTAAAGCTTACATTACTGCACCCCTTTCTTTGAACTTACCTTTAAAGGATTAGAATTCAGAAAAAAAATATGCAGAAGAGCAATATGCAAGCTATACTTGGTCGCTTTGTATGTAGATATTTGCAAGAGGGCTGTGCGTGTACTTATGATCCTCTCGACCCTTATATATTCTAGTCAGATGGTTTATACCAGATGATTTATAAAGCGGTTTAATTTTAGACAGATTTTCTTGAAATCAGAAAGCAAACAGTTACTATTAACACCGATGATTACCAATTCAACCAGACCAACGGAGAAATGTATCATAAATTTCTATTGTTAATAACTTTGATCTATAATTAATGAGCAACTTCAGTTTGACTGACAGGCACATTTGGAGTAGTATTAGGTAAAACGTACAACTTACAATATATATATTTTTTTTTGTAAATATAAAATGCCTATATAATCGTTATAAGTTGCCTTGATTTGACAAGGTTGTAACTGACATTTTTAACCAAAATAAGATACTTAGTGATTCTGATTCTCCTTTATCTAATGGACAAGAGAACCAACTATTTCTGCGATCTGTTGAGAAATAGCCGTTTTACTAATGTGACCAAGCTCTAACTGAGGGAATTTATTTAGTTTGTGTAGTTTATACAACTTATATATCATCACAGGTATGGTATTTTTTTATTAAACTAACTTCAAAAGTTCAATCAAAACCATGTAAACTAATGGAGATATTGATAAATTTTATTGGTAACGAAAAAAGTTCAAGCAATTAAAATTTTCGAACTCGTATTTCTTAAAATTAATGTTAGAGCAGTTAGAACCTTGTCAAACCCAGGTAGCGATTTGGCAAAACCATAATTAATAGAACTCGGGTTCTAAAAAAGAAGATAAAAGAAAAATGTTGCTAAACAATGTTCAATTGAAGGATTGATTAAAAAGACAAGTGTGGCGAATTTTTTTTTTTTTTTTATACAAATAAAAAAAAACTTGTAAAGATTCTGTCATACCGCAATTAAATCATCTTAATAATCTTCATTTAAATGTCCTTGAAATGAATGAATATTGGGTAGCGGAATTTATTTATTTTTTTTTTACATAATCGTTCAATTGTAAAAATAAAAATTCGTTCCACTATTGTAACAAATCAAAAGTCCTTAGTAATCAGAAATCCTTGATGAAAGGATGTTTTCCAAAATCAGTAAAATCACAAGTGAGTTAATTGATTTTGGAAGAAATCCACTCACTTCATGATAATCTAGTACAAAAACTGTTATAGGAAAAAAAAAAACGAATAACAATTAGAAAATGGGCATGGTTGGTTCTGGAATTCTACGCCTCAAATATTATACCTCAATATTTATTGACTATATTTATATTTTATTCGGATAATTTACATTATATTACATCAGATAACGCGTCATGCATCAATTTTGAGATGTTACAAAACATTACATGAAAAGCGGGGTTTAGTACTCCAACTAGCACGCTAATGTATTAAACTAGGTGAAAAAAATAAATAAACATGCATGTTTTTCTTCTTTCCTAGAGAAATCCCGCTGGATCAAACCAGGATTTTGTATAAAAAATAAACCTAGCAGAAGAAAGCAACATTTAAATATTTTACCGCTGAAGGTTTCTGTGTGTCAGAAGAACAGGTGTTGAGAATCAAAAATCCCATTTTTGGACCAATAGCGCTATAAAAATAAAGCCTTTGGAGAAGCTATAAACGATCTCCAGGCGGATGCCGTTTCGTCCATCTGCGCCTGAGGCAGATGTGCAGTTCATCATCACTCACGTCTCATATTATCTACACTATTTAAACAATTTATCAGTATTTCTTCTATGTGTTTACTGAGCCAATACTACTTACGTAGTGAGCGAAACGCATATTAAATATTTTAACATTAAGGAAATCAAATCAAAATTTCTATATGTAAACGCGGTAATACTGTGACCTGTACAGGATAAAAATAATTAACTTCAAGGCGGAGAGACGGTTTGGATGAAGAACAAATAATTAAAAACGTAAATCAGCACTAAACCGGTAAAACATGGGACGGAGGATAGCGTTAGGCCCGAATGATTGAATTTTGATTGAATTGAGATTCAGAAAGAATACAGATAAATAATAATAGTACATAATAAATATGTTAATATATTGTATTTAGGACTAATAAGTTTTGAACTGCCACCAGTTCTTCTAGCTAATCATTGAATTCAGTTAGATGATAGAAGTTTAAAGTTAAATCAATTTTTAAATTTTTAATCTAGAGTGTCCACTCATACGACTTTCCTGACCGCTTTGCTTCGTAAAACATTTAATTATCTTTCAAATGAGTTACAGAATGAGATGGATAATTTTCAAGTTATCCGAATAAAATAAATGGATATGAACATGTATTTTATAAACGTGGCTACAAAGTTCAATACCCTGTATCTTAGCTAATATTGCTCCGCTTTTGAGGATTTTTTTTTGTGTTGCAGGGAATTCGATTATCATAAAAATGATCGCATACAATATACACTCTAAAATGTATACGTGAGTTATGGGCAAATAAACCTTTATTTTCTTCCCATTTTATTTTCTGTTTTATTCTCAGGGATATACAATATATTTTTTGTAAGATGGCTTTAAGGAGAAGACTTAAGACAAGTTTCATCAAAATAGTTTGATTCACTACACAGTCATCGGGGCACAAAACCCTACAATACGAAACAAAAAGGTTCAGAGACGCATAAATATGTTGAAAACTTCACATCTAAATTTTCGCCCAATTACAATAGTGGCAGTATAAAAGTAAAAAAGAAACATTTTCATATAAACAACTGAGGAATGTTTATTATATCTAAAGCTTATTAAAGTTTAATTAAAGCTAATTAAAGTTTCTTGGACTTATATGAAGACAAAGGTATTTAATTACGAATAACAGGACATTACATTTTACTAACATTACTGTAGTAAAATGTAAATTTGTAATGGAAGAATATTATTGATCTTTGATTAAAGTACAAGTACAAGAATATCTAAAAGATTTTCCGAAAAACAACGTATTTTATAGTAAACTTACTAACAATGTCAGACACGAACCTTCAGCTTAAGTGGAGAAGGTTTACGATAGTCTGTAAGGACTATGGCAATAAGATAGGGTAGTATTAATAAATCAACAAACTATGAATAAGTGGCTATAAAATGTTTACGGTCCAGGTTGGCCATTCAGTTAGTAATAGCATACAACTTCCATAAGTTAACCCCGCTGCAGGGTGGTTTGTTCCACTACTTAAAAACTATAGTTTATTCCATGTAATGTCTATAACTATTTTAAAATATAGGAGGATAGCTTCCAACGAACTTTACATACAAGATTGAATGTATTTCTCAACGACGCTTTATGATGTATGACATAAATAAGTTGTAAAGAGAATTTCAGACAGCTACCAAATAAATTTTTACCATATAAATTGGGGGCTGAATTACAATATTTTCTTCAAATGAGCACCAGTAATAGGACATATTTTGTAAATTGTTTTATATATATATATATATATATATATATATATATATATATATATATATATATATATATGTATATATAAGTAATAGTCTGGAGCATAGTATTATTGTATTTAATACCAAATCTCTTATGTAAACAAGAACGAAATGAACTGTTGGGGATTGTGTGGGCCATTGACCACTTCAGACCCGACGTATTCGGGAGAAGATTCCGAGTACATACGGATCATAGACCACTGCAATGGGTTGGGAAGTTAAAAGAATCCTCCGCGAGGGTTACTCGGTGGAAAGAATTCCTAAGCCAGTAAAACATGGACATCGTGTACAAACCGAGGAAAGAGAATGCGGTTGCGGATTGGCTGTCCCGAGCAATAACGGTCAACGTGATAGAGGAAGACGAAGGGAAATCATCCAGGAACGTGAGGCAGTTTTTGCGAGAGTGGACACCGGAAGGGGAGGGTGAGCATGGCACGACGGACGACAGACAGGATCTTTCAGAAGATGAGGACCCAAGCGACGAAAGACCGACGGACATGGAAGCATTAGAAGAAATTGTCAACGACAAGCATCGACAAATAATCTGGAAAACCAGGACCTCCGGGTTGATGAAAATCGAGTATACTCGGTACGGAAATAGTCGCATCACGATCATTTGGTCGCAGCCGAGAGCTAGGAACGAACAAATCTGCAGAGCTCTAAAAGATGCATCCAAACCTGGTAAAACCCATCATCTATATGTCGGGTATAACACTATTTGGGAAAAGATCAAACGAATATGGCGATCCGAGCGAATCGGGGTGGATAGGACGTTCGTTCGATATAAATTGATGGTCGAAACGCTCGGGTATGCCGAGCAACGGAAAGAGGTGACGCTCGCCTATCATCAGGGTATAACGAACCACCGCTGGGTGCACGAAACATTGCAGGCATTGCGAAGAAGGCACTTTTGGTGGGGGATGAAAAAAACGATTGACGAAACCATAAGGGGTTGCGAAGTCTGTCTCAGCACGAAATACGACAGACACCCACCAAGAGGAGACACCCACCGCCAATACTCCGCTGAGTGATCTCCAGATTGATACTTTTACCTGGTGGGGTTATAAGTGGGTAACCATGATTGATCTTTTCAGCAAAATAGCTATGACATATCAGATTCAGGAACGATCGTCAGAGGCAGTATTAGAGGCCCTAAAATTGTGGTTCCAGTTCTACGGAGTTCCCGATCGGATCTCGTCCGATGGAGGGCGGGAGTTCGATAACGCCAGCATCAGAGCGGAGATGAAGTTGTTGGACGTGGTGTGGCATATCAACACTCCCGGTCATCCCAAAAGCAGGGGAAGTATTGAAAGGCTACATAGCACACTAAGCGACCACCTGAGGGTGTACCAAACGGATAAGGGGCTAGAACCGGACGTGGCGATGGCAAAGGCTATTGTGGCATACAACCATTCTATCCGCACGACAGCAGACGAGGAGGAAGTGGTCAACAATACTATTGAGCGGAAGAAATTGTGGGTGAAAGTCCAGGAAAAGATAGAGAAAGAAAAGAGCAAGAGGGTCGCTCGAGACAATCTCAATCTTAGGGATATGATGGGAGAGGTAAAAATAGGGACGATAGTGTACAGGAGGCTAGGTACTAATAGGGGTAAAGAGTTACTGCGTTACGAGGGGCCATTCAGGGTGGTGGTAATTAGAGAGCACAATATTGTCACCATTGAAAGTGTTATAAAAAACCTAAAACGTAGGACAGTTCAGATCGAACAATAAAAGTTACCAGCGATAGAAACACCTTTGTAAGCTGGAGTATCCTCGTCTCATTACATAAACTTTGTATATAACAAATTGTTCTACATTTTTTTTTGTTTTCGTAGTATTATTATGATTTTGCTTTGTGACCATAAGTGCGCGAGAGTGCGGGAAGTGTGCTAAAACGGCTATAAAGCCACAAGAGGTTTCTTTTTGTTTCTTTTAAGGTACAGATAGCTGTAAGAAGTTTTTTTTTGTTGTTGTTGTATGTGTATATATATATATATATATATATATATATATATATATTATTTATCTACCCAGCCCAAAGTCCTTGCCTGAGAAACTGACGAGGTTTGTTAAATAATTCCCGCATATACCTTTTTCTTCATATTTTCAAGCTCTGATTTTAAGTAGCTTCAGTTATCTTGCGAAATTTTTTTCTTTTTCTCTGATTATTTCAAAAATCCATGGTACAATATATTGTTGGTTTATTGGGTTTTACCGCCCTTACGTACAAGTGGGGCAGGAGGGAGGGGGTTATCCTACAGGCAAACAATCTATTATAGCCAGACTGGGAAGGTCGAGATATCATGATTGTAACACAGCATATGTTACGTTAAAAACTTATAAAGCTATAAACGCACAAACGTATAAGATATACATAAGGCATCCTTATAGCATGGAATGTCTTCACATTTTTTATAAACTACTCCTATGTAGGGTTACTTGTAGGAAAAAGATTGAAAATAGAAACTTATACAGTTAATATGATTTAAGATACCTGTTTTTATTTTCATTAAAATCTGACACAATTATTCTAGGAATTATATAATAAAAACTGTAGGCACATATAGCGACATATATTACGTATTTAAAGACTTCATTATCACAATACAGATTTGGAAAAAACAACTCCAATTATCTTCCGTTAAAACGGAAGATAGTCAAGTAAAGAATTTTCACTTTAAAGATAATTCAAATTTCATGCATCAAAGCAATTTTGTAAGTTACTCTAATTTTACTTATTTTACAAAAATGCAGGACAAGATAAGACCAAATAAGGGTCTGCAAACAAGTTAAACACAGTATTTCACGCATAGGAACACCAAGCTATTGACAGTATGTCGGTGAAATTACAAAAATTGCTCTAACAGCCTTCGACGGGCACGGACTAGACGATTCATAATGACGAAGGGAATAATGATCGCTGACATCGATTCTAGAGGCTGCCCAGCTGATCAAGGCAATTTTATAGCTTTACGCTACATCAACTTTAAATTAAACTTTAAAATATGGATTTTTATTGATTAGTTTATTGTTTATGAATGTTGTACGATTTAATTTATCTTATCTTCATTATTTTTTAAGGCAAGAAGAAAGGGACTATTGGATGAATAATTGTCGAAGAGGATGGAATAACTTTATAACATTAACTATTCATTCTTGAATAATATATGAATGCATAGAATTGAAGAAAATCTGGGGATACTGGTATACTACCATCCCCGTAACAAGCCTTTACTTTCCTGACAGATGTCATTAATTACCAGTCGGAACTGTTTTATTCTGGAATATATTTTATTTCAAAAGAGTCAAACGGGGCTTCCTTGCATTTTTAAGCCCATCAAGTAAGGCAACCACTTGAGAGACGCCTTCCAGATGAGTAAGTGATACCGCTAATAACCGACACAGACCATAAATCTTGGAGGAATAAAGAAGATAAAAAAATAAGATAAATAGAACGACTGAAGAAAAAAAAAATAATAAGACAAATTGGATTAAGAATCCATCAGGGACTCGCGCCTCACGTCCCGGCACACCTCTCGGGGTCCAAGCAGGGTCTCCCCTTTTCTCGGAAGCTGGGGAATAAAAAAATGTTGGCCTGGGATTGGCGGAAGGCAGTGGGCGGGGCCTCTGCGGATTGGCCGTAGCGAGGGGGTGATTTATATTGGATCAGATGGACCGCTCTCCGTTTGTGTGCTCCTGGCCATCTTGTGAAGAGCGGGTTTCCTTTTCGGGTCAGTCCCATTGTTCTTGCACGCCGAGCATTAATGCCGCGCTGTAGCTCCCATAAAGGGCCGGAGAAAACCTAGCACGCCACCAGCTGTTCCTCGAAGCACCAACCACCTGTTTCTGCGAGTCGTCAGCATCGGCGAAAATAAACGTGAGAAACACTTCAGGAAGCTTCCGGCCATTAGGAACATGTCTGGCCTTATGGCCAGATTAAATTTTGGTACAAAAAGCTATTCTTACGTTCTGTGTGTTATTCAAGGCAAATAACACACAATAAAAATCTAGCTTAAAGTGGACTGAATATTGGAAATAAATCTTGAGTTATTGGCATAGTATTATCTATTTAATCACTAGGAACTGTAATCAAAATGCGTTCTCATTTTACAAAACATCAAGTTATAATTGATAAATTTTCCTCATATTAAATCGTAATTATTTCACTAAATTTCATACTTTTTTTTTAATGAGCGGTTTGAAAAGCAAGGTAGCCAAATAGCTTTATTTGCTGAACGAACACTGTTCTAATCTTGGCAGGTAGATATTAATTTTCATTTGACAAAAAATTATTACACTTAGTAAGGGCAAGGACCTTGATTTGATGAGCTCTTTCTGGACCAATTCAACCCCGGTAGATAAATGAGGCAGTTTGAATATCCTGTTAACAACAATTTTTCTGTTTGGTCTCCAATTACTCTTTTAAGTGATTTTATAGATTTTTTAAAAATAAAGTTACCTATGTAAAGTGAGAATATAATTTTTGTCTCCCTGGGAATCATATATTAATATATGTATGGCAACGGAATTAATTTATATCACTTACTTTTTGTGGGCCAATATTATTATATTAAGAATATTCTTTGTTATTTCATTACATTTTAATATCTGCCTAAAACAGTTAACTCCAAAACCAAATATTTGTCCCTAAAACCAAATTCAACAGTCTTATATAAAACCAAATTCAAACAGTCTTATTATATTTTAAAGGTTAGTAAGAAAAGATATAGAAAATAACAAAAAGCTAAGAAATCGAGAAAAAATAAAATAAAGACAAATAATTTTATAAATAATGTAGATAAGTACTGCAATGATAAGGCAGATGATTAAACATTACAAAATAGATAACAGATGCGACGATAAAAAATAGCCTAGTTTAAAAAAAAAATTTCAGCCACATGCTTGATAAAATCTCTGTACTATGAGCTGCTCCGTATAAAAAATATTTAGTAGAGTAATATTTTTAAGTCTTTAAAGACCAGAAGCATGTGAAGTATCTATATTTAGCTTGTAAATGCAACAATTGATATACTGCATACCATTATCCTGATAAGATGGATCGTCTACGAGATTCCAAGCGCACTGTTTTCTAGGAAATATTAACTATATGTATATAAAATGTTTTCGAGAATAGTTTCAGATTTTTTAATTATAAACTGTAAAAATACGAGTATACAACTATGTCCTCTTTTCTCAATCTATTAGGAATGTTTGTTTTCATTTATTAAATTTTCTTTCGATCAAATTTACCAAGAGTTAAAGAATATAAACGATTAAGAATACAAGAGAGTTTATGGGTCGCTCGAGAGATTTAAAAAAAAATGCAAAATTTGGGAATGATTGGCCCAATATTTAAGGAAGCAGTGTTAGTTTTCCATCTTTTTTATTTTATTTTGAAATTTGATAGTTTTATTAATGCGCACTTGTGCTTAAGTTCTACCCACAAATAGCCAGCCTCTTATGTTCAAAACAATTACTTTTTTATAAAAACGTACTAGTTTCCGCCAAATTTCTCTCCTTACTTGAGATAAGCACCAAATTGTTTCACCTAGTATATCCATGGATAGTTGATTTATCAATATCGTCCATTGTATATCATTATAGGTACCTATGGTTACAGAAGTGTTTTAATATTTTCTCAAAGCCTCAACTAATCGTGAGAAATCAGCAGGGTAATATGTTACTATGGCTAGTTATTTTACAAGCAAGGAATAGATCGCCCACAGTAAAATGGCAGACCGAGTGTAAACTCAAGTGGCACTAAGTTGAAACTTATGTATTTTGTTATTGCCCTCCAATTTTATTTACAATACTTTACAATTACCATTTATTTACATTTATTACAAGATGATCTTTTAATCTTGTAATATATGCATATAAATATTTGTAACTATTTTAAAATAAAATTGGTAGTTGAGGAAAAAAAAAAGTTTCAAATTTTATTTACAATACTTTACAATTACAATTTATTTAAATTTATTACAAGATGATCTTTTAATCTTGTAATATATGCATATAAATATTTGTAACTATTTTAAAATAAAATTGGTAGTTGAGGAAAAAAAAAGTTTCAAATTTTATTTACAATACTTTACAATTACAATTTATTTACATTTATTACAAGATGATCTTTGAATCTTGTAATATATGCATATAAATATTTGTAACTATTTTAAAATAAAATTGGTACGTGAGGAAAAAAAAAAGGTAGTTTCAACTTAATACCCTGTGTGTTAGCTATCGGTCTGCCATCTTATTTTGGGCGAATTTTCGCATCATTGAGCATTTTTCAAGCAATCAATTTCACATTGGACCAGAGCAGTCTAGCGGGTAGAATGCTGACTTTTTATGCTAACCGAACCCGATCCAACCACTGTCTTGGTTTGGGAACCCAATAGTCGTTTTCATGGGTTCACTCAGCCCTAAAAAGGGCATGTGATATTAGACAGGAGATAAATCAGGCAAAGAACAAAAAGTATAACGTAAGATCATGAGTCAGCCACATTACCCGTATTGGTTCCTATGTCTTTTTTGGGAGTTTGTAGTAAAAAGAGCATCGTGGGAATAATGAGATCCACCTCGAGACCAGTAATGTTGCCCACTTGAGAAGCGATATGATTTAGCATCGAAGAACTAAGCGTTTAAGAAGGATAGCTCGAAAGAGAAAGGTCAACATACTGGAAAAGGTTGGGGGCTGCAGGCCATCGTATTTCAGAAGAATCCAATTTGCCCTTGTTCGGTAATATTCATGGTGAGTAACAGATATTTCAATTTAATTTGTACAAAACAAAAGAACTTTGGGCTTGCTTACCAGCAAAACTAACACTGCTAAACTATCACTTAAATTTGTATAAAAAGTATAAATAATTTCCTGCAAACATGTATTTAGTATAAAATCCGATCCAAACAGGTAATTGAGTCGGTTGAATAAACCCTACTGGATTTGAATATCAATTGAAATTCAAATAAATAAATGCAGTTCTGGTTTTCTATTCCCTGTTTATGAATGAGGAAAAAGACTACAAGGACTTCTATCAGCTTCTATAAATCTATCTTTTAATGAAAAGTATAATGAAAGGGTAAAATGGAAATAAATAGCACTGAAAGAGAAACTGTTGATTTACTGATATCTTTAATGCGGAGTGGGAATTTCTTTTCTATTTGGGCATAAACAGTAGCCTATTATTTCAAGTAGTAATAATATCTCATGGTTTGATGGCCTCAACGCCACAAATGGACTTAGAATAAATAATTTCAAGAAGAAGGAAACACCTAGAATCCATTAAGATTTTTTCATCTGGATAAAAAAAAAATATAAACTTAAGGACCGACACAGACAAACGAAATGGAATCCCCGCTGCCTTCTGAATACACCGAATTCCCACGGCAGAATGGATAGTGTAAGCCCAGTGGCCCCTCCCCGAAAATTTGAAAAATATAGCCACGTCGGGACTGTTCTTTCGGAAGAAATAATATTCCGAAAGCAGAATGGAATCCGGGTTTTGTTTGATATCTCAATGTTCGGGGCCCGACTATTCGATATAAATAGGGACTAAATTATGTTTAATATCCTCGGGGAACACCTATATTTAGGCTGTCAGGATTGACGGTTCTTGAGTATGAAAAAAAATTGTTTTGGAGAGTGTTTCAACTCAGTCTGTCGGCTTCCTGTTTTCTGAAATTTATCTCATACATGTTAATTCCATAATATCTGACCATATCGGGTTGTATGTCGGTGGCAAAGAAAGTCGAGAAATATATTATACTCTTATACGAATTTTTAAACTCGTTTAAGGACAAAAAATTACGAACTTTTTTTCTCGATGCCATACATTGTAAGGATTAATTTAAATTAATGAAGTACAAAATGGAAATGTATCAGGTTATTCTGAATCTTAAGTTTCAATGAAAGGTGATCAATTGGAAGAAATGTGTCCGGGCAATTCAACTGCAATAAATATACCGAGAAACAAGCAGAAAATCGGAATAGAAAAATTAAATCAATAGCCCAACATAGAACGGAAACAGATCAGTTAAGACGTGCAAAGATCTAAGTTTACTAATTGGAATAAATAATTTATTAATTAAATAATACTTTCATTAATAAAAAAACTGCCCACTGAAACACTATTGAATCGTTGATTTGAGAAACCCCTCAAGTCAAAGAGACTAAATTTTCGGAAAACAACAAAAAACAGTTCAAGCCAATGCGAAATGGTTCAAAGCAATCCAAAATGATTGAACATGTGATTATCAGTCATAACTCTGAACCTAGTGTATTATCAACGAAGACATTAAGAGTGATTTTGTGAAGTGATTTTGACAGTAAAATGATTTTGATGTTCAAATTTAAATTTTGAATTTGCATAAATTAATTAGGTTTTTTGAATCAATAAATATAAATGTATATCAAATATGGTAAAAAGTGTTCTTATGAAACAGCGAAAATGCGTCGAACTTATGGAACTATACCACTTAAATATGTGTCTATCTCAACAAAATGAAAATCCGCCAAATTTTATATATCCCTAAAAAAGTAACTTGCGTGGTTTCCCAACTCGAGGATTCTATTGCAGTTAAAATATTTAAAAAAAATGTGTAACATACATAAATAAAAACTTAGAACAAAAGTGATCAATATAACACCAGTTACTAAAATAAAAATAATAACAAAAATATTAAAAATCAAAACTCGAAACTTTGCTACCTCACAGAATTAATAAATTATCGATTGATTCATATTGACTTTGAACCAATGACAGCAAAAAATAAAAATAAATAAATGTTTTCATCAGAAGAAAATGGAACTCATAATTGGATTCATTTGTGCTTTTTACTTTGATGAATAAATTTCGAGCATCTATTTAAAAAACGGCCGAAGTTTGTAAAGTTAACAGATTATACTAAAAAAAAATAATGACAGCCCATAAAGTGTCATTTTATGCAAGAGTAGGTTTGGAGACGACAGTCACCGATTAGCAGTTAACGATCGGGTCATTCATGACTTAAGTATTAAGGCTAGTTCCTGAGGAGTATAATAATACCTTGTTTCACTTGTCGATTTGGATTATTTAAACCTCTCACTCTTTGAATGAGCTTCCAATTGAAATCATGTTCGATCATCTAGTATCCAACAGCTTTCAAATTCAACCTCCTCCCTCCCCACATCAGATTTAAATGAATTAAGAACATCAACAGGATTTATATGGATTATAAAAAACTTGATCCTATTTAAAACTGGAGATACTATCGCAATGTCAGATCCACTACTACGGGGGTCTAGTAAATATAGGTATAGAAAGTAGTTGGGATGCTACTTTAATCCGGATTAGGAGATGTATCTGGTATAATTGTTGCCTTATCGCTATATCATGCTGGTATATATAATATATAGATTGTATGGTATACCAGTATACGACAGTTGTAAATGTCATTCAGTCCCTACAGCCCAGGTGTTCAAAGTTTATGAAGTTCCGCAGATTTTCATAAATCTTAGTATCATGAAAAGAGATCTGAAATTCTTATGTTTCTTTAAATAATAAAATTGTAAATATACAGAACTATTAGCAAGCAGCGCAACTTTTTTTCTTTTTATTATCTACTTAAATAATCGACTAATTAAAATGATATCACATTATTTCTGTAGATACAACAATCAACATGGCATTTCTCCATTTTCAAAGAAATTGGGATACGCATACCATTTTATTCGAAATACTCCTCTGAATGTGAAGACAAGACTAGTTTAACAAAATTAAAATTAATTTAACGAATGCAAATAAAAAACTACATATGTTTCACATACAGGTATATAATTATTTACATTTTTTTTTTTACTCTCTTGAAAATTTGACAAAATTGAGGTACGTCAGGTTGTATCTACAGTTTCGATATTGTCGCTACTACGTGAAAATAGCTACTTTTAATTTTTATATATTTGTGTTTATAGGACTTTAATTTGAAATTATACTTCTGATAAATTAATAAAACTAAGCAATTCCATAAATACGATTTGTCACATTTGTTAGTTATACGCGGTTGCGACGATGTACTTGGTGCTAATGCAATATTTATAAGTTAACATATTTTGATGCTAATAAATGTGTTTTATTGAACTCGGACCATAAAAACACATTTTTAGAATTTATATAACTGCAAATAAGAACGCAATTACCCAATAAACTATTGGAATGAAAAATAATTCAATAAGGAATAATTTTCTATTTGCAATTCGGTTATTCAAAATATTTATTATTCCTTACCGAAATGACTTAATTTATATTAATTTGAAGTTTTTAAATATTTTAGACGAGTTTAATCTCCAAACTGAGCTCAAAAAAGCCAGAATTTAAAAATCGTTTGTATAAATATGAAACCTGAATGAATGTAACTGAATATGAACATTACACATCGAACAACGGAACGAAAAGAGCTAACATAAACTAATGAATGTATTAATTATTCTTCTTAAATATTATACTTTAAGAGCTATTTTACAAAGTATAACATAATAGTATAATTGCGTGTTTCATATTTTAACATATTTTGCAGAATATTTTTAATTTGTTTTTAATAGCTTTTCTTAATGACATTTTAGTACACTATATATAGTCTCCAATCATGTTCAAATTCTCACAATGGGAGAGTAGGAGGATATCGAAATGAATGTAGGATTGACATATAGCACACTTAACAAGAAAATAGCAACAGGGCAACTGAAACGCTAAAGCACGCTAAAGCATTAAAATAGCCGTAGGTATGTTTTTTATTTTAACCAATCCCTTCTCAGGTGCTTTAATTCAAGTCTTTGTTAATTAGTTCATATAATTTACTACGGAGCATATTAAAACGTCGCTAATATAAGACACGTCGAAAGCTGCAGGTGATATACACCAGGTTATGATATACACCTTCATTATATCTTTCATTGTGTAAGTTCAATAACGAATCAAAGCCGGGACGATGAAGGAATGCAATTAATATAAATCAATATATTATATTTGCAGAATAACTGCACACTAAAGAAACGATCATAGGGAAGAATAGAAGTTTTACATGTACTATTTTTTTCTCAAAACTTACAATATGATGTAATACAGAGATGTCAATTTTAGAATAGGTATGTACAAGAAATCTAATTATTTCGGAATCTAAGGAAACTTAATTATTATTTAATCTGAATTAAATTAAATTTAAAACGTCATTTATCTCTCAATAGCTAATTTCAGATTAGATAGATCAAAGCAAATTTCTTAGATATTATTCTTATTATGATTTTTTTAATATCTGCGGAAATTAGAAAACGATAGGCTACAGCGAACCGTTATTACTTCGGACTTCTCAAGACAATCCGCAGTAGGCTTCTCAGCAGACAAACAAAAATGAAACTCTATAAGACTTAGATCCGCCCTGTCCTCACCTACGCCTCACAGACCTGGACCGTCTCAAAGAGCAACGAAAAAGATATTGTGGCTTAAAATCGGTCCAGTGAGAGTTGCAGAGGGCTGGAGAATCAGAAAGAATAGAGGACTCTACGACCACTTTGGATAGCTAGATGTGGTCAGGTTTATAAAGCTTGGGAAGTTTTGTTGGGCTTGTCACGTTGCTAGGATGAGTGAGGAAGAGACCACGAGGAAAGTGTTGGAAGAAGCCTTTCGTCGAACAAGATGAGCTGGCAGGCCAAGACTAAGGTAGGCTGATTGAGTGGGCTTGAGTGGGAATGGAGTTTATGATGGAAGGATAGGCAACTAGGTTCGGCCCGAATCGGCAACATACGACTGATAATATGATAAATGACACTATGGTCATAATGGATGATTTTTATTCGCGACAAACTGAAGAGCATATGCCGGATTTTTTTATTGAAATTTCTTATTTTTAATTCTAATGAACCAATATATTTTAATTAAAAAAATTACTTTAATAAAAAAATAAAAACCCTGACAGAAAATTACTTTTATATCTTACAACAAAATTTGCCCGAAGGGATGGACTGTACTTCCTTTTCTGCGTAAGCGCATTGGTGGGTTGTTAGTGAAGTTAACGTCCATGAATATTGAAACCTGGTGTTGTAGTCGGCTGCCTTCCATACCCAAACGAAAAAAAAGGCTCTTCTTTACTCAATACATTCTGTATGTCTATATTTACAGATGCAAGCACAGATGAATGGGACGGAATGTACTTGTAAGGGTCCGTAACGTATAGTGGAAGGCACCCAACTGCTACACCAAGATTCAATATTCATGAATGTCAACTTCACAAAAAACCCACCAATGCGCTTAAATAGATCTGCATGTACCTTCCGTCCTTAAGGACGTATGGGATATTAAATTTATTTCCATTATCGGGATTTATATTTTTTATTAAATTAAATTTTATTTTTACTTTTTTCAAGTATTGGCTATTTATAATTTATTACCATATAATCATCAACTTACAAATGATATGATAAGAAACATAAACAAAATGCCAAAAATACTTCAAACATAACGAAATATTGTTTTCAATATTTTGAGCTAACAATATTTCAAAACATTCACGGGAATTCACTGAGTAATTGGAGCCATCAAATTTTAAAATAATTCGTGCAGTTCGCTCAAAAAATCATTAGATATCATTCAAAAGCTAAAAACGGACTTATTTAACACATATAATACAACATTTCCTTAGTATTTTGAGTTCAAAACATTCACGGGATCACAACGAGTAGTTTGGCACATCAAACTTGAAAATTGGTTGAGCCGTTCGCTCAAAAAATCGTTCGATACCTAGTAACGGTTAGGCTATACACCTCATCCTCCCTGTGGCTTCGCAATAGGCAGGTAAAAAAAAAAGATTATCCATAAATATTTCTATAAGATTAAAAAAAAAAAAATAAATCTTCAAAACGCAACAAATTTTTCATGATTCACTATTTCGGGAGACGTCATCGGTTCAGTAGTTTAAAAAAAATATCCTGATGTTCACAGACTAAGGCTATGATTCTATAAATAGGAAAAAGTACCAGAAGGATGATTGTTATTTAATTTTCAATTTATAGGGTTTTTTCGCGTTGACCCAACACTCAGAGATGATTTCTGGTAAAAGTTTAATGAAAGAAGTTATGATAAAAGAAATAAAGCATTGCAATTTATTTTTTTAAATGATACAGAATTACCAACCAAAACTGCAAAGTGCGCTTCAGGTTGTCTTTTATTTAGTCAAGACTCGAGAATTTCTTTTTTTGAAACTCAACTGTTCTTTAAGACTTTAAAATAAAAACTACGTAACCCTACAGTATCATCAAAGCAGTTCATTAATTTAGGAGAACTAGGTGTTCTTAGAACAGGAGGCGACAACAACGACAAAATGACATTACTTTAAACAACAATTTTTTTGGACGCAAAGATCCATAAAACCTATAAATGATAAGAAAATAAAACATTAAAACATTTTTTTAAATTTATAGTATGAGTTTTTCATTAAAAATAAATTATGGGAATTCCTCCCAAATGATGGAATGGCAGCTAACATTTGTATCTGACACGTAACTAAACAAACAAGAGATATACCGCAATGATAAGCTACTCCGTCCTTAAGTAATATAATTTTTTCATATTATGATAAAATCAAACAATTAAGAGGTGGCGAAAAATACATAAAATATTAACTATAATGTTTATAATGCCTTGGTTTTGAGCTGTTTACAAATTCTTTTGAACAGGTTTATGAATGGTGTTGAGAGAAAAAGGCAGTTTTACCAGGATATAAATTATTTGAGATAAATCTATAAATAAAAAAGAAGTTGATATTATCTACCACGTTTGATCGTAATATGTATTTATTACAAATCTGCTCACACACACACACACATATATATATATATATATATATATATATATATATATATATATATATATATATATTGAAAGAGAGCGAGAGAGGAGAAAATGTTAACGATTAAAACAATAATAATTGAAAGTATTCTGAATGAAATAAAATATCTTGGATAATATCATGAGATTTGAACCACATCACTACGACCCATGAAGGCTTAGTACTTAAGGATTCATGTTACTGTTACAGTAGGATATGAGATATGATCAGCATTTTAAGTTTAAACCATTAAGTTGTATCGTAGCCTATTGAAAGGACTGGTACTCCATTTTTTAGAAGATAATTATTAAGTACTGTCGTGATCTAGGTCCGACTAATGAAATTAATGAAAATTTAGTAATATTAATAACTTCCACAGTTAAATTATAAATCTAAGGCCAGTCATGCATCAAGATTGTAAATATGATAATTAATTAAAATAACTATTCAATTTTATAGATATAAAAAACATCAAAGAATATTTATGACCTTGTATTTTTACTGTAAATGACCTGGCTGTAATTATTTTTAGCTTCATGGCATAATACTTTTAATCTCGTATCATTAAATATTTTTAGTATAACTAATAAATTAAAGCATAATTAAAAATAATAAAGTTTAACTAAAGAAATATATTAATAAAAATAACATTTACTACTCACCACAACTGGCCCATCTTCTCCCGCGCTATATACGGAGGCTCCGAACCACTGGTTGCTTTTATTATCGACAGGATGTCCTCTTGAGTTGGTTGCCGGCCCTGTATATATAGAAAATGATTCTTTATTGTCTCCTGTTCAAAACAAAAAAATGAATGCAGAGCTGTCATATTTTGAATTTGGTTTCGAATTTTCTGAATTAATACGTTTTAATTTTTTTTAAACCCACATGCTGGATGAGACCAAATAATACCTCATGCATTCATTTTAAATATTATGAACAAACATATGAGGGAGTTAAAGTCAGAGTGGTGCAAGTCGATTAATTTTCATTTTGAGAAACAGAAGGTTTAACTAGATAAATTCATAATAATAATAATGATAAATTCCCAAGTCCCAACTTTGTGTGGGAGAACCAAATGGATATTGAAATGAGTTTCGATTAAAAGTCATTGTGAACTAAAATTGCCTAAATGTTATTTTTGCTTTATTTTAAATACCTGAAAATGACTTACACCATAGTACAAGTCAGAAAATACAATTTTTGAAGTTGATAAAAATTGCAAAAAGATAAAAAAAAACTCTATCTAGCACTTCTAGATTGTATTTATAGACTTAAGCCAGAATTATTGAAAATGGGACTTACACCACCCTTGCTTTAGCTACATCATATGCTGAATGGAAAATGTTAAATGTAAATTCATGGTAAATTAGACTAAGTTTATTAGATATAATAACTATATTATATAAAGCGGCTACCAAAACAGAAGGTACCAAAGGTGTCAAATAATATACAAATCTATAAACACGTAAATTAATAGGGTGAAAAATTTCAAGTATCCATTTTACTTCGAGTAATATTAATATATTATTATCAAAATGTATTGGCTATATTATATTAGATTGAGAATTGAGAAATCGCACATTGCAAAAATATATATATATATATATATATATATATATATATATATATATATATATATATATATATATATATTATTTTGCCTTTATTTAAATTTTGAATTCCATAGTAAAATTCCTGAATCATATTGTTCTTAGTTTTATTTCAAAAATCTATTATAAATAGTTTCAACTTACAATAAAATTTGTTGGGATTCGATAGGACAGAATTTATTTTCAACTACCCAAAAACTCTGTAACCTATTTTAATTTGTCAATGTATTTCACCAAATATATCAAAGCTATCTAGTTTTTGTGAGTAGTCTTCACTTTCCCGAGGGAATCTTTCCCGATAAAAATAATAGCATGGAATATTTCTCGTAATTTTAAAAATGTCCAAAAGTCTGAGAGCAGAGGAGCAAAACGACAATGAAGCTAAAACTTTTTGAAGAATTACTTATGATACCAAGTCCAACAAGAATCCCTACCAGAAGTAATTAACTGATGTGTGATTAAAAGGTAGACAAAACTCCAGTATTACATTAATGTTTTTAGTCATTTTCACAGGATTATGTATGTATCCCTCCCCTTTACTCTTAAGGAATTTAATTTTTATAGAATCTTGTTTTTTGGTGCAGTGTTAAAATAAAATAAACAATTATATCGGCAATCTAAAACATGGAGCCAATGTGACCGTTGATCCTGACGAAGAGATATCTTCTGCCCAGAAAAATGATAAGAATTTGGACGACTTCAAAAGGGCCGTCGACTCAGTAATGCATTCCTCGCTTCCGACCAGCTCCTACCTAAACGTCTCACCGCTTGTCTTGTCTCTTCTCTTAATTTAATGTTATGTCATACTGTTCACTGAAAAATATCTTATCATCTCTTTAACGGACGAAGGAGGAAAACAAAAAGTAGAAGTACAGTATACAGGATGCATTTAAAACTAACTTGAATGAGTGAAAATATATCTAAAATTTTCAGTTGTCTACAAGATGGAATAAAAATAGATTCTCATGAGAGAAAAATAAAGAAAGGTGATTTCAATGCAAGAAAATAAGCAGAACAAATTTAATATAAACACAAATATCATTTTAAATATAACTTTCTTAAAAATTAAATCCCTCCAGTCCTAGTGACAACTTGTTCGTGAAATATTATCAATTAATGCGATAAAAAAAATAAATGAATTCCGTGATTAAAAATATCTAGAAAGGGGCAATTTTAAGCGGAAGAACCCACTTAACTTATATCTTATTCTCCTGCTGCAGACTTGTTCATCGCACAAATGGGGAGGAAAACCTGTATTACATGCCCAATATTAACACTTAAAATAAGTAATAGAAATGTTTAATTAGAGTATAAACGAAATCGCGTTGGGTAACCTTTATTACCGAAACATATGATTTCTTTAAGTTTATTATGATCTTCAAGTAAAGTACCCTTTTCGGCTCACCAATTTTAACCAAAATCTAGAAAATACATTAATATCGATATAAAAGTCCTATTTACTAAATTTTAAATGTTTTACACTTTTAACCACTTCCGGTGATTAAGCAGTGACCAAAAAGGGAGGTTCACAACTAGATTTTACAACAATCCTAAATACAAAATTATAACTTTCTACGGCTAACCGTTTTTGAGTTATGCGAAATACGAACGTACGTACGTACGTACAGACGCCACGACGAAACTAGCCAAAATGGATTCAGGGATGGTCAAAATGGATATTTCCGTTAAAATCTGAAAACCGAAAATTTTCGCGATTACAATACCTCCTTTACTTCGTACAAGGAAGTAAAAAGAATCTCCCTACAGTCACTTACATATGTTGCATATCTCCACTGCCACATTATATTAATATTTCATACAGTCACATCATATTTGTATTTTCAGGAACATAGATCCTGGTACGCCTTTAATGCAGTGTATAACCTTAAACCGTGTTCTACGATCTTGCTAATTCGCATTCTCTTAATTCATAAATATCGTTTCTTCATAACAAACTGCCCTAAACTGGAGAACAAAATGTTGTTATTCGTTAAAACAAAATGCATTTCAGTGATGTAATACTGATTTAATCTCAAACTTCAGAAATGAGATTTTCCTGAGATGATTTGAAGAGATCGCATCCTTAATTCAACTAGGCACATTAAAACTTTGTGTCAAACAATCAGAAATTGTTACAGAAGAAAACTGTGGAAGTTGGTTAGGACACGTTTTATGAATAGAAAATAATCCTCTTGCCAACATAACATAAATTAAGGTTTATGAGGAACACAATCACACCTGGGAGTAAAAGGCAAGGAGAGGCCTGGATTGGTACAAGAGAACAGGTTATACTCGTATGAGCGGGATTAGATAAATTATTACAAAGAAGACTTCTTAGACGCCTTATTATTAGTAATTTACAGTCAAAATTGTTACCCTATAATATAATATTTATTCGTTTGTACATAAAATTTGGATAGTGCATATTTTTTTACTGCTTCAGAACAAATTGTGTACTGGTTCAGGACGTTCAAATAAGTGCCTTTTGATTGAACTTCAGTTGAACTTTTTCCTGCCGATACGTTGATATAATTCTATTAAGATATTATGCCCTTTTTTTACTACTGTTTTTTCCAGTTACTTTTTCTCCCAATATCTTCTCATGGACTCTTCGGTAAAGACTTACACAAAAGAAAACAAAATACTTCATGACTGTCTGCAGAAGCCGTCAGGCCTTTCCTGGCTCCACATTTCTAGTCTGCCGCCGAGCGAACAAAAAATAAAAAAAGAAGAGAAAGGCGCACATAAGAGAAAACAAAAGAGACGGCGGTAGCTTGCCGAATAGGGTTGCACACCGCACTCAGCTGTTAAAAAAAAGCTAATGAAAACAAAATGTCCGCCGCTCTGCAATAGCAGAGATTCCTCTGGGTCTACTCTCTGTTCAAAATGGCGGTCCTTCAATTTAATTTCAGTCGTCTCATTGATTCTTATTTATTTTGGCAATGTCAGGTCCTCCTGACAATCATCACTTCGAACTCTGTTTTTCTCATTTGTTTCTCTCTACCACACATCACTTTCTTTACCTCCATCATAGCTTATTGGATATTATCTTATTTTGTTGCAAACAAATGATTTTCCTTTTGAAATCTTATTTCAAATTATTTGATTACAATTCTTCTAGTCTGGCAATGGAAGATATGATTAAAAACTTGAATCTCTCAGCATGAAGAGAAACAGAATGGCAAAAGCTGCTCTTCGATTAAGAGTAAGCAGATATTTAAGTCAGAAGTCTGCAATGTTTTCTGAACAAGGGGGTTCTTTCCATAATTACTTTTCTAAAACAGAGTGAAAGTTAACTATACTCAAAAGAACAACAAAAATAAATTATTAACAAAATGTACTACTACCACCCTTAAAGGGTCTTGATAAGGAATTTTCTTGACCAACAAAAGTTGTGCAAGGAAGTGAAGTAGTCAGCAGATTAATAGAGCATTGGCTCTCAATCATCATAGTCGATTCATGGCTGATATATATAATAAATTTTCTTTTACAGCCGGACTCGAACCTCGGCCCGGAGGTCAAAAGTTTAGTTTTAGAAACAATATTTAATTACGTCCTCGTAATTATCAAAGATCCGATCTTTTAAAAAATGAGCCATTGATCTAAACAAACCATAATCTGATGGTTCAATATCTCAGCTATACGCAGGATGAGACAAAATGTTTACTCCTTTCTGTTCCAACAATTTTTCCTTGGCCAAACGAGAACGATGTGCAAGGGTATTGTCGTGTTGCAAAACGGCTTGGTTCCTGTTGACCAAAGCGGGGTACTTTGCACTCAAAACTGCATAAACTCTTTCAAGCTGTTCACAGTAAAGGTTTGAGTCCCTACTATGGCCGATAAATCGCGAGTAGTTGCATAATTTTCTGGTTCACACGTTCAAGAAGAACGTCATCATCAAAGACCGATGGGCGACCGCAGCAGTGTTATGCAGCAGTATTTCGATGGATAATTGATTCTCCTTCTATGGCACAAATTTCTTCGGCGGCTGCCTTTGCGCTTAAACCTTTTTTCCAATAATGTCCCAAAATACCGCGAATCACAATTTTTTCTTTTGACATTGCACGTGCATTTTAAATATGTTAATGACCCCACAAAGCCAAATCAGGTCACAAGGATAAAAGGAATAAAGGATTAGTCAAAGTAAACATTTACATAAATAGTAGGAACAAAAACATTCTTATAGGATAATTAGGAGAGTTGGAATTAAGGTTTGTGTTCACAAGGACTTTTGTAACAACCTAGTATTGATATTTCTAAGGAAATAGGGAATAAACGTGAACTTTTTAAATATTAATCCAGACCTGGGACGTATCTTATTTAAAATCTAATAAACCTATAAAGCATCTACGGCTTGTCAATGATACGTAGAAGGCAATACCCTGGCAGTAAAAAAGACGCTCTGAAGCGAAAATGCAGTAAGTAATATGCGGCAAAATAATATATTTCGGCCGGAATATTATTTAAACATTTTACATAACGATAAAGTAATAATAATAATATATAAAATAAAAATAATTTCGTTATGGATAAATGATTTGTGCAAATTTACGCAATATCAAAAGGAAAAAATATAGAGTGCGTTTAAAAAATAAAACATTTATTTTTCACTCAATAAATAAGAGCCATCCCAACTATACATAAATGTTCGGTAGAGAAATATACATTCAAGATTATCACGGCGATATATTAATACTCCATAAAATATTTTTACTAAGTAATTCTTTAAAAAATGTTATTAATTTTATAAATATGTAATATCTGAACAATTAATACCCCTATTTTAAACCATTGAAATTATTAATAATATTACTTACAATTAACATTAACTTTAAATAATTAATAAAATTAATCTATATGAGTCATGAAACAGATAAATAATTTATAAACAATACCTACTTATAAGCATTTAATATAATTTGAATAATGTAAATATGAATAATCTTACAGTTGCTGCCTGCACTAATTTTTTCTCAGTTCAGTAGTATACAGTAGAATTTACAACCAGCGCGATGAAGTCGTATGGTTTTTGAAATATTACAGCAATAACTAAAAATAGCAGGTGGCGAGCACGGACAGAGGACCCGAGAGATATAAATTCTTGCTGGAGAGGCTTCCGCTAAGAGGTTTTGGCTGTTCACATTCCCGTGGGTCAGAGGTTGGATGGCGCGCTGGGTTCCTCTGTTCGCTTTTATCGTCCCCTTATTATATTTATTTTCTCTGCCTTATCTGCCGCCATTTCTTGTCGCCTCGTTTAGATAATAATAACGGTAACCTACCCGAGAAGAGTATGGAAACGGTCAGCAAGATAAGATCGAGCTAGGATATAAGAAATCCACAGAAAGTAGTCAACATAGAAATGGTGTGAACAAATCCCCACAACATTGTTAAACAAAATCTGACAAGTAAATTTGTTTCTGAAGTTCTAAAAATTTGGTTTTTAATGAAACGATTAACTAATAATCAAAAGGAAGAATTAAACTTTTTCTAGATATAAGTAAATATTATAATAAGCATATAAGTGCTATTTTTTTATTGATTTTTTTTCCAGTCCCAATTTTACTTACTTCTTGGCAACCCCAATGATACTCAACTATTTTCATACTAATAAGACGGACGATTTTTGTTGCTTATAATTAAATTTAAATATTAATAAATGGATAAAGAACAATAATAGACTCCAATAGACCTACAGAGTACAATGAATATAATCTCAAGAACAGCAGATTAATTATAATGAAAATTGGGGATATGCGGAGCAATATATTTAAGAAGTACGTAAATTAACATAACGACTCACTTCACGATGTTTATTTGCACAGTATTAATATATTATCAGACTCTCTTAATATATAATTGAAGTATTTAAAGAAAAATTATAATAATTTTGTAATCTCTCTATTATTGGGTTTAAAATCAATATAAGCTAATTAATTCACATAGTATGATTAATAATTAAAAATTTAGATGTTATATATACAGATATATACATATTATATATACAGATATACAGATATATACATATTATATATACAGATAGATACATAGAATAACAAAATTTATCATAAATCTAATTAAAAATATTATTCCGATGTTGCTGTTACCAGAGAAAAAGGAGATTTGTCAAAAATGTGAAGGAATTTCGGAGAACGTTAATCAAAAGTGTGTAAAATATTATGTTACTTATATTTTAAAAGAAACGGTTAATAGTATTTTTGACTGCCCGCACTAAAAAATAGGTGGAATAAGGTGGAAGTTTTATTTATATCCTAATTAACAATCAGCTGCACTTTCCGTATAATTATTAATGACGGACGTTACAGGTTACCACGATATGAAGCCAAAAAATGACAATTCCATGAATCAACGGTCTTTTATGACTTCAAGTTGTCGAAACCAAGATGCCGTAAATCGAGATGATAAATTGGTCATTATACGAATGTCTAACAGGAACTTGGCCATCGAACACCAGGAAGATTATAAAAAAATGGAAGGATCCTTATAACCTATTATGAAAGAGAACATAGAAATTGCTTATGCGTTGATTGATAATTCGTAAGTGTAAACCAGTATGCACAGTATTGCTACTTGCCAAGGTCCTTCAGTTTTTAGTCTTAATATTTTTGATTAAACATTTGCAGGTGTCATTGTCAATACAATTGACCACTTTTCTCAAAGTGACTTCCACCACTGCCTAGGTAGTAATAATATTTTAATAATAATTTTTTTAATCCAATTTTCATTGTTATCCTTAAAACTTTCGCCCAATTTGGCAATTCAAGTGATTAGTTGTCGTCTTCTTATTAAATCTCGTCCCGAAAAAAATTCTGCACCTGCTTCTTCCACCTAAATTAACATGTCCCACAAGGTTTTCCCTGATATCCATCGAAGAAGTTTTTTTTCAAAATAACTTGTAAAAAATTAGAAGCGGATACGATGCCATATTGAGCAAATAAGGGTCATGAGGTCGTTTCGAAAAGGGGAAACCGTTATAGAAGCATTAATGCCAAAGTTACTTACATTTCAGTTGAATTGAATCGATCATAAAACTTGGAGAAATGTCTCTATCGGAAGACCGTAACGGGAGATATCCATTTAACACCTGAGCGGAACCTTTGTGACAGGCGATCGGAACGCCGTTCCATAGGAATCGAACCGCTGTATCTCGGCTTTAATGACATTCCCTAACGAACCCGAGTCCAGTTAGACCAATAACATCAGGGCCCTGCTAACCATCGGAATCCTGCCTGTATCTATCTTAATCACCGATATTTGGTGTCTGTTCCGATTTCGAACTAGCTACTGGTAGTCCAAGAGAATGAGATAAGCTGGATTGGACCTCGATATTCTTGAAAACAAAATTTCTAGAGTCTTAATGGATTAAAAAGCCAATAAAAAAAATAAAACCAGGTCGAATTCGCAAAAAAAAAAAAAATTCGAGCAAACGTCCAGGGTAAAGCATCAACTTATCTTTATCAAATGAAGCACCTAAGCACCATCTAGATTTACGTCAGAATCAATGGAAATACTGAAGGTAGTCGCTGGTTAATTCGCATTTTTGTTTTCTCAATTCTTTGTTTATAAATCAAATTCTCCTTTTTTGGAAAACATTTAGTTTTGAGATTCTGACAGCAAATACCGAAATTTGAAAAACCCTTTGAAAAACTTGTACAAACATGAAAAAAATGCGTACTAATTTAAAGGCCTTAGCATCAGCTCATAACAGATTTTAGTAAGAATATACGAAATAAGGGGAATGGGCTGAAAACTTGCAGACTTTCGTCTTTTCATTTTCCTCAACGCTATCCTTAAATTTTCTTTTAATTTGTTTGGAAATATTTGAATACTCAAAATTTAGTGAGACTTTTTTCACCGCGTCAAATTTTCAGCTGCATTGAGTTCAAATGATAGAGATACAGGAGACACTATCAGAAAACTTTAAAGGATGACTTATAAGAGTTGAAAGTTATAAGAGTTTAGATAAACAATTAGTTCCATTCCATAATTATAAATAGAGGAAAAGATAGTTTATGCGATTCGCATAAAAAGAAATAAAGAGGTTGACAACTAAAAAATTATCGTTGTTACTGACTTCAGTATAACTAACATGAGGAGTGCACGATGTGTCCGTCGTCGATTTTGATCAAACTTTTTTGGATGATTCCACATCGAAAGCAAGTTGACACATTTTCCCCAATTAGTGGTCCAGGAGCTCAGAAGAAAATATAAAACACTCTGAAAATGTTTTATTTTATGTCTCGAGTTTGAAAAATGCATCGACATGGTTTTTCCAGCAAAACGGTTGCTTTTCAATATATCATCGAAAAAAATAATTTTATTTTTCAGTTCTGAGGGTGCTCAAAATTTTTAATCCACAAAATTACTTTTCGATTTGGATCTCTGTAAACTTGTCTTCAGTATACCCGATATTGGCGTTCTTGGACTCGTTAGAAAAAGGGGAGTTTCTTCTTTTCTTACATATAAACAGCATTGCATTATCTTGGAATATCTGTGTAAAAAAATGTGGTTAACAAATAAAAACAAAATTAAGGCTTTTTGAGGATAACGTGGGTTCTAAAACACGTAAAGCGTAATTTTATTATTTTTTCTTCAATATACTTTGAAGAGCAAATGAATTGCAGAAAAACCATGTCGATATCATTTTTCAAACTCAAGATATAAAATAAAGCATTTTCAGATGTTTTATTTTATTTTTTTCTGAACTTCTATGGCTCATTGGAAGAAACGATTGCAAAAGTGTCGATTTTTTTTCGAAATTGAATCACCCAACAAAGTTTAATTAAAATCTGCGACGGACACTTCATACACTCCCCTTGTAAGTGTAAATTGGATTTCGAGCCAGTGCTGAGTTTATGTCTTATTTGAATGTAATTTATGGTGAAATGGAAAGAGGCATGTCGAAGTATATTATTCAGGACGTTAACAACAAATTTCGAAATATTCCAGAACAATAATATAATCTTACTGCTAAATTTAAAAATCCTAGAAACACTTTTTCGCAACTAGCTGAATAAGACCAAAATATAAGGGAATGTTGAACAGACTCAGAGAGGTAAAGCCATTAGCCTAAATGCCCACAAATACGGGGAATAACTGCCAAGAGCCGGCACGAAGCAGTCCTCCTAGGACAAGCCCTTACAAGAACAATTGCGAACTAAGAATTGTTGGCCAATTAAAAAGGATCCTCAGAGACAGGCTGTCAGGGCGGTACCGAATCTGTACCCGGCTACAGTAATTGTCTTGATAATGTCACTCAGCTCCCACACTTTAGCAGTTCGTTAGATGTCAATCAGGTCCTTTCTCACGCTCTTGTGGCTTTTAGTCGTGCATCCTCAAGTCCCATCATCGCCCTCTACTTCTTTTGTATATGGAACTTTGGAAAACGGGCGTTTTCAAAGTACACCTAAGTCCCGACCTGTAACTGCCACGGAAACTGGAAACAAAATATTAAGTAACGCTAATAAATTAGCATTTCCTTATCAGATATATCATTAGTGGTTACGACATTTCATGATTTTCAACTGCGAGATTTTTAAGAAAACACTATGCAGTTCAGGATGAAAGGATTTCCTTAGCTCGATAAAATTTCATAGTAGGAGGCTAAGCGATCTTTTTAAATTAAAATAATATTAAGAAAGAACTAATCAATCGGTCCCTCAACAGCTCATGGAAAACACAAAGGCCAAGTACGGTATCTAAATCTTGACTTTAAATCTATTTTCAATAGAGTGGACAGCTCTAACCGTCTGTATTACCCTCAGAGTAAACTAGTGAAGCCAGTAAACGTCAGTCAAGTCACGGTCCTTGCCCTAATTATATAAATAAATTTATATTATAAACATGTTTTATGTGCATTATTTCGGAATCCTCCTTTTCCATGACAATGCAGTTTTCAGCATGACTGGATTAAAAAAAAAAACACATTATGATAATAGTAGGAAAACATATACACAACCTACTCAAGAAAAAAGAAATGTATATATGCAATTATTAAAAGGAAAATATACAATATTAATTCAACAGTACATGTTTTGTTCTTTGTGAGTATAACGGTTCAGTAACGATTTAGTGTAATAAGTGATAAGGACGCTGTTCTCCAAATACCTGTCTTTCTCCAATTACATATCATTCTTATGAATTAATTTCTTTAATCCGATTTCTTATTTATACAATGCACTAATGTGTTCAAAAGCACCGATGTAGGCTGCTGAAAAAAATTAAATACTAATCCTGATATACAAAGTATTGTTTTAAAAAGCATCCATCTGGATGATGATCTTTATTCTGGGACTAAGTCTCCTAAGAACAAAAACAATGAACATGCCGATGTCGTTTATTGAAAAAGGCTTCAGCACCCTTTAGCAAATTTTACAGGTGATACAAAAAACGTTTTTGCCCAAATAGCAGTATTTTAAAAAAAATGTATTCTTCATTGTGCACTGTAGGAGTTTATTAAGGTGGAAAAACTGTTTATATACTTAAAATATATATTATTAAGGCTTTTAGCACTGGTCCAAGACCAAAGGGACAACTGAGAAACGTCAGTATTTGGTGCTTACGTTATCAATAGTCCATTTTTAAACCATTTCTACTTCTGCATTCAATATATCGTGAGCGGAAATCGATAAAGGTTGTGGTTAGGTCCTATAATAAATTTTCAAAAACGACGCCGATATATAAGTTCTAATGGTCTAGCTGTTAAAACTAAATAACAAAATTGTTTATGCATGCATTTTACATTTGATCTTAGGGCTGATATTTAATGAGGTGAAGAAATAATTAATGTTTGAAATAAGATGAGGAAGAGGCCTGGCGGATAGAAATGGGCAAGGAATTCCAAAACACATGCAGAATTTTCTTTAAAGAACGCGTAAAAAGTTCAATGCGCAGTAACTTTGCTAGTAATGCTCCGATTTGGATAATTATCATTTCGTTTTGCAGGAACTTTAATTGACTTTTAAATAAATATGTATATTATTCATAAAAACATGTACACATTTTAAGTTATGCGCGAATAAACTTTTATTTTCTGATTTTTCTCGGTAATGCGCTCTGTAGGAAAATTAAAAGTGCTAAAGGGATAATATTTTAGAAAAGTTTCATGGAAATCGTTACAGCCGTTTTGGCGCTACAGTCTATACAAAAAAATATTTGTCTGCTATTGCGCACAGGATGGCCGATTAGATACACATGTATCGTGGTTCAAAGCCCCTACAAAACAAAACAATAATCAACAAAATCGGTCCACCCGTTGAAGACATAAACGAATGCACAAACCAACGGTCCAAAATGCGTATTTTGGACTCAGGCGGTACTGAAATGTATAGACCCATTGAAAACTGCAAATCGAAAATAAGACCCGATTATAATACATTCCTTACCTAAATGGTAAGGGAAGTAAAAATTAAATCTGTAACCAACGTTGAAGGATAGTTTAAATGACGACAAAAAATCAGTAATAAACCTTACAGAATTTTTGAAAATGGTAATATTCTACTAAAGAGTGTAAGATAATAGTGTTGATAGAGGCTACAAAATAAATATATTAAATATATTAAGTCAAATATTAAAATTAGTAATTATTTCATAATAATTTTCAGCTACAATGACATTGAGGATAAATCTAAAAACGGCAGAATGCTGAGGGAAACCGAACTCTAAGTCGTCACAGAGAATGATTTCTCCCAGTTAATCAATACAATTACCCGTATTACGAAGCTTTCTTGTAAGGGTTGAAGGAAATTGCGGGGCCAAATCATTTTAACCGCTTTCAATGAAAGAAGAATTAGAATGGAATGTATGAGAAGGAAGAAGAACGGAGGAAGAAAACAAAAGAACTGGAATTATAAGAAGTAAATGATTTAAGTTAAAAAGATAAAAACAATGATAAGGCGGACAAAGATTTTGATTTTGAAATTAAATACACACCAAAACAAACAAAATGTATATGTCTCTTAAGACCGGTTTGGGTTAATTCTTGACACCGTAACTCAAAGAATCTATAAATTACTAATAAATGAATCCTACATATATTTATTATTACATTATACTTGCCTCCTTGACAATTAAACGCTATATACTCTCCTTCCCTTCTAACATTTTATCAAAACGGTTCAATAGTTTAGAAAAGCTCTTTTTGGTGCCTGGAAGCGCAGGATTTTAAGGACAATTAAAAAAAGAATAATAATGTGGAGGATTCTTTATTGTTTTTTGGAAGATTACGATGCCTTAGGCACTCTGGTGACTCTCAGACTGGCCTCTTTAAGCGGAGTTGTAATAATGCACTTCCATATGTCGGTGGCGAGCATTCGAAATAGCTTTATAGACTGGTCAGTCGTTTCAAGTACGAGATCCCATTAATGATACGAAAATAGCAAAGCAGTGGAACGTATGTGTGCTGTTTGGTTCACAGACCACTTGGAAACTGGGTCACTAGGAAATAAAACCAAAAATAGATCTTCAAGAGGAAGCGAATATGGAAAACGTAATTTTAATTTTAGCAAACATCAATAAAATTTGATATGCTGCAAGAAAAATTAAAATAAATAAAAACTTACGGTGCCACAATAAAAGAGAACTTCTACAAACTTTAAATATTTTTTTGCATGTTTCTGAAAATTGCTAAACAGAAAGTTTAATACTTACAGTACACTTCATAAATGAAAAAATAATAATAAAAGGCTTAGCGAACACGAAGGTTTGATGCCGATATCATAAATTACTGCTAACAAACCTCCCTCCACCGACTAGCGTCCAAACCCAAATCCGTAAGATCACCCTCAGCGTTTATTAACTTTTTAGGGATACGATCGTTACTTTATTATCATAAGCGCTTTTCAACCGTCGAGCCGCTATCACTTCAATTACATGAACAGGATGCATGCAATTCCACTTTGTATAAACTCTTAAATTCTCCAGTGGACTCATCCTTTATCGGATCTAGTATTGTACGAAATACCTAATTCTCGAAAACCTCAAGGCCTTGTTCTTCCGTCAAAGTTAGCAGCCACGTTTCAAAGAGCAATAGGAACGATAACAGTTTAGTAAATTCTAACGTTTTTCTAATTATCATAGACCCAAAATATTTGTATTCATAAAATTCTCAACTTCGTTCCTGGTAAATAACGAATAATATAAATTTATCTATCATCAATTATATAAATTTATCTACGAATAATATTATAAATTTATCTACAAATAATATTATAAATTTATCTATCATCAATTATCTTAGATAATTATTCGAATGAAAAATCATTCGACGGATACAAATTATTTGAATGAAAAAACATTCGACAAATAAATATTATTTGATAAACATCACTCAGAAAGTAATTCAATTTGCAAATAAAATAAAAAAATAATACTTGAATTTTATGGCATATCTAACCGCTAAATAAAAAAGTAAAAAAAAAAATCGTGAGAACTGCGACAAAGAACCTTATTTTAATTTGCCTTGTTGTTATAATTTCCATCAAAATTTATGAATTTGTTGCATAAAGTAATGTTGAAAATGTATTTTACATTTATGTAGGTGTATTCGGTTAATATGGTCACCGATATTCTATCACTAAAAAACTGTACGTCCCTCAACGCGGACAGCAAGCTATTCCTAATCAAAAACATAGTACCTACTAAATACCGCTCCCTCCATACCAAACAGTGCACAAATCTCATAAATCAAACTTCACTTTAATATTTAAATGACACCCATAAAAAAATAACTAAAATATTCCCAACATAGAAATTTGATATATAAGGAGTAATGACTGTTCAGCCGGATTATTAACTTAAAGAATGCTACGCATGTGCATACTTCAAAGATCTGTCGGCACAAACTATTAAAGACTAGAGTTAAAGCACATCTTGAGAAATGGTGTTCCGGTATTTTTAAAAAATCGGTCACAAAAATGTAGTTTATTTTTCCTAATGAGCAATGCAGGTAAAAATATGCTAAAGAGAAAATGGCATTGACAAACATTGCGTGCATAGCGATTAAACGATTCTTGCCAATAATCCAGAATGTACTGACATGAGTGAACAAAGTAGGTTTTTTTAAAACTTATATACTGAGAATTATAACTATTACAAAGACAAAATAAGTAAATTTGTAGCGTGATTTACATTATATGACAGTATGATATATGAAGAAGGATCAGATGCCATCTTCTTTTCTCAGGCTTTGTAGGAAAATGGGGAATCTATTCAGAAGTAAGGTTAGAAACTTGGATATTTGAGTGAATATGAACTTCACAATGTCAGGATAAGTTTAGCCCAAAATCTTCTACATACAGGAAACAACAGATTGTGTTATTCGAAAGATTATAAGAATAATTAGGGATTGATAAATTATTTGTCACTTCAATAATTTTTTTTTTTATTTTAAACTATTTTTAAATGTTATACATTCATCTTCAGTTCTAAAAATATACAAAGATTCAATTGTCATTTTTTGTTTATCATTATATAAACCGACATTATAGAAGTAAATCAGTGTAAATTTTGTTTTTATCCTCTTTACGAATGGCTATTATAAGGCTAACAAAATTTAATTACAAAACATTAAATATTAAAAATTTAAACTAAAAAAAAAAACTAGTTGCATTAATTGGAAGGAGGAGTTTCCATGAAGCCCGTCTGGCTGTGCTTTGATTTTCTCCGGGAATAAAATGGTCATTCTAGGCTATTGGGACATCGTGGTTGAGTTATGGGACTCTGATTAACCATCGAATTCCTCCCAGGTTCAAAGATTACCGTCGAAAATGCTTCGTAAAATCATCAGTTCTTATAATCCGTTGACGCCCGCATGATGGTATAGAAGGATCAATCTAAACAAAAAGGGATTGATAAATTATTTGCCATTTCTATAATGTTGTTTTTATTGAAAACTAGTTTCGAATGTTATACATTCACCTTCAGTTTAGAACCACAAAAATTCAAAAATAAGCAATTCAAAATCCAGTTTGGTATTATTATACATATTAAATTAAGTGTAATACAAATTATTATTATAAAACATTTATGAATTATGAATTTAACTAAGACAAGAAATCAAATACATGTTGGTACTCATCAAGGTTTAAGTAGATTATATCAAACAGAAAAGTTTTGTATAAACTTTGTTAAGTTTGTCTACTTAAACTTTTGTGAGTAGCAACATGTATTTGATTTCTTGTCTTAATCAAATTCATAATTAGTTATTCAGTTATTCATAATTAGTAATTCATATCATAGTTAATCAGAGTCCCATAACTCAACCCCGATGTCCCAATAGGCTAGAATGACCACTTTATTCCCAGAAAAAATCGAAGCACAGCCAGACGGGCTTCCTGGAAACTCCTCCTTCCACTAAATGCAACTAGTTTTTTTTTTTAGTTTAAATTTTTAATATTTAATGTTTTGTAATTAAATTTTGTTAGCCTTATAATAGCCATTCGTAAAGAGGAAAAACAAAATTTACAGTGATTTACTTCTATAATGTCTGTTTATATAATGATAAACAAAAAATGGGGTTGGTTGTCCTTGGAGAAAAGGATGTTTTTCACTGCTTCCAGCTTTCTTGATCACGTATTTGTTCTTTGAGATGTAGTTGTAAAATTCTGCACAGTCTATTTCGTAATGCAAGATTCGTACACATTCGTATACACTCGCAAGACAGATTCGTACCGAATCTGTAGAATTGCTTTAAGAGAATTCATCTTCATTCTGTTCCTTTCAGTCCAGTGCATATTCACGAAAGGAAATTTTCTTTCTGTATCGGCGATATGGGATGATTTGCACATAAATACTTTCCAATGTTTACCATCTCAGAATACTGTTGAAGATGTTCACAATTTTCACAATGTTCATAATAAAACTCATATTTTTTTCATGTCACTATAATGGTCCTTCGTTATCATCAACCAACTTGTGAAAGTTTTGATTAATGTGAAAGAATTCATTAAAGAGAAGGGAATCCTTCGGTTTCAATCCACTCTCTTCCCTACAAACGTGAGGACACAACAGAAATAAGGGACAAATAAGGGGATACTACACTTAACAGAAAAAAGTTAAAATGTTTTAATTTATTGCGCCGAATTCCGTTTAATCTCTAAAAAAAAATATATATATAGTTTCATGAAATCATTTAAAAAGTGAATGAATTGCGGTACTTTTGAGCATCCAGAAACAAAAATCGGGACAAATAAATTTGATATTTTATAAGTTTGTCTAATAAGTTTTGGAGTACAAGGAAAATACGAGTTTTATGTTTCAACATTGGCGGAGAATTCCGATTTAATTTCTAGTCCAGATAGGCGACTTAGCGAACCCGAAAGGTTCGATGCCGATATCACCAACCACTACCAACATACCTCCTTCCACTAACCCCGCCAGAATCCGAAGCAGCAAGGTCTGACTAAACACTATCCTCCTACCTACGCCTCGGAAACAGAGATAAGCTGATTATAACTAAAGAACAAGGGATTGTTGTATGTTACGATTGAAATAGAATTTTTAAATTAATTTTTATTTAATTTAAAAATAAAAATATCAACCTTTTTTTAAGCAGATATTTAGAATTTTTTTCTTATCCTCCGCTTATTTCACACACAAAAAAGTAGAGAAATATAGAATTTTTAAATCTGTGTTGAACATGCTTATATCGTTAATTTTTATTGTTTCGAATTTTCAGGAATGTGGTCTAACATAATGTAACATTTTTAGAGCGGAAAATCTCCAATCAAAGCTACACAAGATAATTTATAATAATTACGTGATAAACCTTAAATATTGCTTAAGTTATGAGCGTCGTTCAAAAAAAGTATTACTATTTTTTTTATAGACTTTGATTTTTACATTTCATATCAAAAAGTTTAGAATGCAAACGATATAATTGAAATTTAATGGCGAAGTGTTTTCTGATCCCAGTCTGAAGAGACTGAACGCTAACTTTAATGATGGCATCATAGTCGAAACAATGAAACGACCAATAAAGAACATTTCATTAGCGGTAACTGGAACCGGTTGCCTACAACTTTTTTTTGATGATCTCAATTATGAGATTAAGCGACTTTTGTGCGCGCTAACAAGCCTTCCGGTGAAGAAATTCCTCAATTTGTCGACGGGCTGGAGGAGGACTGTATTAGTGAAGCGATAAGACGATGGATGGGAACAGGTGCCCGAGAGGTATGAGGGCTCAGGTCGTTTTTTTCATCTTATACCAGTCCTAATTAGTTGAAGATATTGGACAAATCACCGGGGTCACGTGACCTATTAATCTGTCGTGATTGGTCGATAGCCACGCCTCTATAGATGTCTTCATTAGCGTTAGGGATCGTTAGAGGATAATTTACATCAGTCTTCACGGGATGAGTCATTTTGTCAATGGAGTCAATTTGAATACAAAGAGTTCATAAGAAGCTGAGGATGGTACCTGCGCACCGCCGCCGGGCCTTACCAACATGTGTTTGTTCTGGTGCGGCACCTTTGGGGCTGTCATCTCCGCCTTGTACCGAAAACAAATCACGAGCTACTTAATTCAAAGCATCCTTGTTTGTCTCTTAAAGCAGTACATCACTTCCTCATTCGATAAAAATTCGATGAGAAAAATAACCGATTGAAGACAATAAATTAGAAATTTTCTGGTTGTCTCCGAAAACTGGCTATTAATCAGTTTGGGCCGCACACTATTCCAATATGTTATTTGTAGCCAGGTCACGCTGCATGCTAACCCCTCCCCCTAACGGTTTGAAGGTTTAAGTAATAGCAAGAAAATAGATGAACTAGGAAAATCATACAGAAATCTTACTTGTAATTATCTTTCCGTGATTAATTATTACAATTTATTAGAGTATTTCAATCAATAATTCAAATTAATTCCAAACAACACATTGAACTGATATTTCCTCGAAAATTTGTTAAGTAGTTTTATTTACCTTTTTTATTTTGTTTTGACATATTTTCGTCTTTAAAAATCTATGATTTTAAATTTATTATTATTTCTCCAAATTATGAAAATTTCACAACTGCCTTTTCTGAAACTATCGGTTAAATTAAGATGTTTAAATCATTCCGTTGAAAATTTAGGATTTTAATGATGTCCAAGAAAGGAAAGGGGGAAAAAAATACGTGATACTGATTGCATAGGCCGTACACAAACGTTGCTGACGTGAACGGTAAATCGTATCGATCGTAAAACATTAAAAGATGTCGTAACAGAAAGACTGGTAACAAGAGGCCACAAAACACCAGCAGTTACAAAGTTTACGATCCAAACAGGACCTGACGGAACATTACATCAAGATCAGCGGTTTCCAACCTGAGAGGCGTTAACTATTGCCAGGAGAGGCACCGAAATTGTTAATGAACAATAATTGTTTATACCATAATATCTACAAATAAATAAACTTCATACATTAACGTAAAATGTCAAATTCAGTGAAGAACTTAATGTCTATTCTTCTTTTACTTATATGTTTATGCAATAATTTAATTCCTACAAAAAAATTACTTGGAGCGGAAGATTTTTAAAACAATGCCCTTGCAAACGCTCTGTTTCTGTTATGTAAACGACGACCCCCCAGTTACATGAGACAATAACCTCAGATTGAAAGTGTCAATTGAAGCTTATTGACGGGATATGATATTGTTTTAATCGTCATTTCATTCTGAAAATAATCGCTAGTACATTTTCATAATTATATATAATAATAACTTATTTTAAATTATATTAATAAAATATTATTTTAGACAAATACTTCAAATGAAAATAATAAAGATACTGATGTAGATATAAGTAGCAATAAAAGCAAAAATAAAGGAAGTAAAGCTATACGAACAAATGAATGTACAGTTTACCGTATTTATTGTTAAAATCAGTGACGTGCGCCGAGGAGAGATCAGGGGAGTAAATTCCTCCACCACGAAATGTACGAAAAATATAATTTTCATACCCACCAACATAACATTTGTATTTTGAGTAATATTTTTGGTAATTTTAGCAATAGTTTTTGATTCAATTTTCATGCATATCCTTAAACTTACGCCAAATTTGGCGATTATAGACATTTTGATGATTATTTGCATTCTTAATCCCTAGCCTAGCCGAAAACAAATTTAAACACTCCTCCGAAAAAAAATTTGCAAACGCCCCTGGTTAAGATTTACAAGCATTAAAAATGAATCTTATGGCAGGCATTGTCACAGAATCATCTGAAAGAGAATGAACTTGGCTAGTCTTTTCAATAATTGTAAGTTAAGAAGCTACATCTATTAAGAAGCAGTACCAATCAAGTCCCGAAATAAAAGTTGCGAAGAATTCATTTATTCTTTAACAATATATTTGCAACCTCGTTGCAACGCTCCAAGGAAATGTATTTTCGTTGTAGGTTTTTTCCGTCTATTTGATTGATTATCTGTCTTGATTCTAAATATAGAAATAATGAAGAAGCAGATCTCTATACCATTGCCTTCTTAACATCTGTTTAAGTAAACCGATTAACAGGAAAAAGGAAAGTGATAGAACGAGTTGATTGGAATGATATTATGAGATGACGAGTGAATCTTAAGTTAAATTAAATTAAAATTAAAAAACCTCAAATAGAACATAAAAATTGAACTTTTTCACACAATACTTAGTTAGTGCATCCGATTGATTTTCATAAGCACCTGGAGGAATTCACCAAGACCTGAGAAACTGAATATCATTAGAGAGTGAAAATCATCAAGTTGTCACCCTAAATAAATAACGCGACGGAGGAAGGACTGAAGGAAGACAGAACGGACCCAGTAGGACGGAATGCATAAGAGATTCGCCCATTGTGGAGGTAGCCATAGATCTGGAGCGAAGAATTAGCATAAACATCCCAAGCCTCCCTCACCACTCCCGGCCAACATCAAAGGGACCGTCCGCGGCCCTCGACGGTGTACCTTACTTCTCCCTTCTCATCATTCTCTTCCCATTTCTTCCCAAATCTATGGCCTTCCTTGAGACGAATAGCGGCGGAGACTGTGGTTCATCTGAAGAAGAATGGACGGAAAGTCGTAATAATGTAACTGTCAGAGGAGATGGGCGACAAGAAAAACTAAGATATATTTTGGAGCAGTATGCAGCTCAATTATTCCTGAAGTATATTACGGAATTCAGACTCAATATCTTTTCAGAGGAGAACATAATATACAAATTGATCACGGCTGTCTCTTGAGATGTTACGTACGGTTACAAATCTAGGTAGACTCTGGTTCAGTTATCTGTTCCCCAATTTAATTTCTGTTTTCCAAAAGGTTTAGGTCTCAAACGGAGAATGTCCACACAGAAGGCATAAGAGACAGCAGGCATTCTATCTAATTAGAGAAGGGTTTTTGCCATTCCTGAAATCGGAGACTTTTACTCGTTACTTCTTGTCACGTTTACTTAATACCAAGCAGAAACAATGTCCTCATTCTACCTTGGGACAGACAGAAACAATTTAACGTATTAAAAATTAAAATTGACACCAAATAGGATCAATTTAAATATAAATACGAGAAAGTTAAAAATCTCAACACACATGACGCTCAACACACATGATTGAGAAAAACAATAGAAATAAATAAATCAGAAGAGTGAATTCACACAAATAATGTGTGTGGTATGAAATGAAATAAGAATAGTCAATGTGGATTTATACTAATAAAAAAATTGTAAAATAAACAAATGTATGCAAATGAGAAAATGTGACAGCCACTTGTATCAAGGGCATCAGGAAACAATTTCAGCAATATATGATAGTGGTGACCAGGTTAGGTCAGTAATTAGTAGGTACATACATATCTTAAACAGAATATCAGAATATTACAATCCATCTCTATACTGAACCACATTAAGCCAGATTAGGGATTTTTTAACCACAACTTCTTATTTCCATAATTAGTTACAAAATAACATGTTTCAGCCAAATTTAATAAAATCCTACAGCTGATGAATAATGCAGTTTGTCAAACTATAGTTTTTTTTGTTTTTGTTTCGGATTTCAATTGGATTGGGTACGGGAAGTGTGTGAAGGTTTCGTGGAGCCCCAAAGCTCAATCCCATATGCCCAAGCAGGCCTGATAATGGTAAAGAACTTTTTATAGTAAATCGGAAGTTTAGAGCGTTTGTCAATTGAGTGTTGTAGTAAATGGTACCTACGAGCAACTTCTTGCCGTTTCAGTCTTATATGAGGATTCCAATTAAGACGTTTATCAAGATGGAGTCCAACAGTTCTGTCATTTTTCACAGATAACACACATGTGTCATCAGCGTATGTAATGAGGACAGTGCTAGGATGGGTTGCAATATTAGCTGTATAAACCGTGTGGAGAATAGAATCTAGGATACTACCTTCAGGGACACCAGCGGACTGCAGAGCACAGTTGTGATTTACTTGAATGGTTCAGTCAGTAAGGTAGGAACGGATTAAAAGGTAATATCCAGGGGCGAAGGTGCCAGACTCGGTCAAAAACCTGTTCTATGTCGAGAAAGACTCCAGCGCTCCTATGTCGAGGATATTTATTACATCTACAACTCGATGACACTACTGGATAGTAGAATGAAATGTTCGAAATCCAAACTTGTGGTTAGGAATCACATGAAATGAATCTAGTCTTGGGCTCAGGCGTTTTAGCATGAGTTTTTCTAGGATTTTTTCCATAATGGGTAACAGGAGGGTAGGGCGGTAGAAGGACGAGTATTCAGGTGGCTTTTTGGGTTAGTGTACCATTTTTATTATGAAAAATTTCCAAGGATCAGGAAAATAAGTGGATCGGAATGCAGCATTATTTATATAGGTCAGAAGTACGATAGCTTTTCGAGAGAGCTGTTTTAGGTTGTGGGATTTGATGAGATCCATAGCCAGGAGCCATTTTTGGAAGGTGGGTGATATTTTGGATGATATTGATTATTTCAGAAGGGTGAAATGCTTTAGGAGGAAGGAACATTTAGAGTGGGATAGTGAATTCCGCTTCAACATGCTCAAGGTGGATTGGTTTAAGGATGCCAGGAGAAGGATTGAAAATTTTGAAAGGATAGCTAGGATTTTCTTGCTCATCGTGGAATATTTAGGGAGATTTCTGTCTGAACTCTAGTAAGGAGTGTGATGAGTGGTCTTATCGCGTCGTGTAGATCACGAAGGAAGGATTGAAGGACTGATGTTATATCGGATGAAATTTGACTACGATAGGAGCAGGAGGTAGTGCCTAGGGGGAGAGGATTAATCTGTCTTGGTGGAGGTTTAACCCTCCTTTGGGATCGTTGCATAGGATCCATGTTTAATAGAGCTTCTGGTAAGAGATTACACTGGGAGGAAGATTGGGATAGACGTGAAGTTTGTGACTGGGTGTGGTCAGTGGGAGTAACTTCACTCTTAGTGAAACACTTTTTGGTATTTTAGGATGAGGTTGGGAGTTCAGGGGCTGAGGAAAAGAGGTCTGAGGCTGAAGATGAGAGGTCTGGGGGTTGATAATGGCAGGCCTGAGGCAGGAAAAAGAAGGTTTGAGACGCCTGTAGAAGCGGTAGATGTTTTGTGGTGACATTGGTGTATGTTATAAGCATACTTTTGGATTCCGTGGGTCTTTTATTCGCATTAAGTCCCTGAAATCAACAAGATCACTCCTGGTTGAAGGGCCAGTTAATTCTTATTCAGGAACTACGTTTCTTTGATTTTGTAGTTTACAAGCTATGCTAACAGATTTTTGTCACAGAATGTTTTTGTACACTATCTTTTATAGCTTGCTGGATGGCCTTCGCTGCAAAAAACATATTTTGCTAGAGTGTTATGAGGCTCTGGACAAGTATCAGATGCGTGAGGGCCAGCACACTTGAAGCACTCTAGTACTTATAGCACTATAGCATATATGCTACTTATAGCTATATAGCACTCTGTGCCTGGTGGTGACAATAGGCTTTAGTGTATCCAATATGCTGGAATTTGGTGCATTATACGATTTTCGCCCTTTTTCTGGGCTCTTCGAGTCGTATACTCGAGTACACAAGTCTATTTACTTTAAATATTTCAGAATTGTTGGGAGCTGGTTCCAGGTCAACGAAGAACAAAAGCAATGGATATTTTTCAGTTGGATGGATCACATAAGAATCATGTCGCGAAAACGGCCTAATTCTTCGTTGTCATTCTTGATGGCAGTACTGGGGATGGTGGTGTGTAGTTTCCTCAAAACCACTCTGAATGACTTTTCTTATTTTAGTTAGTAGCAATAAAAGCCGAAATTGTTTTCAGATAAATGATTAATGATTTTTTAAATTTTAATTTGAAAATATGAATGAAAAAAAACAAAGAAAAAAACGAACAAGTTTTGTTTATACCAAATAAATCAAAGCATGTTGGCACACCGGTGGAAGAGACAATTAGTAACGAACTTATTGATAAGAAGAACTTGTAGTAAATACAAAATGGCAGTTAGCCCATTGGCCAAGTAGTTAACCTTGCAAAATGTGTCCTAGAGCGTCCAACAAAAAATAATCAACACTTTTTGTAGAGCAGAAAATTTGCTACAAATTACTGAAGTAACATTTTTTTTCTAAACCTTTCAGTTACCGAAGAACCGAAAAGGAAATAAAATTGAAAATTTACGATTTCCTTTGAACAATGACAAAAAAGAGAACCTCTCCTTGACTCCATTTATAAAAATTATAAAGTAGTCTTTGCGAAACGTGAGTGGAAAAATATGTTCTTTCAAGTTTTTCTTTAATATTGAAATTTGTTTTTGGGTATTTTATGAATTTGTATTTCGGTAACTCGAATATTTAGGTAAAATGTTACTGAAGTAAATTGTAGCAAATTTATGCTCCACAAAATTTTTTTTAGTATTCTTTTGTAGGATGCACAAGTAATGAGTTGTTCAACAAAAACTGAAAAAGATGACTCAACGGTCGTTCTGACGCGCGCACAGGTGTGTTAAATTAAAAAACTAATATTTTTATAAGGGTCCAGGTGCATACAACACATCCAAAATCCAAAACTACATAACCTTTTGCAAGATAAATTGCACTTGACCACTGGGCTAAACAGTAAACCGTTAAGATAACGTCCATTGTGGTATACGGAAACTTTACCATATATTTGTGCTTTAAAGTTCCGTACTTCAGGTTTAGAAAAGATGTTACTAGAATTAATTGTTGCAAATATTGTTACTGAAAATCACAAAATAGTGCTGAATTATTTTTTTTTTTTGGGGGGGGGGGAGACGCACTAGTAATGATTCATTGAACAAAAATAGAAAAGTGAAACAAAATCGGTCGTACATACCCGCGCAGAGAGGTGTCAAATTAGAAAAATTGAGTAATAATAAGAGCCTAGAGCCTAGCAGTATATCCAAAATCCATATTACATAACATTTTGCAAGATAATCTCCTCTTTTAACGATATGGCCACTGGGGTAAG